>JADRCH010000167.1:1829880-1987781 GCA_019843965.1 Rhynchomys soricoides | reverse complement strand
CACTCCACTGATAGCATTGCAATCCTCAAGACCTAACGCATTTTAATCCTCTTTGATTATTATAATGTTTCAAATATCTTAAAACCCAGTAAGGTCGACTTTGAAAAATGGTCTCTGAGAGCTCACTCACCCATCTCACCAGGTTGGATTTTTTTAACCCCTCAGTGTAGAGATGCAGGACTGGGCTGGCTCTTACACATCTCCATCTCTTGTTTCCTAGTAAGCACTGCTTATGTTTCCAGGTATAACAGGGATCATGGAATCCTCCCACAAGAATGACGAGTCTGTCCCAGGGTTGGCAGAGCTTGTCAATTCAGCTTGCACAGTAGTAACCTAATGACTTTCTAAGTCTGAGGATTTCAGAGGACTTACTCTGAGAAACTCCGATGTAGTTAGTCAGTACTGAAACTGTTGGCATCTCCAGTAAGCCATACAGATGTGGGTCCCCCTTTTACACTCTAACCCCGTAGTGGAGGTACCTCATGAAGCTAGGCCACAGGTTCAACCTAGTTCCACCAAGCACAGTCAAGGTCCATCTCCACTGCTAAGACTTGACTCCATAGTCAACAAACGCTCTGTTTGTTAATTAAGGAATCAGCTTGCCCAGCAGGCAGACAGACATCTAACCCAAATATGAATCTTAGGATCCTGTTATTACTGCCAACCCAATAACTGACAGATAATTACGAGTATGAAGTCATATCTTCAGGAATGATATGGGAAACGGACGCATTCCATTTCTGTGAGAACCACATGCCCCTTGATAAATACTTCTCTATATTTTCCAGAGTGGAGACAGTGTACAGCAAGTTCTACTGACATAGTGTCTCTCCAGAGACGAAAGCACTAGCATCTGAAGTTGGAATTTGTAGCTGATTTGTTGCTACAATTAAATGCAGATTTTATGGGCTGTTTGACTCCTAGCCCTACATTGTTAGTCACCCCTTTGTGAGTTCTTAATCATCAAGGGGGGAAAAAACAGTTCCACAAATCACTGTTAAAAAAAGCATGTATATAGCAGAATGGTTCTTAGGCATAACCTATTTCTCTTTAAAATAGATCCAAATGATGAGATTGTTATGAAAATGAAACTGAGGCTAATCCCATAACTGAGAAGAGGGTTTGAAAACTTTACTCTGCATGTGTCTAGTGCTATTTTAAAAACACTGAAGGTATTAATCTTGTCATATGTTATGACTCTACATATTTCTGACTTTGTTTGATTTGTTTTGTATCCTCTTCTATTGGCATGTATGTTGTTTGTTAATGGGTCACTGTCATCTCAAAACTCTTTCACAGTCATAGGTAATTAGTCATTGACTAAGTTCATACTTTTTCTCAGAAACAGATGCACTAGGTCATATAATGGCATTTGCAGAATGTGATTTATGTCCTGGTGAATCAAGATCACATGTAGCTTGCTAATACAGAAGGCTCAGCCTCACTTCAGACCCATTAAATCAATAGTCCCCACATAAAGCCAACCAGAAAGTAGCTTGTCAGCTCCAAGGTTTGAGTCCTTACAAATCTGACCTGCAGTGAGTGGTGTCTAGAGGAATCAGAAACAAAAGATCTACTCTTACAAACAGAAAAACCTTTGTGAAGCGGCTCATACCCACCCATATAAGGCTTGGTGCCAGCTACGGTGGTGATCCGAGTCTCCTTGGGCAGCATGGCAGCAATGTTGAAATCTGTGATGTGCACGTGCCCTATGGGGAGAGGAAGACCAGGAGAATGTTAAATCCCATCAACCAAGAAGAACAGCCATACATCTAATTGAAAAGATCAGGATGCTTAGCCTGTTAGTTCTGGTATGCTAGCTGCCACTGAGTACAGACAAAAAATACTCCCTTCTTCCAGCCTCAAGGCCAATGAAGTCTTAAACCAGCAGGTCTGCAGCAGCCAGAACATGATACGCAGCCATTAGTCGCTGACTATAAACTTGTAGTTCAACCTGAGACCATTTGAAATTTGGTGGATGGGTTCATGCTCCACCAGCTCTTCTGTATATTATTGTCTGCTGTTTATTCTGTGCATACCATGCAGGATACAGCCTTAGTCTCACAAAACATCCCAATTCCCACGATTTCTTATGGAATCTTTTTAAAAATACAAGTAAAATTACTGTATGCTAACCTGGGTATGGATCTGCATTTTTCTGTTGTTGCTGTTCTTGGTTTGTTAAGACACCATTTGCATGGGGGAGCCAGACATGGCAGATTGCATCCAGTGACCTCTAACAAAATAAATTCTATCAAGGGACATCAGGCAACATTCAGGTTTTTCTTTAAAAAGATTGGGGTCTAGGAGACATGATCTGTGTCAGATCTCTGTCCCTCCCTGACAGGTAGTAGCCATTACGTCTTTTCTCTACGTTGAGTCTAAAGTTTTCCATATTGAAAAAGAAAGAATGGGAGTTGGGAGAAGGACTGAAGGAGCATGAGGAATCAAGGACACCACAAGAAGACCTATGACTAACCTGGACCCATGGGTGCTCACAGAGACTGAACCAACAACCAAAGAGCATGTGCGGGCTGGACCTAGGTCACTGACACTTTTGTAGCAGATGTGCAGCTTGGTCTTCATGTGGGTCCCCTAACAATTGGAGCGAGGTTTGTCTTTGACTCTGTTGACTGCATTTGGATCCCTTTCCCCTAGCTAGGCTGCCTTTTCTGGCCTTTCTGAGAGAGAATGCATTTAGTCCTGATGAGACTTGATATGCCAGGGTGGGTTGGTGCTCAGGGGTGGGTCTCCACTTCTCTAAGGAGAAGGGGAGGGGTGAATGGGAGAAGGGGGTGTGGGAGGTTGGGACTGAGAGGAGAGGAGGAAGGGGGGCTGTGATCAGAATGTGAAATGAATAAACAGATTAATAAAAAAATTAAAAATGAGTAGGTTAGATAATATCTAGGGCCTCTGTAAGTTATGACACACAGCAATAAAATGTACATGTGGCACTTAAGTTTTGTAGGAAATACGCATTACATAGTGTTCCAGGGTCATAAATTGTGTTCCAGGGTTCCTCCATTCATATGTGGAAGGAAGAAAAAGGGCAGTGGAAACTCAGGCCAACAAACCTGTTATGTTAGCTGTTGGCATAGCAGTTGTCTGCCTTCCTAGGAGTGTGCAGGGTTGGCATTTCCATTTACATGTGTCTGCTGTTTTGATGAGATGGCATTACAGAAGGAATAGCACCTGATTCTCCTTCCAGGTCCCCTAGTCTAAACTCCTCTCAGCAAACCTCATGGTCTGCTTCTGGTAGCATCTAGTCCATGGCTAAAGAAAACTCTATCTTCATCAACATGGTTCTCTTTTGTGCAGAAAACAGCTCCTTTTGTTCTGATGACATTTTCATTGGGTAAAATCAGCATTAGTCAAATTGAAGGTTTAAAGTACTCTTGGCCAAGTGACACCAATGAATGATGTCAGTAGCTTTCCTTAACACAGTGGAAGTTGTCTCAGTTTCTTTTTCATCTACTTCTCTACAGTTCATGCTCCAAATATTGGACACTTTTGGAACTCCATGCAAATTAAGTGGGCCTAAAACTGTCATGAGCCTGTTCTCGGAAGTCAGAATGCATGGCATTAAGTCCAATCTCCACCATTAACCAGCTATGTCGCCTTGGGCAGGTCTGCTTGCTCTCTGACTATAGTCCTCTTGCCACGTAAGGTTATAGGAAACTGAAAGCTAGCAGTGACCTTGGAAGACTAAGCCCAGCACTTGTCAGGACACCAGAATTGTTGAAAAATCACTATCAGAAATCAAGGTATACTTTTTACAAAGCACATATGCCTGTATCTCACTCCCCTGAAACTACAACCGGACTGACAAGAAAGCCTGGCACCTGTATTGGAACCAGCAAACTCCAGAAGGATGATCAGGAGCATCCAGGCATGGATCCCTTTCCTGAAACCTGAGGCTATTTCCCACAATCAGTTCAAAGGTTCCATAGACAAGTGTTGAAGTGGGATGTAAAGGATGCTTTGGATACACCCAGTTCCTGGAGCCTGTTCTTGAATCATCAATGAAAAGCATCAATGTCACTCAGGAACTTGGAAGAAATGCAAAACTTTGAGCCTCTCCTAATTTATGGATCAGAAACACTAAGGTTCATGGCCCAGCACTTAAGCACACCCTTCAGATGACTGTGATACCAGAGGGAGTTTGATCATTACTTCGAAAGAAACCTGGCTCCATGAAATAGTGAGTCCGTTTTTAGGCAAACAAACAAACAAACAAACAACAACAAAAACAAACACACAAACAAAACCATCTGGTCATCACTGATTATTTTCTACACAGTGTGGCTGAACGAATGCTGACCATCTATTTTTCCCATTAATATTTGCATGATTCCTTCAGGGTTCAAGATGCTGTCCCAGTTTGTCCCATCAAAGTGGTCCCTGTTGTATAGGTGACTGACTGACTGGCTTATGGCAAAGTTCCTAGGAATCAGAAGTGGCAGAATTGGAGTTAAGATCAAGAGGCTGTTTTAGGATTGAGACCTTGCTGTAATGAAACTTTGGTTCTGATTCTGAATCTCCCAAAATTCTCTGTGTTCTGTCACAAAACCAGAGGACTGGGTAACTTGAAGCAAGTTCCTTTTTATTAACTCAGACATTTCCCCCTGGGGGAATTAGAAAGAATGGGAAAGGATTATCTGAGGCCTAGGATTTATGGGAACTCTAGCTGATTGCCATTAACAAATTTCCTGTGTTATCCACGATGCTGAGCCTCCATTCTCATGGTTGCTTCTCTCCTGAGCTCTTGCTGTCCTTGCCAGGCTCTTTCTCCTGTGCTAGGAGGGTGACATCTAAGGGTGGGCTCACTCTGATGGAATTGAAGGAATAAAGACTTCCCTTGAGATGAAGGGGATTGTATGCCTTCTTCCACAACTCAGGCCTCCAAGTAACTCCTGGAATAAAGTTTCTTAACACCAGGACTCTAGAGATACTAGATTTAGTAAATCTTTGCTATCAAGCTGACCTGGGCACTGTAAGTTGTTTGGTGTAAGGTTCTCTGGTACAAGACTAAAAATTTCCTGATCTAGATATGTAGGGGAGGGTTCTGCCTCGGACAGCTTAATAATCTCAACTCATTTTACAGGGCTGCTGAGTTCAGCTACCATTGTTGTCATTAGCTATATTCTCTGCTTAGTCTGAGATGCTTTCCACCAACACATTTCTCTAGGATATCATATTTAATCAGTTGATATTGTCTATAACTATTAAAATGCTCCTGTTTGCAGGTGTTTACAGTATACCCAATACACTTTTCCTATGGTGTTAGATATTCGCAACATTAGCTAAAACATGGTCGTCATTATCTGGAGTCACATGTATCAGCCTACATCTTCAATAGGACATCTTCTTGATTTTTCAGCACCTGTTGGACTCTGCATGGAGGAAGTTGCTAAGATAAAAAGCTCTTTTCTTTCTCTCTCTCCAGATTGAACTGTTAACTCCCTCTTTTATGACTACAGATGATATTAAGACACTAAATTTTGGCTAATTTTATAATTACCAAAGTCTTTGAAATGCCAGGCAGGCATTATTATTCCTCTGGATGTAGCATTTATTTCCTGAATAACTTAAGAAAAACACCAAATTTTTCAACATTATGGAAGTGATAGAATTAGATTGGCCTCTTCAACTGGCAGGAAATAAAAAATATGTTTCACAACAGTGAGCTGTGATTCATCCAAGACCTGCTGCCATATTGGTTCTGAACTAGTATAAGTGTGATATCCTTGGGGAGCAGTAACTTGCATGCTCAAAATGAAAAACGTTTTTTATGTCAAATGCTACATAGTGGAAAGAGTCTCCATTTTGGGTGATCTCACATAAATGCCACTATTGGGTGGTGAATATGAACAATATGAATCATCAGAATAAAACAATGCTTCATCCTGTTACTGAGCACAGGTGAATTAAGATAGACACTGAATGATATATACAACACTCATCTGAAAGAAGAAACACAGAGGATGCATGTAAGAAAAATTATACAGCTGCCCTTCACAGCTGCTAAAATCTCTACGCCAGGGGTGAAATATTGAAAATGTGGCAGTAGAGATGATTGAAACTTTAACTCTAAGAGGTACATGGAAAATCAGAGCAGCTGCTGCTCCAAAGGGCAGGCATCCATTTGAGGTGCCACTGGTTCTCATAGAAACAACCACAACAGGAGCTGTGGAATTCAGTCACTTACAAACAATGAACAGTGGTTCATGAACAGTGTTGAAGTCCTAGTTTTTTTTATAACCTAAATGAAAATTACTTCAAAATAATTATTATCTCTAGAAAGGGATTCCCTGGGATAGTGTTTACAGAATGTATCCCAGATTTTATCTTTGTCTGCTTCTATTTTACTCATTTGCAGAGTTTTTTTTTTCTTCTTTTATTAAAAGCAACAATTCTGAAGGGCAATTCAGAGTGGGAATATGACCTAGTTCTTTTTGTTGTTGTTGTTCACGCTTAAATCTTGAAGCTATGAGAATGAAAAGGAGTACTGGAGATTATTCATCATCTGAGACAATGGAACTTACCCCAGTAAGACTGGGAAGACACTTTCCACACTCCAAGCCACAAAGTCCTGTCCAGAATGAAAATGTCAAGAACTGTGACCTCTAACAACTGTGCAAGTGAAGGAAGCCAGAACAGACCATGACATGTGGAGGTATTTGAAGATTAAGGATAGATGATCTAGTTTAAATTCATGATTTAATAAGAAAAGAAGGATCTTTGGTACATCGTGTCTTGAGAGCCAAAGTACTTTTCTGGGGAAGATTAGTAAACACTTAACTTTCATACACTCTACTCATAGAGATCTTGGCTACATCAGATATGTGCTGCTCTACACAAGGCCACACAGAGCATCAACATAGTCCTTGTTCAATTCTGAAAGCCTCTACAGTCTCATAGAAGTCATGCTTCCAGTTGGTTCTAAGAGGATTTTTTCTTTCTTTTTTTATGGTTGGCATTGCAGTATTGGTTGGTATCGGCAGTATTGTGTCAATGCTTGTAATGGCCCCAGGATGTAAATATTCTTCTTTTCCAAAGAGACAAAGGCACAGAAACTGTTTAAGGCAATGTCACCAAACTCTGAGAGCTAGTGACTAGTCAACTGGGTTTTAAAGCAATCTGGTTCTGGCATGCATACTTTAAACAACACTATAATAAGTTTTCCCCAAGGGTAAGCTCTCTGTGGGTTTAAACTAGATTAATTGTCTCACTCACTTTCTTCCTAATCTATAATCACCAATTTCCAAGAAAAAATAATGAGGAGGAGGAAGTAAAATGAAGGACAACAGTATGAAGCATGTTCTAACAACGGAGATTAAAACTGGAATGCAAAATGCTTCCATGGGGAGGGTCTAATGTCTCTACTCAGAGCCTTTACAGATGATGTGACAGGAATTTTTGCGTAAGGGCAGCTGTCTGTCAAGAAAGGTAAGAAACAAACCAGCACCTGGTTCTGCTTGGCCAGCCATGTTTTCCAGAAATCTTGGTGGCACGAAGTTGCCTTTTGTTTAAATTACAAAAAAAAAAAAAAAAAAGTGGCCTATGTAAGCTGCCCTTCTCCTCAGTTATGAAGATGCATAGAGTGTATTTAAAGCAGTCATGGGAGGATCATGCCTCCCATAGAAGGCTGGAAAAACGGGTGTTCTCATGAAGGTCACCTTCATGCTGAGTCTCAACATTGCTCACATTTCTGAGGCTTAGAAATGTGTTCTAAAATGTCAGAAGCTATAAAGTTAAAGAAATAAGACATTGGAAGGAAGTGGGGGAAAATAATCCCTTCAGACAGACCATAAATAAGTAACAACGTTGTCCTTGGAGATCAGGGGCCATGCACAAAGGTGTTTCTTAGCTCTCTGAGCTAGGGAGGGTCTGGGAAAAATCAAGTTTCAATTCTAGTAGGCAAATAAGTGATAAGGAATAAATAATACTTGGAGTTTCATTTCTAATTGCAAATCCCGCTTATTGAATAAGTGGAATAATAAGGATCTTCACAGGTTTAGTTTTGCTTTGTAGAAGATTTCCAACGCAGAACAAGGATAAAGCCACCACTCTTGAATAGGCAAGAGAGCTGAGCAACCTGGGACTCTACATGGCTTGAGCCACATAGACTACTTTGCTAACAATGTACCTAGTAACCCAGGACCCCAACCTACATTGATTTGCATCTATGCCTGCTTCTAACAATAAAGCAGGCTATTCCTTCATGGTCATATAGCAATAATCACTTCTATGTGAACATATTTTAAGACATAGTAAGGAATGAGGGAGGCAGAAACATTGGTCATCTATCCCAAACTGGTTTGGGATTGATGTACATTACAGTAAATGTATCCTCCAAGGAAGCTTTTAGGTAAAATCTTCTATTTACTATCTTATGCATTGCAAAATTGGGCATTCATGTTATTAAAATCAGATGCATTGTGGGAAAGGACATTCACAATAAACACGGGCTTACATCACCCAAGCCTATCAAACAAAACAGAAAGACCCTACTCCTAGCAACCAACTCTTTCTCCTGGGGCCATAACAAAAAGACTCAAACAATAACTGGGACTCTTGGACATTCTAACTCCAGCAGGCTACTGCTCCTTTGCAGTTTATTCTCTACTGTCTTGAAATAAAAATGGTTTGCCATCTGTGTGTACTTTTTCAATTATCTTAATAAGTTGCCCAGAACCTGGAAACACTTATTGTCAATGATGCCCATCAGAAGCACTCTCCCATTTATACCATGAAATCTGTACACTATACAGTATTCCTTGATGTAGGACAAATAAATCCAAACAGACATTGTAAAACATTGAGAAGAGAGCTGGGGAGCTGTCTCAGTGGTTAAGAGCAATTGCTGCTCTTTCAGAGGACCCAGGTTTAATCAGCAACACCCAAAAGAGGTTCACAGCAATCTGCAACTCCAGTTCCAGGCAACAATATGCCTTCTTATGACCTGGTAGTGTACGCACATGGTGCACAGACATACATGCAGGCAAAACACTAATACACATAAAATAAACAAGTTTTAAACATGTTAAAAAGAGACTCTGGGTTTCATTATGTTGGCAAAAGCTTGTATCTGACAAGAGCTCTTGAACTCCAGGCATCCACAATTCCCTTCATGATTATTGCCACTTTCTTCTATCAATTTTATATCTTGGTCCCATAATACCATTTTTGCTTTAGCTTTGCATAATTACATTATTTTTTCATTAAGCTCATTTATCCTCTTAACTGAAAAAAATTGAATATAAAACTTGATAGCTCTTCTGTAAATGCAGAAGGAATTTGCCCTCATAAAGTGCAAGGCATGAAAGGATACACTGATAAAATCATCTCGGTTACTCGGCACACACTATTACCTGGCAAATGCTCTATGTTTGGACAGGCAATATCTTTCCATGAAAGATATTAAGAAAAACTAGTACTGAAACAAACAAACACTTTTCCAGAAGAGACATAGTACTGGAAGAAAATGACTTTCTCATTATGTCAATTCAATGTTATTCAAGACTATTATTGGATTAGTCCATTGTTACAAAGGTTTTCTATCTCATCTCTCTTAAACACAGATGAAGTTTGTATCCAAAAATATGTGTACATATACATATATATGTGTCAAATGATCAAGCTGGGGTAATCAATGTGTTGTATATCTGTCATATAGATGATTACAAGCAAATCATTTACTTACCATGTTCATCAAGTAAAATATTGTCAGGTTTCATATCCCTAGAAGAGGAAATAGGAAAAAATAAAGTTGTTTATAATAAGACAAACAGAGCCAAATGAATATGGTAAAAGCAAAAATGCTCAGTAGATCCTATTTTGCATTGAAACATTGTGCTAGCATTGCCTCCTGTTATCATAGAATCTATGAGACAGTTAGCATTAACTGTGGAGGTTAGAAAACTAAGGATTCAGCCACGATCACACACCAACAAATAGAAGAATTGGGCTCTGAACCTGGGCTTCTCTCATTCACAAAGACTCTTAATTGCTGTAGTATGAAAGTATTGGTCCACAGGGATTTATGGAACATTTACATCGACAAAGTAGCATGAGTAATATTGGCCACTGTCTGCCTGTGAGATCCCAGCTACACATGGTTTAATGCCATAAATTGCTTAATTGTTGTACTTGGGTCAATAGAAGGGGCCAGTCATCTGTTAGTGTTAACTTGATGACTAATTAAAACGCATTGCATTGTGCATTGGAAATTTGCTAAAATGGTCAATTTCTGACATTCTTAAAGCTAAAAAGGTATTGTACGAGAAGGTAAAGGTCATTTGCTCTATAGTAATACTCATTTACTTATATGTATTTATTTTATTTGCATATTTATTTCAATTTCAATTCATTTCCACTTGTATATTTATCAAAGCCTCATATTGCGTACCTTTAAAATATATATACCTTTAAATTTACTTTGTTTTTAGAATAAAATATAAAACAAAAAAGACAGGAAGGGCAAGTAAAAACCACTCTCTTCCAAGAAAAGGTGTTTTGTAATAACAAATATGAAGACTGATGGCCAGCAGTGTGTTCAATGTTCTCATGAAATGATTACACTGGGAAGTCCTCCCCAGTCAGTGACTAGCACTGTAATTTATAAGAACCCACAATTCTCTATGCTCAGACTTTCACTACCCTTCCCTAATGTGCCATTAAAATGCTTCAGCCTAGATTCACAAAAGCCATTAGGAAAGAAATTCAGAAACAGGTTTGGGAACACATTATCAGCTTGGTCAGGTGGCTTTTATGTTGTCAGAATAAAAAGTGACCTTAGCATTTGACAAACCAAGGCTGGACATCGTTTCTTGTCAAAATTAATAAGCTTAAGAAAACTTACTTATAAACAGAAGTCAGGACATTCTATATCCGGCATTCAGGTGGCATGGCTTAACTTGTGAATCCTGAAATTTTCCTTATATGCCTGAGGCTGTTAAATTCATTGTAGATCATAGAGGGATCACTTTTCTCTGTGGCAGGAGTTTCTATACTACAGGGTACAGTTTACTAAGAAGATAGTGTAGCTCTGCTTCAAATTGCAGGTTTCTGTGGCTAAGCACTCTTGTAATATTGAAGACCTGCCTCCAAACCCTTTGTTTGAAGAATTATCAAGTCCAAACTCACACATGTCATAGAAGCCATTGCACACTCTGGTTCTCTGCACCAGCCATGTAGGATGCTCTAACACCTTCTCTACCAAACTCTTGCCTGCTCATTACTGCATTTGTTGCTCTTTAGCCTGAATCAGACCCTCTTACCACCACACTGCTGTAAGGCAGATTCACCGTGGGAATCAGAGATTTCACTTTCTACAAAAAACCTTCAGTGACTTTCCAATGACAGACCAAATATTGTATATGGTTTTGACTCCCCTGTAATATGTGCCACACTTATGTGCAAGTCCTCATCACACTTAGGCTCAAGACCTCCTTGATGCCTGAGATGGTTTCTTAGATAACACATATAGTCACACAATCTGTGTGGTCACTCTGGGAGACTCAGGGAAATTCTAGCACCCAGGAAAGTGGATCCAACAATACAGGCTGGGTGCTATTGCACACCACCAAAACTCTATGTAGCGGGAAGCTGGAGGTAAACCAGGCATCAGGAACTTTCCACCAATTTTAGATTGTATTCAGTTGACATTAGTGTTTTCCATGAAAGCAAGAGGCCCAAGAAGGAAAAGGTTGAGTGTGGCAAGACCAGTGTCCATGTCTCATTGACTGTATCTATGAAGGTTTGTGGCAGAAATGAATCTCCACAGATTTCACATTTTGTGAATTTACTATTAAGTCTTTGAGTATCTTAGTTGATTCTCTTTGGACTTGTCATCTTTTTTCCCCATTAATTTCCCAGGACCTATCTTGAAGCTTAGAAAATAACAGAGAAAAAACCAGAGAGATCAACAGGTGGCTGAACACTTTTACCTTAATTTTATGTTTACTTCCTTTCTAGGTATTTACTCAGAGTGAGCCACTGTGCTCAGATAACAGGGAGAAAATGAAATCTTGTTCCCTCAGGGAGGATGAAAAAAGTTCCAAAGGATCTGGACCAGAAAGGTATGAAATGGTATAGGGGAGTGTTTATCATGGCATCAAAGAAAGACTATGAGGAAATCTAATAAAATGTGGAAATTTAAGCATTAAAGTGAATTACATAAGCTTAGAATCTAACTACACAGTTTTTCAAACTATAATGAGGTAACTTCTAAGTCAAAATAGGGAAAATTGCAGAATGATAAAATGGTTTATTCATGTATGAGAAGAAAGAAACTTGGAGAGTTATATTAAAATTCCAGTTAGAACAGGTTGAGTCTTCCAGTTCTGAATTTTCTCTATTTCCTTTCTTCAGCAAAACTTTGGTACCCTAAAGAAAATCAGAATAAGAAACCCCTTTTCCTAAGATG
The DNA here is from genome assembly GCA_019843965.1 of Rhynchomys soricoides. Taxonomy (NCBI): domain Eukaryota; kingdom Metazoa; phylum Chordata; class Mammalia; order Rodentia; family Muridae; genus Rhynchomys; species Rhynchomys soricoides. The sequence continues at coordinate 1,975,351 of JADRCH010000167.1, read as the reverse complement.
ATTGCTTCACTACATCATAATGTGAATGTAATGTGGTTTAACTTAGTAGTCAATTGGCCTGGATATGTTTGAGGTTCCCTTCAGAAGCTTGGAACACTGAGGACTCTCTGCCTCAGTTCAGACCTAAGCCATCAGACTCTGTCCAGAATTATTGAGATCCTCTCAGACATTCTGAAGAACAGCCATATTTAGAAGGCTCATAAAAAACCCAACAGCCACTATTGGGCACTGTGGAGATATGAAGGAACCTTGCACACTATTGAGAGAACTTACGTTGAGTCTGGCCACTGTAGAAGTCAGCAGTGAGGTTCTTCAAAAGACTTGAGACTAAAATGACACAGATATACTCTCCTGAAGGAACCCAGCTCAGCTAGCAATAGGAAGAAAATAATATTGAGTGTTCACTTCCAACTAAGTGTCAGTGTGCCAGACAATGCTGTGACTCTTGCCTACTCCAAGGTCTCTTCACATTTCAATCATTCCTCAAACCACTCACACCCATGCTTCTTGCTTCCTCTCAGTAGGTGACCATAGCTTGTCACTTCACAAACACATGGTAACCTGTGGACCCACCTGTCTTATGATTTACCATTGTCTTCCCTTTGGCTATGGCATGCCAGCTCTTCTGCGGGGCTTGGAGTCCTGTCTTCTTGCCTTCTCTGCTTTCCCCTGGGAAATGTCCTTGCATTGTACACTAACTCCTCCTTCTACTCTATAGAAATACGTTACCTCACAAGCCACCCTCCCCCCATTTTTTGATGACACTTCTGGATTGCATGGTGACAGGTGGAATTGGGAACAGCAGCTGCTACTTATGTCTCAGATCACTAACCAGACTTCCATCTCCTCGGTTCCTTGAAATTACTCTTGTCAGGTACATCGATTCCCCTCACTGTGGCAAATGCAATCATCACACAGTTACTCCTTGGGGGGGGGGGACCACTCCTTTGCACACAACACATTTTGTTTTTACGGCTTAGAAAAACTCATAGTTTACTGGGTTTCTTCTACCACAGAGTTTCCGCCTTGGGTAGAACTTTCTTGGTCAGATCTCTAAATGTTGGGCTCTATGCAGAACTACATCCCACTAAATGACAGCATTTATGCTTATGATTTTAAATATTATTTACATGCCAAATGATAATGCACATGAAGCACATTTCTAGTCTTTACCCTGGAATTACAGATAAGTACATAAAATTGCTTCTCTGATGATATCATCTGTTTAGGACCCATGAAAAATACAAAAATTCTTTCAACAGAACCTTAACTATTTCTCCATAATCCTCACTGATATAACACCAAAGTGATTCCAGAATTCCTTAGCCCCAAAAATGGCCTCATATTTCTATTTTCAAAGTGAAAATCGTAAAGCAACTGTTAATCTTTCTTTTTGAACTACTAACACCAAATGCTTAGCGACTCCTGATGAATCTACCTTTAGATTCAACACAATTGCTGGACACAGCATGGGAATCTCCCAGACCATAAAGTGTAAAAACACCACGTGATATAGCAACTTCATTTCTTAGGTGTTTATCGCAAAGCTTTGGATGAGAATTTGCACAGGCATTTGTGTGCCCATGTCCGCAGCAGTGTTATTATTCACAATAGCTAAAAGATGAAAGCAACCCAGGTATCTAATAATATATATATATATATATATATATATATATATATATATATATATATAGCTTATCCTTTCAATGGAGTACTGTTCTTTTAAAAACAATGGAACTCTTATAAATGCTACAGCATTAATGAACACATTAATGTCTAGAAGACACTGTGTTGAGTGAAACAAGCCAGACACAAAAGGGCCATTATTGGACAGTTCCAATTGTATGGGATATGTCTATCAGTCCAGTGCACATAAATGAAGGACATGAGAGAGGTTCCTGTAGGCTGCGTAGACAGAGAATGATGGTTTATCATGTAAGGGTACAGGCACGTACAGGGTACATAAGGGTTCAAGTCAATGGGAAAGTTCTGAAGATGTTAGGTGGCTGTGGTGTCAATCATGTTCAAGTATGCACTGTATTTGTATTTTGTCACTTAAGATGATAAAGCTTCATGTCTTATACATTTTATACATAAGTAGATAAATTAGTTAACAGAATTAACAATCTGCTGCTGGAAAAGCACTTCAGACACTAGAGTGATATTTTTTTCTTCTGCTCTCTTTTCTCCTGAAAATCCATTATCTTCTTAGCATCTGGCAAAGAGTATTGCACTTCATGTGCTTTCCCTGCCTGAGACCCTCTGGCTTCCACTCCACAAGGAGTAAGAGTGACACCACTTGCTGCTTTGTGTACACAGAGGTGCAGGTCAAACTCCACCACATGCTAGGTTTCTCCAGCTCCTTGGCCTCCTTATCTTGTCTTTCCAGACAGCCCCTTATGCTCACAGTCCTGATCCCCGCCCACTTCCATGGCTGGAGAGAATGGTGCACCTCCCATCTCCATCATAAACATACTACATTGTTAATAAAACGCCATTACCACCAGTCATTTCATTGTTGATTTGGTTCTTACTTCTCTCTCTTTTACTAGGATGCAAGTTCTTTGTGAAGACATTTTGTGTCTCAATGTTGAAACAAACTGATGCTCACAAAAGTGCCCAGAACACAGTAAAGTGTTTCAGTAGATGGTCATCATAAAAATTATGTGTGAGTCCTGGTATTAAACTCTGTAACACAAAACAGAAACACGAAAGCTCCCAATAGGTCTTTGATGCCAGTTACACTGCATTCACTGTCTGCCAACTGCAAAGCTGACCCCTTTTAGTAAGTGTATGAGCATGCATCAGAGAGAGGATAGGCTGAGCTCTGTGCAATGAGAGGGTGTGAGGACTTTAGACTGGGGCATTCAATTTGGCGAGTGGTAAAGCTCAAGTCTAGGGACATATATATTCTTTGGAATCTGTTGCATTTCGGTTTGACAAAGCAAGCAAGCAAGCAAGCAAGCAAGCAAGCAAGCAAACACAAGCTAGGTCCTTCCGAGCCAGCTGTTTCTACCTTCAAGGACTATAAATAGCAGGGAAGAAACACATGCTCCCTGTGGCAGGGTCCAAGTGGAATTGATATATCTGCCCTTCTCGCCTGAGTGACTTTACAAGACATTAGCAGAGTTTAATAGGCTAATTACATCCCTTTGCTGCACCTACCCTGGAGTCAAGTTGCTCACCCTGAAATCCCACACAGAGTGTATGAAAATGGGGAACAAGAAACTCATTGTATCCAAACCCAAATCAACATCTCCAGCATCTAACAATTTTTGGCTAGGCAACAGGTTTAGTTTGGTCTGGTTTGGTTTTTGTCTCTGTTGTACAGCACACACAGCTGGGTTACCTCCAAGGTCTCAAGATATAATAATAATAATGATGATGATGATGATGATGATCTTAGCTTAATATTTTAATCAATATGTCATACATAATACACACATGTGTATAATATGTAAGATTTAGAGAGTCACACAAAGGTTAGGGTCCCCAGTTAGACCTATATTAAAAGCATGGGATAGTAGGATGAGAGCCAAACTTACAAACACACTATATGTTGAAACAGGAAGCAGAGTAAAGTTTCCCGGACCAGATTGTGTCCCAGACCAGATACTCTGCTCTAAGATTTCCCATAGTGAGCTTTACTTACAATCCCTGCTCTCTTCCTTGTTTCTTTTCTTTTGTTTTTTGTTTGTTTGTTTTGTTTTTGTTTTTGTTTTTTTCAAGACAAGGTTTCTCTGTGTAGCTCTGGCTGTCCTGGAACTCACTCTGTAGACCAGGTTGGCCTCGAACTCAGAAATCTGCCTGCTTCTGCCTCCCACGTGCTGGGATTAAAGGCGTGCGCCACCACCGCCTGGCTCTTCCTTGTTTCTTGTACACTCTCGGTCCTATAATGTAAGCTCTCTAAGACACCTGCCCCTTCATTATGTGCACACATGGTCTAATCTCTGTAACAGAGCCATGGTAAGGAATAAAGGTGGAGCCCTGGTAAGGAATAAAGTGTACACTGCCTGGCAAGTGTCTGCATTTAATCTTTGTCTTACCAACTGTCTGCTGCATCTGCTTACCTCCAGTATCTCTTATTGTTTGCTCCAGGGAAGATGAGTTACAAAACCCAGCAGCAGAAGATTGGATGAGGGAATTGTGGGCTCTCAGTACCACAGCAAGTATTTCCAATGTTCAGTAAATGTGTTTAACATATTTAATATTCCTTTCATGTACAAAGGCTATTAATGCTCACAATACTTTGTAAGTTTCGCCCCAGCATTCCAACACACACATCCATGATATGCTAAGAGAACAGAATCTATTCATTGCAAGGATCCATGCAAGTGCCATTCTGCATGCCTTAAACAACTTGAGTTTCTTTTCCCATCATGTTACCCATCCTCCAAAACCTTCCTTTTCTCACTTGGCTTCTCCTATAGTCTGAATGTGATTCAGAAGACTATTCTGCTCAATTGTTCCTAGCAATTTAACTTACAAACCCCCATAGCAAACAAAGCTTACATCATTAGCCTCCTATCCCAGAAACCCTGCTTCTCCAGCTCCCCACCGCCCAAGCTGTCGTCACCCAAGAAAGGTATGTTTCTTCAATAGAGTGGGAAGAGGGCAGGAGGGAGCAGATGCTGAAGGACCCTCTGAACTTCAGTAGAGATTGTTTGGGAAATTAACAGAAGCATCAAGTCAAGGAAAAGAGAAGAGCCTCTTCACAGTCTCACATTTTCAGTGACAGTGAGAACCATGATAAAGCTTATGCTGTGACACAGCTGTCATGAAGGCTTGAAAGGGCTTGGCTTGCAGCTACATTTGAATGCAGAGCAGAGCAGAGAGGTCAGCCTGACTTACAAAGACTTTGCACCCTGATCTTTTGTGATTCAACACCCAGTCTTGCTCTAAAGGATGCCCCCAAACAGTTCTTGTTGCTCATTCATCCCCCAAATAAATCAGCAAAGCAAAGATGATCACCAGTCAATAATCTATGAATATTCTCATCATCACCCAATCTGTAAATGGCAGAAGAGGGACTTAAATCATACTCCTCACCCCCTCCAATGACTACCTTAGGTATTTTAAGAAGGTTGGTAGCTAGGCTCCCTCATGATCAACTGAATTGGTAGTTTCTGCCTGTGTTAATGAGGAAGGCCTCCATGGACAAAGATAATGAGGGTCATGATTAATTAGCAGTTTCTGACATGAACACAGAAGGGATATTTGGGGACAATCACCAAAACTTTCTGGAGCTCTCTTACCTTCCAAACGACACTGTTTCTAGCTATTGTCATTACTGTCTCTGCCTGGACAGCTGTGTAACAAACACCTGATAAACACATATCTTGCATGCTTCAGGACAGCTCTGTGCTATAGGCACCACCCCATTTAGACAGATGAAAAATAGGTAGCTCAGAGAATGACATTGCTTTTCCAAGATTACCAGATGAGACTGGACAGAGCTGGAACCACTACCACAACTGAAGCAAACCTGCTTTACATTTGGGATCTTCATTCCTTACTTCCCCTAAGGTAAGAGAGGGGGTGGGGTGCCACTCAAGGTGGCCTGCAGCAAGTATAATTTTCATCGTATTTTCCTACTGTACACTTGTAAGTCATGCACATATTATTTTTATGATGCATTGCTAAAGACCAGATGTGTGATTGCAGTTTAAGATATGTTGATCTTGAAAAGGTAGAGCCTAGTGAAAAGCTAGTTATGCTTAGCTTCAGTTTCCCATGTCACTGTGTGATTTCTCCCACTCTGTGCATTCCTGCCTTTGTGGTGCCATCTGCCACGAGATATCTGCCCTAGCCACAGGAGCCTCATGGTGCTATGATGTTTGGACTTTCAGTCCCTATGAGTATAAGATAATAAAACCCATTTTTTATAAGGACCCAGCTACAAATATTTTGTTATAGCAATGAAAAAATAGACCAATACATACATCTAAGTCTGTTTTATTTTTTTTTTAATGTTTTCAATTTCTTACTGTAGAGAAAAATCTGTTCTCTGTGAAAATGAGATAAATTCATCCTGATGACACAGGTTCCCAGCAGTGGAGAGCACAGAGACTCCAGCTTGAGATGTATGTCAGCACACAGTAATACCAATGATGAGACTTTTAAGAATTACAATCTCTGGAAATAATATTTGCCCAGGGAAGATTCTCCTGTAGGGCTTAGCATAGGTCAATACCCACTTGTTACCATTAGCACATTCAATTCAGATCCACTCTGGTGGAAACCCATTAACGTCAGCCAACAGACCATCAGGAACTTGGTCAACTCACATAGCCACTGAGACCACACTGGACTCTCAACTCCATAGGGTTAAAGTAAAGAAATGCCCAGCCTGGGGGAAGGGGATGTGACTAGAAGTAAGAGTAAATCAAAGGGAACAAGGCCTATTAATAATAGAGAAACCAGTATAAAACAAGCAGGTGCTGGAGAAGGGCATTCAGTTAGAAAGAAAAAGTAATGTGCTATACTGCAAACTCCAGAACAGAAGGCTCCCTCTCCAGCAGAAGGAAGAATAAACTTGTCGTTGGAAAATGAAGCAAATTAACTCTCCAGATGCCAAGAGAATTAAGAAGACAAAGCTAGAAAAAACATCTGTCTTTCCAGAGCCAACTGACTCCACCAGCCTGGGGAAGGCAGGATTTGTATGTCAAGCACATGCCTTGTTTGGGAAACAAGTCACAGAATACAGCCAGCTGGTCTATGCCCTAAGCTGTTTTGTTTTACTGTTCTATAAAGCATACAAGGTTATAATGAAATGTCTGTATCAATTATGTATCATTTGCCTGAAATCGTGCTAAGTGTTTTACACATATTATTTTAATTACTTCCTCTCCTGCTCCACCAAATACCTGATGGTAAACAACATTATCATTTTGACCTTTAAAGGCAGTGATATTGAATTCAGGAGAAACTGGGAAATGCTTTAGGTCCCATCAATATTGAAGAGTGGAGTAGAGCCAGGGTTAAAACACTGGCTATGGAAACCCATACTCCTGTCTTGAATGGATGCAATGTTAGAACACAGACAGGTAAATGATGTGGTCACAGAAAGAGAGAAGCAGACACTGGGGTGAAGAATAGAAGTGCTTGTAGGATAGTGAGCATCAGAAGCCAAGGACAGCTGCCTGGGCAGATGCTGCAGCAAGGAGAAATGCACTGATAGGAATTGCTTAAACAGGCAAAACTGCAGTTCAGACTGACTGGTCAGGTCCTGCATTAATTGCTACCTTGGTTTGTTTGTTGTTTGTTTGCTGCATGTTTTTGATGCAACTGACAAGATGCTTATCTGTCTGGCTTATGCAAGGAGTGTGTGGATGCACACAGCAGCTTCCATGACTGCCAGCTAGGATGTACTCTGTACAATGAGCTGGGCTTTGTGCTCTGCTTTTGATCACTGACTTGGCAGGCTGTTCTCTGACCATAGCAGAGTAAGGAAGATAGCCCTGCAACCATGTCATCATGCCTGAGCATGAAAGAAAGGCACCAAGCAAAACACATAGCTGACCAACTGGAATGATGGCTGTGTCCTTACCTGGACCAATCTTTTCCCCCACTTTCTAGATTAAAAACTCTCAGTCCGTTAACTATTTTCTGGCAAGACCCAATTCTAAGGAATACAATACTTACTCAGAACTCACCAAAGCACCCAGCACAGCCCCAACCGTCCTGAAGCTCTTCCTCACACTTTCTAAGATTCCCAGTCCCCAGCATCCACAGCTTTTTCTTTTGAAACAAATACGAACAAACATAATGGGTTTTAGACTACAGATGTGCTTGATGTATCATGCCAATCTAAGCAGGTAAGAGAATCAGTGAGAAACAGTCAGGAAGGAATGATGTGTCCCCGCTCTTGTGCAGACCCCATACTGTCTACAAAAACACAACTCCCAAGTCCTTCTTGCCATTCTGTCCCCGGAGCAATTTGATTTGCTGCTTTCTAATCTCAGGATGTTTGCTCCAGCATTAAGCATCACTTACAGCTCCAGGATAGAAAGAAGCTGAATCCAGCAGCACTAACTGGCTTTCTCCTCTTTTATTGGGGACACCTAATAAGTGGAGATGTAGGGAACATAATCATTGTGACCCAGACCAAGCATTGAATGCTCACTTGGTTCCTCGCAAGGAAGAAGGGAGGTGTTTCTATATAGCCAGGCAGTTTGGAATGCCACTGACGACAAATGACCTGAAGGTCAACACACCAGCCTGGTTAGAGTTGAGTCTAGAAAATTAGTAACTCTCCCCTTGTCTGTTTTCCCATCTGCCATACAGGGATGATTACAGAGCTATTCACCTGAGAAGGTTTCTGTGATGATGAAATATATTAGTTCTGGTAAGTCTTTATGAAAGAGTCTGGTGTACAGTAACCACTGAATGAGCTGTAGAGGGTTCCAGGAAGATTAAGTTGTACGTAAGGACAGTGTAATGGATTTTAAGTGAGTAGGCATATGTGTTCTATGCAAGTATATGAATTTGTAAATATTTAATGACTAGAATCACATGTCTATGAAGCTTATAAAATGGAGACACTAGTTGTGGGGGAGGCACAGGTCTAGAAATCTGACAGATCTCTTCTGGGACAGGAGTTGGCCCTAGATTGATGCTTCTAGGAGTGTCAAGCAAGCATGCTGTAGCATTTTTATAACTAGTGTGAGACAAAGAAAACTCCATCCTAAAGGTTCTTGACTGATGGCAGTAGGTGGTATTAGACAGAGTTCCTTGAGAAAGACATCAAATCTTTGTTGTAAATCCTCTGTAATGTTTTCCTTTAAGTGATCAAAGTTGTTAGTGACACACTATTTGAAAGACAGCTGCCAGACCTGTCTATTGTGCCCATAAGTGAGGAGCTATCAACAATGATGCCCCTTGTATGACAATCTGCAGGCTTATGATCATGGCAGCTTGGCTGCTTTGGACACTCCCTGGAGCTTCTGAGCAAAGTCCACTCCAGCTGTAAGGACCACAGCAACTGTGAGCATTCACACTGCCCATTATATACATGTGCGCATGCACATGCACACACACAAACTCAAGAAATGAAATGAATCTGTGCTTTGTTCAGAGAGCTGCAATCTGGGATTCAGAATGAAATCTGCCTTTCCCAGATCTTTCTCTCATTAGCATTTTTATACAGAACCAGAACAAAGGCAACAAATCAATTCAAAATCACTCCTGCTTAGGTGGGTCTTGTCTCTGAAACTGTCTCCACTCTGAGTTGCAGGGGGAGGGTTGACATCCACCAAGGCCACTGACTCTTGCACCCATCCTGAGACATCTGGATAGCATCTAGTTTTAAGGTTAAATCACAGAAAACAGATCTTTGACTGTATGAATGTGCCGATTCAGCCCTTCATCACACTAAAGCACAAATGTGTGCAACCACACGGCAGCAGATACACTGACTTCTACCCTTTTCTCCAGTTACAACTGCCTCAGACAGCTGGCCGTAGCTCTGGTAGATGTCACTCAATGACCCTCAGTGACCTCTAGATGAACCTGCCTATAGTCATTCCCAATGGTCCTTCCAATCTTGCTATTTCCACCCAGGCCAGGTAGGGAGCACTTTCTAGACTAACTCAGCACAAAGCCTCAGTTTGATAAACCGTTGACTACACGGCAGAACTATGATCTGTGCTCCTCTGCCCCTGCCCTGTTCTGACTACATAAGAATCCTATGTCAGCCTTCCTGAGTCAGACAGAAAAGCTTGCCAATGCATTGATGGCCTCCTTGTGCTGTGACACAAGGCCCCAATAAAACTTCTCTAGAGTGATCAGTTTTATTCTTTGATGTTGACTTTTTTATGATCTTTATATGGATGAAGTGGGCTGAACTGGTTACATAAGAACAGATGAAATCTTCAGGCTTCCAGTCCATACACACACACACACACACACACACACACACACACACACACACATCAACAGCTCTAAGGGAGCTTGAGAATGACTTACGGGATCATAAGCCCTGAAAACTGCTGGGGCAGTAAACTTTCAGAACATTCAGCAGCTAAGAGACAGCTTAGGAATTTTAGAGAGCTTCCAGAAGCAAAGACTTTAGGGACTATGAAGGCCACTGACAATGGAGCCTGTCAGGGTGAAAGGCTACGAAGAGCTGGATAGAAGAACTGCAGATCCAGCCTCTAGAAGAGTCCCAGATGTAGCAGAGTCTGAGAGCTTAGGGCCAGACACTGACAGCTTGAAAGCTATAATGATATTGCCACTGTAAGTCAATACACAGAGCAATAAGCCTTTACTTAGGTACCTACAGCCACTTGCTGGCTTTGAAAGCAGGGAGCCTTAAGCCTTTGTTTCTAAGGGCACAGAGTCATAAGCTTCTTGTTTTGAAAGCACAATAGACTTTTGAGTTGTATATCTAGAGCTATAAGTGTCTGGCATTGAAAGCTGTAGCTAAAGGCCTGTACTTCTCAAGATTTGAGTCTCCGAGATGAAAAGCCACTCTATAAGCCTCAGGTTCTGAAAGATGCTGGGCTTCCAACTCTAGCAGAAGCTGCCCTTCGCTTGTTCATCATTTCCACCTGACAGGAGTAAAAGTACACTCATGCATTTGGGACAGGATGCTGAATCACTATATGCAGACTAAGCCCAAGCTCTATATAAGCTTTGCAATATTGCGTAGTGTTTGAATATATGCATACATATATTTTTTTAAAAAATATAAACTTGTGTAACAATATAACAGGCTTTACATCATAAACATATATTTTACTAATATATTCATGCAGTCTAAAATATAATACATAGATATATCAATACATAGAGTCACATGATGGCAATAGTCTCAGTAACAAATGATTAAATCTAGACCCAATGGTTGCCAGTTTGACTTGAGGTAGAAGTTAGGAATATGGGCTTTGTAGTCAGATGACCCAGGTTAAAATCTCAAATTTACAATGTCCTAGTTCTGGGACTGTAGGTAAATATGGTCATTTTCTTAATAATATGCGTTCTTAGTAATACTATGTGTCTCTTAACAGTTCCTGTGGTTTCCAGTTGGCTATTTAAACAGACACGACCCCGTGTCCTTTGAGGGCACCTGCTCTATGCTGACTCTAGGCATAAGTTAAGAAATGTCTTGACCCATAATTCCAGTTGCTAGATCAGGGATGGACTATGATCCAATTTGAGCCAAGAGCTGGAGGGAGGGTGAAGGAAGGCCAAAAGAGAAGCCCCCTTGCTGTCCTGGAGGAAACTTTTAGAAGGAATATGATTCCTTGGATTCAGACGAGTTAGCATAGAGCATTAAGAGCGTCCTTAGCATTACATGGAGGAGCAAGCTAGGGATGAAAAGTCCACAGAAATAGCAGACAAGAGATCGAAAGAAGCTGGTTGGTAGATACTGCCGGTGGATTATTAAATAAGTAACCTACAGATAGGTTTACATCTGGATTTTCTAGTTTTATAGGATAATTTATTTTATGACTTGAAGCTTGGTGAGTTTAAGGTTTCTACTATTTGATCCCTAGGCTCATGTAAGTAATAGAAATCTTAGACACTATTCTCCATGTAAAATGAAAGACGATGGTCTCTTCTTCATAAAGCTGTGATGATTTAATTAAATGATACAAGTAAATTGCTTACTATAGAACCTGACATGAAGTAACAGTTCGTTTAAATTTCATTTAAAAATGAACGAATCATTAGCCCAGCATAGGGAGAGCTAGGTCTTGAGACATTGAAGATAAACTGAGAATGTAGAGATGAACAAGTATTTTCAATGTTCTTTCAACCACTGTGACATCATACTGGTGATAAGTTTCAATTGTTACACCTGGTAACTCAGGCTAAGCTCTTTTATATGCTTAAGTGTAAACCAGTCAGTAGAGGCATGCATCTTTAATGCTAGCACTCAGAAGGCAGAGGCAGGCAGATCTTTGAGTTTGAGGCTACAGAGCTAGTTATAGGACATCCAGGGGTACAAGGGGAAACCCTGTTTTGTAAAACCAAAATAAACGAATCAGTACAATATACATAAGTCTATATTATTCTCCAGAAGTCTTATATAGTATCCATGACAAAGTTTGGTGGCACTCAGTCAGGATCATTTTTTTTTTTTTTTACAAACTGCCTATGACTTGTGTCACTCCATGTGACAGAGGTGATGTGTTCAGGAAACACTAAGGTCTTTAAAGTATAATGCACTTGCTAATTGAACTCTGTAGAAAGGACATATGTCTTGTGTCTTCAGGTAAGAAGGTGAGCAGGTCAGCTCATGGATTTTTTTTCCTTACATGAGAGCAACCAGTGCAGACCTTTCTAATCAATGCCATCCTTACTTACTGACTACACACTGGAAAACAGAAGAACAAGTTCAAGTGCAGGCCCTTTCCTGCTTGCTCTGCCCTTTCCCTAAGCACAAATAGGATGTCTGGCTATGTTAGCACACTCATTTGAATAATGTCATGGTCTAGCCTCTGCTCATACTTGCTGCCCCACTCCTAACTCTACATCCCCTTTTCTCTGCATGAACATCCCTCAGACCTGTTTGTCTGTCTATCCCTGCCACCAATGCTGTCAACTTGCTCAGGTCACCTGTGAGCACAGTGTTGAAGCAGCTTGAACCTTCCAGAAGTGAGCCTGCTCAAATCTTTATTTGCTATGAAGCACTAAACACAACTCTTTAAGTGTTTTAGGTCCTTGTTACTTGTGTTATCTCATTAGCTGTCTTATGTAAGAAGACCAAAGAAGAGAGAGGGAAGTAGCTTCCTCCACTCCCAAAATTCTACATAGAGACATATGCCTGACATATTCATAAGTAAATAATATTATTTAGCATTAAATGACTACACCTAAAAGGGTGAAGCTTGTGCTGTATATTGCAAAGTATGCTAGACCAAGTAAAGTTTTATTTAAGGCAGCTTAGAGGTTACATATTAATAAAACCCTTAAAAGCGCAGCTCAGCACAGCTAAATGCTAACCTGTAAACAGGTATTTTGTTGCCCTTTCCATGGTGGCTCTACCCAGGTAGGTGGTACATTTTAAAAGGCCTTTGCAGCTGTGTGACACACACCAGGAGAGCAGGTTCTCCTGTTTTCACAGTGTGTAACTCATGCTCATTCATTATTTGATAGCATGGGAGCAGGTGCTGAGCAGAGCACAGCAACATAATACCCTTATTACTGCACTGCGTTTTGTTCTAGGGCTCAGATAGCCCCTCTGCTACAGCAGTTAGGAAAAGGGAGCATTTGCAAGGCCTCCTGATCTATTTAAGATAAGATTTAATAAGACAAAAAGGAGGGGCCTTTTCTTAAGCACTCTAAAGAAGATGTTAGCCTGAAACCCAAATCTAATAATTCAGTGCAATAAACAACAGATGTTGTCAATATACTGAAAGCCAATAAGGCAAACCTCAAGCAGAACATATATCCTGGGAGTAATAACTAATAACGTCATCTGCGATTACTTTTAGGCTTATAATCTCAGACTGAACATACACTATGGTAAATTAAGGGGAAAACCTATAACATCCTTTACAGATACATGAAAGCTGAACGATACATCCTCAATCAGAGAAACCAGATAAAAATGCTGTAGATAATGGACAAAGTTCACCAGACTTAGAAGAGAGTAGCAGGCCCTGCACCTCTCTCAGGCAGCACAGTAGAGCTGGCGCTGGTGACAAAGGCTTAGATGAGCTGGTCTGAGGAAATGAGAGCAAGAGAACTGACCCTGCCCTTGTTGGCTGCTGCATTGGCTGAGCTAGGCAGGCCAGTGCTGGAGAGCTTGCCCTGTTAGGGTGCAGATAAGCTGGTGGGCTGATCAACTCAACTCCCACCCAAGCCCAGATTCAGGCTTTGGGCTGGCCCACCACAACATCTACCCTATCTACTATCTGCTGAAGTGCACGAAAGGGCCAGACCTCCAGATCCAAAGCAGCAAGGTCTCCATGACATAGGGCAACAACAAGATATCTGAAAGTATATTCCCATGAGGTTCCAGTATAGATAGTGTAACAGACGCCAGAGGCCCTGAAACAGCAATGCCTCCTTGCAATGAATATTTGCAAGTAAAGACGTGTGGACAAAAGGGCATACTGTGTGACACACTGTGGCACACTACAGCTTCCAGGATACGATTTTCTTATTCTATCTTATTCTGTTTTCCTTTGTGAAGGTTGCAAGGGTGGAGGGCAGATATGAAGGGACAGGGAAATGAGTAGGACTGGGGTACATCATGTGAAATAAAAATTAAGGGAAAAAACATATGTGTGGTGGTTTGAATAGGTTTGTTCCCCATAGACTCATAGGTTTGAATGCTTGGGCCACAGGAAATGGCACTACTAGGAGGTGTGGCCTTATTGGAGTAAGTGTGGTTTTGTTAGAGCAAGTATGTCCCTGTGTAGGTGGGCTTTGAGGTCTCCTATGCTCAGGATCTGCCTACTGAGGAAGAGAGTCCTCTGGCTGCTTCCAGAAGAGAGTCGCCTTCTGCTGCCTGCAGATTAAGATGTAGTACTCTCTGGCTCCTCCAGCACCATGTCTGCCATGCTTCCTGCCATGATAATGGACTGAACCTCTGAAACTGTAAGCCAGCCTCAATAAAATGTTTTCTTTTATAAGAGTTGCTTTGGTTGTGGTGTCTCTTCACAGCAATAGAACCATAACTAAGACATTGCACTATTTAATGAGTGGGGAAAGAAAGAAAGAAAACAGTCTGAACAGGTCAGAAGGAGCCAATCACTAAGCAACATTCCTCCATGGGCTCAGCTTTAGTACCTATCTCTAGGTTCCTGCCTTGGCTTCCTGTCCTAACTTTTGTTGACCTGAGTGTTGCTCGATGAAATAAACCTCATCCTCCCTTAGTTTGTTTTGGCCATGGAGTTTATCATAACAATGGAAATCAAGCCAGGACAGGGAGAATACATAGTAACACACAATGCGTAGCAACCAAAATTGTCCTGAAATTGGCTCAGAAGCACTACAGAGCTCACGGAACTTTGAGCATATGTGTCAGTTATTTTCATAGGGATGAAACTAAGGAAGTTTATATTTATAACAGGAATATTTTGGTAATTTATTTTTGTTTGTTTGTTTGTTTCAAACACTAGGGATTAAAGACAGCCTCTCATGAGTAGAGTAAGATCTCTACCACTCTGCTCAGTCAGGGCCTTTAGTTACATAATCTTGCATTTGACCTTAATCTCAACACACTGGCTGTACAAGGCCAAGTTACTTAACATTGCCATGATATTGTTGACTGTCAAATAGGGTACTGAGTACAGCATGCTTAGTACCATAGGGCAAGGTCTTGTTATATGTATAATAAATAATACTTGTTAACTCAATTCAGCAATGAAATATGTACTTTGTGGTACAAATTTATTGGACCTGGTGAGATAAGAGAAGTAAATACATTCTGGAATGATAAAAACATCTCACCAGGTGACTCATCCTAAAGGCTTCAAAACTGAGCTGTCACTTGGTTAACATATTCATTCATGGAACTCATCTGTCACTTGAATGATTAGTACCAAAAATATCTCATTTTTGCCTATGAATTATCACCTTAAGAACATAAACAAGATACTACAGTGTGTGTTAATTAGATGCTAAGGTGACCTCAAGCCTAGATCTCTGATGCAATACACTAAAAACCTTCACTGAAAACAAGTATGGTTTTGGATCACAATGGGATTGCAAACAAGAGTTTGGTAAATGTGCTAAGAGCTGTTTGGCACATTTTAGTGTCAATGCTCTTCAGGCAGTTCATTTCAGTCACATAGCCTTCTTGGAAGCCTTCAAGGGAAGGTATGTGTGGTAGAGAGCAGAGAGATGACATGCTCTCACTTAAAGACCATCCTGCCGAGGCAAAGAGGAAGCCATCTTAGAGTCGTAGGTATGAGGGATTCATTTCTAACCCCCAATCAACCCCATCTGTTCTTCCTCCACAGAGAAGTTCAGGGCTATGCTTAAGGTTATAGAGGAAACTGGTATTGATATGAGGCATAGTACATTTCTTCAGGAGAAAAGTGGCAAATAGACATTATAAGGACTCATCCCCCACGGATTTCCACCTCTTGTTTATGTCCTTGACTAACTCACAGTCTCTTGCTGTAAACCAGTCCTATCATTTGCTTCTTATAATGTTTGTATTGGATTACTGGGACTATTAGGGTTGTTTTATCGAATATTATATATGGTTATTTGAATGCTATCCTGCTAGTCAGCTCACTCTACAGCAGTGTTTCTCAACCTGTAGGTCACAGCTTCTTTGGTGGTTGAATGACCCTTTCATAAAAGTCACCTGAGACCATAGAAAAACAAAGATATTTACACAATGATTCCTAACCATAGCAAAATTACAATTCTGAAGCAGCAACAAAAATAATTTTATGGTTGGGGGGGTCATCAAAATTTGAGGAACTGTATTAAATGGTCACAGAATTAGGAAGGTTGAGAAGCACTGCTCTAGGGCTTGGTGCTCCACTCTTGTTAAATTTGACAAATTGTCATGAATCCTGCAGCTTCAAGGGGAATGAATTCTCCTAATTTCCTGTTTAAACTGGTCTGACCTGATCTTCAAAGAGAATCCAATTCTGGCCAATGAGATGGCAGCTTTGGAGAAACTTCAGTTGTGCTATACCCAAAGTGGGAGCTAATAGATGTGGGTTAAATCAATGGTTCATATCTTATGAAGGATATCAAATGGAGGTATTATCACAGCATCTCTTCTTCGATAGCCAAGCAATAAGAATTTGTGGAGCAAATTAAGATTTGCATTAGACAACACTATCCGTTGTAAATTTACCTTTGTATAATCATCTAAGAGTCACATGCACATGCTCTCTTCATTCATACATTCACACTAAATTATCCAGCGACCATCTACCTTAATTACTGTGCTGAATGTTGGTGATTAAACATGGGTAAAACATTCTTTACTCATAATGGGAATACATTTAGGAGTGAGAGAAAGCATTCTATAATCACACCGTGGCTCCGAAGGCACCAATAGAAGCATAACCATGACCACTGGGAAGATGTAACGGAGTGTGAGTGATGGTGGTCATTTGTGTGTGCCTAGCATGAGAGGTTCACAACAGCTTATAGTCTTTATAATGAATGCTCCCAAATTTAAAAGCCTTTCTTATTTGTGTTGATGTGACTCTGAGTCATTTTTTTAATGATCAACTATATTATCAATGCTACAACAACAGAGGGTTCATCTTGCTTACCACTGGAGCCTCAGCTCTGCATCATTGTGTAATTACACACATTAAACGAATATTTGCATGAATATATAGGCTAGAATAATTATTTCCAAGGGGTGTGTGTGTGTGTGTGTGTGTGTGTGTTTGACCTTGTCAAGGTATGGCTTCAGAGAAGAATGATAGGTGCTTCTTGAAACTTGCTGCAGTAGGCTGAGGGGTTAATAAATAAGGATTAAGTATTTTTTTAAATGTAGCATATATAAGAATACCTTTATTATATTTGTCTGTCATCATTCTTGCTTTCTTTCTAATGGAAGTATGTATTTTAAGGTTTTATTTTCCATGTATCAGGAAACAATAAATTTGTGACAGAATTAACCTATGTATGGTAAAATACATGAAATACACATATCTTTGCTTCATAATAAATAAACCTGTAGCATGATAAAGAACAGTGCAAACTATCTTTTGAAAAGTCGTATAAAGAAAACTACTCATTATATATCAGGAATAATTTGTCCTCACAGGCTTAGAGTGCATAAGTTACCCCACCCGAGTTCATACATTATCTTTTCTATTTGAAAGGACTTTGAAAGTGAATAACAGAAAAAAAAAACTCAAAAAAAAAAAACTTGTTAAAATGTATTATTATATACTCAAGTTGTAGGTCTTTCTCTTTGTAAGGAAGGGTCTGCATGTTTTATATTTACTGTAACAATCTAAAGACAACATTGAAAGGTGTATATGTAACCATATCATGCACTGTACTGTTAATATACCTATAAACTATACATAATCTGGTCAACACAAGGCAAAAAAATGTGCAGGAAGAGTCTCAAGTTTTCAAATTACCTTGTCTATTCAAGTAAGCTTAAAGCTGAGACAGACAACTGGGAAACTGTGATCTTTCATAAACTAGAAAAACTTTCTTTTTCCTCTGCTGGGTTGTGTTGTTTTGATTTTAAATTGAGAATTTCAGATGCTGAGTCTTTGCTGTGTCCAAACTTGTTGGGTAATAAGGAGTTATGTTTTTGCCCATAAGTTCTTTGGGATGCCATGAACAGTGAAGTCTGAGGAAGTGTTAGGATTAAATCCTGTCCATTTTTAAATCTTTTATTTTTTAAAAAAAAAATCAGGCCAAATCCTTTTTTATACTACTGTATCAACCTTTTTAAAAAAGTCTTTATTTTTAATGCATTTTCTTTAATCTGTGCCATGAGGACTGAGTTTTCTTCCATTTGCAATGATGGTGTGACGTGTATGGTTTATTTTACAAGAGGAGTAGTTCCTATACATATTAAAATTTTAAAAGTCTTAGAGTTGACCACCAAACACTGATGAGTGTGTACCTCTGCCAGAGCCGTCAAGGCAGGATACAAAGGGTCCAGGACCTAGGCCAATAACTCTTAGTCAGTTTATGTTCAGCTGGTGCAACACATCTCCCGTGCAGACTAGCCCATCGTAAACACTGTACCCTATACTCTCACTACTAATTTATGCTCTGAGACTCTGAAGACAACCCCTCCCCCATGAATTTAGAAATTTGTTTTGTGTGCTCTGAGTGGTTGATTTAGTCTTGCCATTGTTAATAATTTGTCTGTGATTATTTTTATTTGTACAGTTTTTAATTAACTTATTTTTAGAGATCTTTTTTTTTTTTCCTGGAAGAGTTCAAAGCACACCAAGGAAATATATTATACATTTTGGTGAAAGATTGTCATTCACGATCCATGGTTTATTTAAGAAAAAAAAGAAAAGGAAAGAAAGTGGGAAATTATAAAGCATATCTTCAATCTTAAGGATTAATTCTTATCTGCATCTTGCTTCAAAATGAATCTGGCTGCCTTTATTGGTCCCTCTGCCCCTCTTGCTGTAACAAAGTAGACAAGGGTAGTAAATGAAAACACAATATCCCATGTTCTTCTTGGTAATGGATACTCCTTTGTTATTCCCTGTCCAATATTTCCACTATCAATGGGAGATAAAACTTTGCACTGTTTTGGTTGTGCTCTGATTATTTACACGAATTGCCTAATAGGACTTTATCTCATTCCTATAGGGATTTGGAAAACAGTGAGTTATAACTTCATTATGGGGAGGTTATTTTTTACTAGATGAAAAAATACAATCAAACATCTACTGTAATCTAAGATGACTTACTGTTAACTGTCTTAAACAGTTCATCTCCATAGCCTGAATTCATAATTGAGTCTTCTTCTACCTCTGACAGGAGAATGAGGACCAATTCCTTTCTGGACTCCGATAATTAGTTTCCATACGATTATTCACTGGAGAGACTGTGGCTCTCTAATCAAGCTCTGCTTTCTTGGGAATCATAATGAATTTGGGCTTCCTTATTTTTAATAGAAGCAAACAATCACTTCTCCCATAATTTAAAGTCTTCCCTTCCTGGTTTCATGTAAATAAGGGAGTGTTAAAATAGGCCCTGCCACACTTTGAAAACTAAAGCCAGTTTGTTTTCAATCTGAGAGCACATGGGAAAATGTTTGAATTTCTTGACTAATAAAAACTTGTTTAATTATAGAAATCAAAATTAAAGTCATTGTGCAACTCTGTGTCATGATCAACTGTGTGGAAGTAAGCTCCCAAAACTGATAAAAATGAGCTCAATATTTCACATATAAAAAAGGTTGAAAATTCAAGTCTATGGATAGAAAACTTCTACCGATAAAAACAACGGCGCCCTCTTTATATCTGACTTGGAGTTTATGGCAGAAACGGGACAAGCAGTGTTTTAGAAAAATAAGGTACGCATTGCTGGCAGGGACGTCAATGTAAGAAAAACAATTAAAGCAGAGCCCATTCTGATTTTTCTCAGGGAGTCGATTGTTTTTCTCTCTCTCTCTCTCTCTCTCTCTCTCTCTCTCTCTCTCTCTATCTCTCTCTCTCTTTCTGTGTTTCTCTCTCTCTCCTCACGTGTGTGTATGTTGTGTGTGAGTGTTCATGTAGGGGAGATATTATGCACTCATGTGCATGTCTGTACTTGTGGAGGCAATAAGTGGCAGTTACACATCTTCTATCACTCTTGATCTGATGTTTTGAGACAGGGTCACTCACTGAACCTGGAGTTGAACAATTCAGTTAGAATGGCTGGTCAATGATTTCCAGAGATCACCCAGCCCTGAGAGTCTCCTGTGCACTTTTTATGTGAATTCTGTCAATCCAGCCTTAGGTAATCATTCTTGTTCAGCAAGCATCCTACCGACTGAGCCATCTCCCCAGTCCCTGAGTAAAGACTCCTACTTACTCAGTCCTTTTACATGGTCTAGGTTCAATTGCTGCTTTGGCTGTTCAAACTTCTTATAAAACCTCATAGTTGTTACAAAACTGTTTCCTTATGTAATGTCTCTTCTTCTCCAATGTGTGCCTGCCCTTTTCATAACAGCTTAGCTTCTGGTTTTAGAGTATCCTCTTATCTGGTGGTTTTTATGTATCATCTCTGTTTGTGCAGTTGGAGTTTGAATGCTAGCAGGCAAGATGGCCACACTTCCCTTATCCCTGCTCTCCTCAGGGACCAGCAACACTCAGCCTCATAGAGTGCATGTGGTCTAGAGTGCTGCATTTCCTCAAGCAGATGTTTCACTTACATTCTAACAATGTAATTTGGAGTGAGCTCCTGAATTTTCAAAACTGGAGTTTCAACTGTAAATTGGGGATGGTAATGCCATAAGCCTTCTGGAACTGGGAAAAGCCTGACTGAAGTAATTTACAAGTACTTAGAAGAGTCTCCTGGACTGGAAGCCACCAGTAAATGGTGGGCTGAGGCTACTCTTGTCTCATGCATATTCGTTGGGTACTTAAGATCATTTTGAATCATCCACCATGGTTTGACTCTGAACATAGAAGTCCTGTATTTCATAGCTGCTGTTCCGTGTAATTGGTTCTTCTCACTTGGGCAAATCTATGATGATGCAAGGATTCTTTTTCATTCATACCTTTTATGTCTTGGAATTCAGAATATGAGTTTTCAGTCTAATGTTCTAAGTAGCAGAAGGATGATTTATTCTGTCATCTTCACATCAATCAAATTGAGCATTTATTTTGCTGATTCTTTTGAAGGAAGATTTATATTTTTAATTTAAATTTATTCCATGAAAAACCCCAGGCTATGTATCACTGAACACCTTGGGAAATAGCTGAACCATCAAGATGAATAAGTATTTGTTGGAATAAATGAAGAAAGAGGTTTTACAAAAGGATTCCTAGCACTCGCAAGCCCATATTGTTTCTGAATTAACTTCTTGGCTTTATGATCCACATGAACTCCGTTTCAGAACAAGATTATTGCTCTCATTTAAATTCCTTAGACAGAGAAATACCCCTTAGTTCACCAGTTTTTAAAGTCCTTTGACAACATTTCAAGATGATAACACATTGAATTGATGTCTGGCATTTTAATAGTAAAAATCCTAGTTGTTAGACAATTAAAGTGTCTATTTGGTCCACTGTCATGGAAGAACCTTAATGCTGGTGATGCCTTTAATTTACCAGAACATATAAGAGTTTTGACTATCATCTCAGCATTATTATTTATCTTTTGAAATTAAAATGTAATTACATTATTTTCCCTTCTTTCTCCTCCCTCCAACTTTTCTCCTATATACCAGCTCACTCTCAAATTCAAGGCTTCCTTTTGTTTAATTGTTGTTACGTATGTATCTATCTGTGTGTATAGTTGTAAATATACAGATCCAGCCTGCTGTGTGTACATGAAGCTACTTCTATGTATACGATTCAAAGGCTGACCATTTAGTTTTGGATAACCAATTTGGGAACTCTTCTGTAGGGAAGACTTTCTCCTGCTCTTAGCATTTCTTAGTAGTTCTTTGCCTAGGGTTGAGGTACTATGGGATTTCCCTCCTTCCATGCTAGTATGTCAGTTGGTAGCATCTGTTCAGGTCCTGTGTAGACAACCATGTCCAGTATTATTGTTGTTAATAATACCCTACTTGCTCTCAGAAGTATGCTGTTCTAATGCTAAATTATGTTACCCAACATAAAGGTTATGAAAAGTTGAAGTATTTGGTTTTAATGTGCCATATATATTTTAACATTTATTTTCTTAATAATTTGTGTGTGCATGCTTGTGTGGTACATGTGTGGGTATACAGTGTTTTTGAAGCCAAACGTATCAGACATTCCTAGAGCTATAGTTAAAAGCATTTGTGAGATTACTGACTTGGCTTCAGAGAATCAATCTCAGGGTCTCTGTTAAATGCTCTTACCCACAAGGGTACTTCTCCAGTTCTAATCTCCATATTTTAAATTTGCAATTATTATTTGCTCCCAGTCAGTCATTGACATGGCTTAGTCAGCATTTATTACTTCATCTTTTGACAAATAATGGGGAGACAAACAGAAGCTAAGCAGCCATGGCTTTACTCCTGGAGAGGGGACACAAATGAAATAAGCATCAAAAAGTGTCAGAGCTTCTCAAAAGTGCATAAATGCTCTGACAGCTTATAAAATACAATGCACAAGATAAGTGGACCCCACTGGTAGCAGAAACAGACTTGAACCACTCTTTGACCCCAAAAGAATGGCGTCTCAGTTTGTTTCAGTGCCACCTTTGGAATTTCTACCTTTCCTCAGAATGTCATTGGTGGCTTTCATTCTATGTGAGAAGACTTTTTCCTACCACATTTGCTGAGGCTTCTTTTGTGCTGGACACTGGAAGGCACTTTATAGATATCACTGTCTTAAATGCTTAAGCATCAACAAGAACCCTGTATTTGATCTAAGTGTGCCCACTCTAGTGGACAAGAGGTAAGTACTGTGGGAGTGTAAAAAACTAGAAACAGGAAGCTCAACCCTCATGTGCACTGTGATTTGATGAGAAGAGTAATGAGAGAGGGAGGGAAGACAGAACAATCTTCATGAGGTACAAGTGAACTTCTTCAAGTTCAGGATGAATTTCCTTCTGAATTCCTCTCAGGATAAAGCTCTTCCCAGGAAGTGCTGCCAGGAGCCAGGAAGCCTGGTCTTCAAAACAAGCTCTCCAACTACCCAGGAAACACCAGGTGTGTAAATTCGCTTCTGAAGTTCTGTGTGATTAACTGGTCAGCTTTCCATTTAACTACTCCTTAAGAGCACATTTCCAATGCAAACAGACAATCCAAAGATGGAAAATTAAACAGTTACTCAAGTCAACCTGCTTCGAACCAAAAAGGAAAAGGAGGATTGGCTCATGGTACCTACAAATTGTGCCTACTAAATATGCCACAACTGTACTAAAATCTTAGTCAATTCTTCAAAGATCAGAGAAGATAGCTTCGAGGTGATCCATTGTAATTGATGCGTGTATTTTACATATATAATTGGTACAGGTAGTATTACATCGCTCTCTCCCACTTAGGTTGGAGTGATTCAGTCTTATATACCAACAGGACCAACTGTTAGCAAATCTTTGACCCACTTTCTTTAGTACAATGGGGACATTAAAAGCAGATGGGAAGTCCTTGTTGGTGCCTCCCAGTGCTCAGCACAAAGGAAACCTCAGCAAAAGTAGTAGATTCGATGGTGATTTGATTACTAATAAACCTAGGTGATAATTTCATGTTTACAAATCATGGTTTCCTCATATTTACTCCTGGTCTAACAGTGTCTACTCTGATCTTTTATCACAGGTTGTTTTAGAGATAGTGTTTTAGAATAAATGAGATATAGTATATGAGATAATTATTAAAGCTAGTCATTTTTTTTACAATTGTGAGTATCCTTTTCTGTCTACTGGTCATATGCCTTTATAAATTTTTATTTTATTAAAACAAGTTTGCTAAGTGCAAGAGAGTCTTGGTTTTCATCATTCTTGTTAGCAGTGAACATGCAAGAGACTTGTTTAATACAGTTGACAGGACAGAAAGACATTACACCAAGTGTTCTCTGATGATTTTCTTTCTTATCTTGCCCTCTTGAGTACTTCTACTTCTATTTAAATTAATTAATTTAATAGTCAACTTCTTAGCCATTACCTTCTCTTTATATTGGCATAGTTATTAACCAAGTACAAACAGTTATTGACAGTGATTTTCAGTCTTGTCATTTAGTGTGACTTTGGGCAAATTAAACTTTATATGCCAACCACCTACATGGATAACCTCAAAAGGCTGCTGTGATGACTAAATGAACATTTATGCCATGATGAGCAAATCTTGTTCCATGCAGTAGGTCATGGCTTTCTTTCTAACCCATGAGTTGTCTCCTTGGACATGACTGACCTATGAATGATGCGCTGGCTCTGCAGGTAGTCTAGGGCCATGGCCAGCTCACAGATGAAGAGCTTCACTGTGTCCTCCTGGAAGTGGACATTCTGCTGCAGGTGATAACGCAGGTCCCCACCAAGAAGCAGGTCCACCACCATGAACATGTCTTCTTCATCTTGGAAGGAATACCTAGACCAGTATTAAAAAATACATATTAGAACTGAAGAGATGGCTCAAAGAACAAAGTGCTTGTGTAAGCATCAGGACCTGAGTTTGGATCCTCAGCACCCAGAGAAAACGGTGTTACGGTAATTAGTGTGAGACAAGCCCTTTGTTGGGGGCCAGACATAGGCAGATCCAGAAACCTCTCTGGTCAGCCTAGCTAGCCAAAATAGGAGCCTCAAGATTGTTAAGATAACCTGAAGAGAAGCAACTGGGAAAGATATCTGCATGTCAATGTTTCCACAAAGTAAAAATCCTAAAAATGGTTGAGCCAAGGGTTCTCCAGGGACAAAATGAAATATGAAAGAGAACATTATCACATTCTCAAGTACAGACAAAAGGTAGAACCCCATGAATGGGGTACAGTTTAGACTGTTGAAACATCAGGTATGATGGGGAAGCCTGAGTTTGGAGGAAAATGCATGGGTGAATTTTATGACAGGAACTTAATCACAAATTTATAGACATTAGGGAGTCCCTGACAGGTGTCATGCTAGCTGTAGGACCAGATACCAGCTCTTCACTTGAAGGATCACGG
Organism: Rhynchomys soricoides; assembly: GCA_019843965.1. Taxonomy (NCBI): domain Eukaryota; kingdom Metazoa; phylum Chordata; class Mammalia; order Rodentia; family Muridae; genus Rhynchomys; species Rhynchomys soricoides. The sequence continues at coordinate 1,950,188 of JADRCH010000167.1, read as the reverse complement.
AGCTGAGGAGTGGGAGAAGAAACAGAACATAGATAGTGGGGGATGTCTTTATATGCACGACACCTTGGTAAAGACATACTTCTCCTGTGGGGACTTGTTTTGTTGTGCCCATGGCTCAGGCATGATTTCTTGTCACAACAAAGTCACTGAAATCAACACTGCTTTAATGTGTTTCTGTTTTCCTAATGTGGCTGAAATCATATTTTGAAGTTTTATTTGCTTTAAAGAAGTAAGCCATACCCAAGGAAGCATGTCATTCTTAGTGATGAATTCTCTGCTCAGGAGGAACTGTAGAACACCAATGATGGGGCAAGTGTTAAAGGGTATGGGAGGATTATTTTTTATAAGGAATGAGAATATCAACAAAGCATTATTAATCTGAGGGAGGTGATGGGCTAATGAAGACTGACAGTTCCTGGTATCCACTGGTTCAACAAGCAAATTTGATATCCACACAGAAGATGTTAGAAATTATGCTCTTAGTGAAATTAAGACAAAATGCATAAAATGCTTTTTAAAACTTTCAAATACACATGCTTGGTATTATCTCTTAGGAATTATGTTCGTTGCCTCAGTGGGGTGATGCCTGGTTAGTTTTGCTTCAGGTTCAATAGATATCAGAAAAGCTGCTAGATATCAGAAATCCTTCCAAATTATATTCACTGTGTTCTGGAGATCTTTTAGTGAGCTACCCTGGGATAGTTAATACCCTGGGATGGTCTGTTGCTCCTTAGGCTGTTCTCAGCAGTGGAACAGAAAGCATACTTGCTCACGGGCTGAGTTGCAGATGAGGTGAGTAAGGATGGTGAGAATAGAGACTAGGTAGCAAAAGAAGGGGAAAAAACCAGTGCCAATCATACACATAACTAGACACTAATAGAAAGTTAGCCTGTGGAGCAGACCCACATTACACTCTACCGCTAACTACTCTCTCAAGTGTAAGTAAGACACCTGTGACACAACAGGAGGCTCCGTGCCTATTATTGCTCTAAAAGTGTAAATATTGCTTACACTAAATTCAGCCTGAACAAGCAAACATTTTTACTAAGGCTTGAGTTAAGTGGTTTTTATTCAAAGAACAAACCGAAACACATGCCAGTTGTGACAAGTTAGCTACATGTCCCAACATGCAGGGAATTATTAATCAAAGAGAAAAGCGGCCAAAGCAAGAGGCAACATGCTCCCCTGACCAGTAGAAATACAAATTCATTAAGCTGTGAGGAAGTCTGATTCTTAAAAATCATCAGCTCATCAGATCTGAATCCAACTTGGATTTCTTAACTCTCAGAGGGGAAAACATAAGCATTTTATTTTCTGAAACAATTTAATTAAAATTATGGTGCCATAACATAATTTAGTGATACACAGAATGCTCAGGTTCTTATCACAATCTGATTTTTTTCTAATAGAAAGGCCTTCCTTGTAACTCAACAACTTGTCCCAGAGGCTCACTGCTGGGCTTCTGTAGCCTGTATTTCCTATGTGACAGCATGGAATAGCTGTTAGCTTGCTGTGCTAAAATGAACAAGTCTAGCCCTGATGTATGTGAAATTCACTAGGCAGCATGTTCATTCATTTTCCCACAGGCCAATCTGATAGGGGCAGTTTATAAACTGAAGTTCCCCCTTCACATGTGGCTCTAGTTTTTGTCAATTTCACAAAACCTAATTAGCACAATGGTATTATGTACACACACACACACACACACACCACACTACACACACACAAAGCATGTGTGCATGTACGTGTTTGTGTATACACAGTGTACATATAATAGATATATTTTAAAGATGTAACACATACAAAATAAAAAGAAAATAATGATTGCTGATACATATATAACATTTTCTGCCAAAAGCTTTCTTAGTCTAAATGATGGGATTTATAAATCATTTGTAATTTTCTAGTTTTTACTTTTGCATTTTACTTTACTTTGAAATGCAAATAGATATTAGAAGATGTTTGCTTTTACTTGTATCCAATATTGGCTGCCTTGTTGGAAAAAAAGAGATAACACTGTCAGCTTTTGAGATATATAAACTAAGTTAGTAACATTCACCAAATACAAACTCAATACAAACATACATATATATGTATTATACAACTATTCCTTTCTTTAATTAAATGTTTATACAACCTTGGGAGGCCAAGGTAGTGGAGTGAACATGAAAAAGGAAAGCTAACACTGAAGATATTTGAAAAGATCATAAGGAAATCTACCACTATAGTAAACTTCTAAAATAGACATATACACATACATGTACATGTACATGTACATATACATATGCACATACACATATAGAAAGGAATTTTTAAATGGAGCCACTCTATATTAGGGAGAAATGCTTTTTGCAAACAACATAGTAAAAGAAGTCCAGTGTCATGTATGAGCTACCTATTTTCAAGTCATTGGTAAGTGGGTTTCCATAGATTCCACCTCCAATGTATTACAGACTGTTGCCATGACCTCCAAAAGTTCCTATTGGTAAAGACACCAGGAGTTTGAGCCACAGGGCATAGAGAAAATGAATTGGTACTAACCTAGAAGCTTCTTCATTACTAGATAGCCTCTGTGATGCTGCAAGGGTCTAAAAATTCTACTAGGAAGGAAAAGTTAATCAACAGTCTTACCTAGCCGAATCCTGGAAGCTAGAATAGTATGTATTCTGACAAGATAAGCCCAGCAGTGTACCATTGGCATGAATGTTATGTAAGTAACCAATCACTTTATGATTGGATTTAAGGCCTGCTCTACAAGACTGAAAACATTCCAAGTCCCATTAATTTGGCCAAACTCACATCGCTAGCTAGGCCCTAGGCCTTATGAGAGATCCAGTAGTAGTATTCTGCTAAATGAACACAGTATTAAACTGTCCCCTATGTTCTTGTTTTAATACACGTACATCAATGCATCTTTAAAACCTTATCAATGAACTTCCTTTTTCAGTAGATGGTAATTAAAGCAGAAGTCAGAGTGCATAGAAGAAGAAATGTGGAGTGCTCGGCTCTAAATGGGATTTCTAGACCACATCCCCTTCTACAAGGCTCAAGGATCATCATGGAAGAGGAGACAGAAAAGGTGTGAAAGTTGAGGCTGGTGAATTGCTGAAGATAAACAGTATTATTTTAGACATACAGGGAAGCTCACAAATGACTCATCACCACTATGACTATGTGCACAACACCAGTATAAGATCAAGCCAGCCAAAATCTAATGATGGAAGGAGAGCTCAGGAATTCCCACCAATAGCTGGGGGGCCATGGGCAACTAATAGGTACCGGGGGAGGGCAACTCGTAGTTTTCAGCAGCCTTAGAGAATCTGCCCATGCTCCAGTAGAGGTCCCACACCCATGCACATACAACCAGCTCTAACTGGGCTCAGTAAGTTTGGGGAAACGAATGGAAAGGTAGTAGAGGAATTGGAAAGGATGGAACAGAGGGTGGACTTGACCAAAATACACAGTACTATATATGAAGTACTCAAACAACAAACTGTTTTTACAAAAAACTTTTATAGATCCTCTTGTATTCTTTATTTTCCCTGACCAACATCTTTTATATTCTAGCAAAAGTTTTATTAAAGAAATCAAATAATTTCTGCTACATCATTTCAACAGGCTGAGATTCTGCAAATTACATGCATGTGCTGTATCTGATATGCTTTACAAGTCTGTATTTTGTGAAAATTGGTAGATTGCTCTAAGGGCTTACAGAAATTCAAGTTAGGATTGCTAACTTGATTGCTTATACAGGGGAGTGCAAAGCTACTTTACAGATGAGTCTGTGCACTTTAATAAACATATATATAATTAATAGATCTATTTTGTGGTGTTATCGGCCATTATGTGTCACTGCCTAGAGCCTAAGCTTCCTTCAGAGTAATAAAATCGAACTCCTATTTCTCCTTTATGTTTTAAATGGAATACCTTAATAATGAAAAATGATTTAATAAACTATTTAGGTGTGGTGGGATGCATTTCATATAGGGAAAATTAAAACAGATGTTGAAACGTGATCTCTCCTTTAGCAGTGATTTTCAAAATGATTTGTTTCCTAATACCTTCCAAAAGCAACCGACACATTTTTTAAAAAGTATCCCAATGAGCTCATGGGTTTGCTGTTATCATATCTGTTTTTCTTTTGTTTATAATGTCCATTTTAACCAGGAAGCCACAATCAAGCAACAAGACATACATTAATATGATCTAGTAGGCTATTCCAGACAAATGTAGTTGTTGAAAGTTCTCTCTCTCTCTCTCTCTCTCTCTCTCTCTCTCTCTCTGTCTCTCTCTCTGTCTCTCTCTCTCTCCTTCTCTTCCTCTCTCCCTCCCTCCCTCTTTCCTTCCTTTCCTCTCTCAGTCACTCTCTAACACACACATGAAGATATAAGTACATATGCAGACTCAAGTGTAATCTTCAATAAACACATATTAACTTACACAATGAAAGTATGTCTTTTCTCCATCACTGAAGGTGTTGGTGTGTATGTGTTAGCTCTACTCCAGCGGACACACATAATTATGCTGTCAGAATGGGAGCATTGACACTAACCAAAGCATTGCTGAAAACTCTGCATGTTGCTTTTACTCTTCTTGTTATCAGGATATTTCCAATTGATTAAGCACAGTAAAGCTGCTGTCAGTATCTCTTGCCACAAATTGGATACAGCATGCATTCTATGAGTAAGAGCTTAGCATCCTTGATGAATTCTCACAGGGTCTTATGCAATGACTGCATCATTTTACATCTTCAACAAGGGTACTTGCTCCAGTTTTCCCACATCCTTTCCAGCATTCACTACCCTTTGCTTTTAAAACAATAGTCATTGCAATGCACAGGAGGTATGATGGCTTTGATTTTCAATTTCCCAATGTTTACTCTTGTTCTACGCCTTCCTGAGTACCTATTGGATACTTATCATTTTGGAGAAAAGCCTCTCTATATAGATTTTTTATCAGTTTTTAAAATAAGCTTTTTTGCCCTCTTTTTATTTTTGAATTAAGAGCTTCTTCTGTAGACACTCTTTTATGTAGGCTCTTATTTATATTATTTATAAACTATCTCTATTTTGTCATTTTGTGTGGTGTCATTTCACTTCTTGACCACAACTTTGAAGAACATTTTTTAAATTAATAGTGTCCAGTGTGCCTTTTACACAACGGAATACAATAGAATGTCTATTTTAGTACACATTTTATTAAGTCATGCCTAAGAAGGATTGGTCTACTGTATGGGCTTGAAGAACTACTCCTTTGTTTTTGTGAACACTCCTTGATTTATCTCATGTTTATAACTATCATCCATTTGGGTTAACTTTTGGATATGATGTAAGCTACAGTGTGCTTCTGTTCTCTCGCTTTTCGATGCCCGGTCACCTCGCTGACATTTGCTGAAATACCTTCTTTTTCACTACTGGATTTTCAAGGCACTTTGGTAAAAAGTCAGGAAACAATGTGAGAATTTCCTTTTAGATTCTCAGTACTGCTCTCTGTCTGCCTTTAATGCCTGGTACTCTGCCTTGGTTCTTTATCTTGGCAGTAAATTTTGAGATGGGCAAGTAAGAGCCCTTCAGCTTGGTTCTTTCTGGTCAAGACTGTTTCACCTAGTCCTTGAATTTCTACATGATGTTTTTTGGGTCAAGCTCACTAAGTAGTCTTGGCTGGCCTAGAGCTCATTATATGACCAGGTTGACTTCAAACTCATACAGATCTATCCTCTTGACTCCCTGATTCCTGGGATAGCCGGTTTACTTCCTTCCACAATAACATTGGTGTCCTCCTTATTCACTTCATGGTTAGGCAGCCATGTAGGTGAGACTTCATGAATCCAGCTTCTGACAATTCTAGTGGTAATAATCTCACAGCAAACTCTGTTTCTCTGGCTCTTATCCTCTCTCTACCCTGTCATCTTCAGTGATCTCAGAGCCTGAGGGGTTCCATACTTTACATTTTCATTAGCTATGGTTTTCTGCAGAAATCTTAAGACAGGATTTCTCTGTGTAAAGGCCAGGCTGGCCTGGAACTCACAGAGATGGACCTTTCTCTGCTTCCTCAATTCTGGGATTGAAGGCATGCTCCTCCAACGTCCATCTTGGATTCTTGTTTTCTTAAACCACATAGAATTTTCACAGGGACTGGGTAAAGCCTGAACTCTGTTGACTTTTTTCTTTTCACTTAACAGTAGAAGCTAGAGAACACACTATAAAGGGTTGCCTGTCATTTCTTTTCTCAGCTGAGACCTGCTACAATGTAAGTCTGTCACTTGTTTGCTCAGGCTATCCTCTGTGGGAGAATGCATGGGCTGTTTCCAAGCTTTTGCTATTAGACAGATACTCAGGTAACACAATAATACATTCATGGTGCATATGTCTTTTTATATTCTGGCTGGTCTAGCGTAAATGTATATGCCCAGAAGTGGGTTTGCTTCAATCAGGACTCACTGTATCAGAGAGCAACGGTACACATAGTTATGTAAGGTGTTTCCAAACTTGGCTTCTAGGCTCTGTGTCATTTTTGAATCCCACCAGCAATATATAACAGTACAGACTTTACCACATCCATTCTCTAGGGAATATTGTCCAACTTCCAGGGGTTTTGAACTTCAGAAAAATTCATCAGTCCATCATGCTTTGAAACTTACAAAGCTCTATCCTAATAGTGCCTTGCAGAGGTTTTTGAGGAAAAATATAACTTAAATACCCTCATTAAAGCTAATGGCCAAATGACTTTACTCACTCTTATGTGTGTAACAAGAGCCACATAACTGAAAGTCGTGAATTTGATCCTCAGACTGTAGGCAGATCCTTTAGACAGAATGGAATTGAAAAAAATAAACTCTATAGTCAAACTTACTGTCTTGAAAGAACAATTTTCTTGTACATTTCAAAGACATAAAAGCTTGGTCTGAGTTTATCTCAGCTTTCCTTTAGTCTCCTGGATAACCTCTCTATTTCTCTCCTGTTTAGTTCAACAGCACTCAGACCCTTGACTGTGATGGAGCATTTCAGAAACATAACAGTGGATGCTGTTTTGAATCATGCTGTATTTTCATAATTTATTTATTTAGCTGGAACTTCTCCCTTAAGTGAGAACTTTGAAGATCCTATGCCTTGTTCCTCTCTGCACGCACCAGGACTTCCTGGCATGTAGCCTGCTGCATAATGTGTACTTGTTTACTCAATGGCATTAGACAAATATTTATTGCATATCTATATCCCTGTACAATGAATTGCAGTTAAAAGAGTAACCCAAAGAATATGGGTTTTCTTCTCTTAAACCTACCATTAGGAAATGAGACTAAAATATGACAAATTAACAGGTCTCTAAAATTAATTATATGGATCATAAAACACTTAAATGAAACTTAGGCAATTACCTAAAGCCTTAACTAAAATGCATAAGTATTTGTAATTTTCACAGTGAAAACCATGGTGTGTAGTTTCTTTCTTTTGAATCATAGAACAGACTACAGATTATTTTTCCCCATGTCCTTATGTCATAGTTGGTGACTCAAATGCTGGCCTTTCTCTGGACAGAACTCTGCATATTTCAGGATCTGTCAGCACATCAAACTGTCTGTGGAGACATTGTTTATGAAATCTCTCCAAGGGGAAATTTAGCTAAGATTATTTTGTACAGAATCTCCTGGGATGGTTCCCTTAGAGAGTAAGCTACCCAGTAAACAGGCAAAGGGGAATAGCATCATCTTGTTCCCCAAATAAAACGAAAGGCCAAGACACATGCTCAGATGTTAATGAGGAGCAATTAAATCAGAACATTACACCAAGGGCTTAGAGAAAAAACCCAAGTGTTAAAAATTGATAATTTCAGGAATCAGTGACAATCACAGACCACTACAGATAGACCAATCCAACTTGGTGATTCTGGGTCCTTGATGGGATAGGAAATGACCACTCGTGGTTGGGAAGGGATGGGAATGCCTTGGCTGGCATGACAGGGTTCAGAAGGTGTTGAATCAGAGTTGCTGACCTGTCATTCTTGAGTAAAGGGACAGACCATTCATTTGGCAAACTTGGACTGTCCATCTCTCTGTCTCTCTAGCCAAAAAGACAATTTGTTTCTGTGCTGAACAGGGTTGCAACTCCACCAATTCCAGGGCAATGGGAGGCCTTCCCAAAACTGATGCTACAAAGCTTCTAACTTTGTCCTTCACATCCTTCACCCTGATGCTCCATGTTAAATGCACCCAACTTCCTCTCAACAAAGTAATGCCTACAGTCAATCTGGACGAAGGGCATCGTCGTCAGAATTGGGAACATCCCTGTATCCTGGGTTAGCAGGGATGTACTATTAAGCACTGTTTCTGATACCTGACACTCAAAACTCTTCAAGGGAAGCAAAGACAGGAAAAGATCTTTTACCTCATACTTGATTATTTTAAAGATTTCATTCTACTAAAACATCATTTATCATGCTAAATGACATCTACCTTTTAATAAGTTCTTTGTGTTTATTTTTTAAATATTTTATTTTACTGTTGTCGAAGGAATGATAACTAAATACCTTATAGACATAATGTTAAGATGAAATGTAACTTATCATTGAATATCTCAGAGAATTTGAGAAGATGGTATCCAGATTGGCCATTATGTTGGTTTTGTGGCTCTGGCCTAGTTTGCCTGTTTTTCTTTCTTTTCTTTCTTTCTCTCTTCCTCCTTCTAGTCCTCCTCCTCCTTCTCTCTATATGTATCTCTCTATATGTATCTCTCTATATGTATCTCTCCTCTCGGATTCTGTCTCTCTGTGTGTCTGTCTTTGTCTGTAGACCAGGCTGGCCTCAAACTCACAGACCCACCCACCTCTTCCTCCAAGTACTGGGATTAAAGGCATGTGCCCACCAGTGCCCCACATTTGCCAATATGTGCAACCTACATAGAAAAACACAAAATCGCCGGGCAGTGGTGGCTCATGCCTTTAATCCCAGCACTCAGGAGGCAGAGGTGGGTGGATTTCTGAGTTCGAGGCCAGCCTGGTCTACAGAGTGAGTTCTAGGACAGCCAGGGCTACACAGAGAAACCCTGTCTCGAAAAACCAAAAAGAAAAAAAAGAAAAACACAAAATCATGATTGATTCACTTTAAATTTGTAAACACAAAATTTAAATAGATACTTAGAAAATACTATTCTAATCTAAAAATTTTTATATTTTCCTTATTTCTCAGCTTCTCTCCTTAAAATTTCTATACCCTTTTCAACTTACAATTTCATAGGGTAAGCAGAATCAATAACATGAACATTACTTCCTCATATGTTCCTCTCCACACATGTGTGCTTAACATTCTGTGTTCTCTCCTAATACAGTGAAATAAGCATCCTCATCTCTATATCAAGCTAGCCCTTTCACCTGCACCTTCAACCTAAGGCTAGTCCATTCACTTGCACTTTCAACATCAGGCTATACTGTTCACGTGCATCTTCTGCTTAAGCCCTAAGTGTTATGGGATAGCCCACTTATATTCTGTAGGTTTCCACTTGTCAATCATTCCCCTTCTGCCCTTCATTGACAATTCTTTCCCCTAACTGCCTTGTCATCTTTGAATACACTTATTTATACATATTTCAAAATGTCTACCAAAGAAAACACAGATTTATAAATAAAACTAATATACTAATAAAGTGAAAATATAAAAGCAAACCAGTCAAGGAATCACATAGGGACCAGTGATTTTATAGAAATGTGTCGGAAGAATAGAATGTTACCAAACAGTTAATTTGGGGGGAGTGGGGGTTGTTTTATGATTAACAAATCAATTTAATTTACTGTGTAGTAGAAATGGTCCTGATTTAAAAAGAAGTTTGATAGCTTATAGTACCCAATCATTTTAAAATTAATACAATCTAGGACCAATAAGGGAATTTCCTTATTTTGACTGTCTGTAGATTCCCTACAGGATATATCAACTGGCATCTTAAAATACTAAAAACCTGCTTCTAGGAACTCAGGAAAGACCACCTTGCCCAGAATTACTGTTTGTGTTCAGCTTTGCTCTCATTGCACAGGAACAAAGGAAGGAGACCAGAGAGCAAGAAATGAAACTGCCACTGTTATCTACACGGCATGGTTGGAAATACTGAAAACTCACTGGGGAGGTACTGGTGACGTTCAACACTGTTGGTGGAAATAATACCAGTATCATTTTTATTTTAATATGAAAGCAACAGACTACTACAAAGACAGATTTAGTTCGAAAATAGTATTATCAAAAACATCAAGTACTTGAGACTAAATCTTAAAAACAGGTAAGATAGCCCTCCACATCAGGGTCTAAGTTAAAATCATAAACAAAGGGAAAAAAATCAAGGGCTCTCTAAATAAACAAAAAATATATAATGTAAAAATGTAAAAAGATTTACTATTTTAGTATGCTCTAAATTCTCCTTGAATTAAGCTATGGGTGCAATAATACCCAAAATAAATACCAGTAATTTTAAAATACAAATTGAAAGTCTCTTACAAAATTTATATAAAATTGATAAGATCCAGTTAAAGCCAACATAATGCCAAAATTACAGTGCTGCAAAAGAAATATGAAGCCACAGAGTGGGGATGTGCCAGGGTAGTGAATTAATATGTGGAGCTGAGAGGAGACACCTACATGTCTGTAGTGACTAGGAAGATAATAAATGGAACTATGGTGTGGCTGGCTCTCAGTTTAGTTTCCTGAAACTCTGAGAATGAGAACAGTGGAGGACTCAGAGCCTTTAATCCTTAGCCCTATGGCCCACCTGCACTTTCTGCAAAGATGCTCTTCTTCCAGTACCTGAAATGCAGCCACTAGCCAACGCTCTGCACAGCCGTGGTTTGTCTGACTATTCCCTGGCATCCGAGCTTCTACAATGAATGTCACATTTACTCCCTACCTAATAACTGTAGTTATATAATTGAGCAGAAGCCCTAAATTGAATCTGCACCTCCTCTGATCTCCCATCTCAGTAAGTAACATTGTCATCCAGGTTGCTCTGACCAACAAACCCGGAGTCATCCCTCAGTCTTTTAGCCAAGGGGCAGGCCTGTTTTTCTAAGCAGAGTCAATTAGACTTTCCCCTAGGACTTTGATTCTTGAGTGGTTGACACAAGGTTAGGAAATCAGTTGGAGCTGACTCATCTGGGCCAGACAGCCTCAAGGGTTTGTGCATTCGTCCCTGTACCTGGATTCCCAGAATCGCCTTTATTCCTGCTCTTCAGCTCTATTTCTTCATCTGAGTTATCTCTCATGGGCCTGGGGAGTTTCCTTTCAGCTGAGGATTTTTTAATATCTCTGTGCTGTTTTCAAAAAAAAAAAAAAAAAAAAAAAAAAACAACTTTCCTAACAGAATGAGAAAATGGAGAGTTGATGCTTGTGTTATAAGGACCCAGCTAATGTAGCTAATGTCTCATTTGCTCATGAGGCAGCCCATCATCAAGTACATATGGTACAATTACTACACACAGGTCACCCAATAATACTGTGTCTCTGCTCTGTTCTTCAGAGACTATCCTCTGGTGTCATCCATGTGCATCAGGGTCATGCCCAAGCACAGTCATTTCAATGAGGCCAAATTGGGGTTTAGAATAGTTTAATATAGGCTTACAAACAAGGACTCAGAGAAAGAATGCTCAGAAGAAAGTCAGGCACATTTGAGAGCATGGGTATGGGCTTCTCAGAAGAATTACATACAGTAAAACATCTGAGCGTGGGTACAGTCTCCTCGAAGGAGAGTTACTGCAAAGGCAAATTCTTTCTCAAAGGCTTCCACAGCTAGGAGCACTTGGCTATCTCTTGTAGTTCCTAGCTCTATCACGAGTAAGAATCTCTACCATTTATGTAATCATTTACTCTGGTAACACCTTATGACTATTCCATGTATTATTGTGGACTGTTTCCACATTATAGCGGTTTCTCTACCTGACCTTCCAAGATTACAACTTTCCCATGACCCTCATCAAAGTAGAACCTGCTTCAATCAGATCATGACCTCAGGATTCACTTTGGCCAATTAAAGAGTAGAAGACATGACATAGGCAGAGATGGGAAATGTGTTTCTCATGAAATGCATCCTTTCTTGCTGTTGTGGATCCGTGCATTGCTTTGGGATAACACCCCACATCTTCACAGCTGAGAAGACAGCAGCAAAGATGACAAGTCCCAGTTATCAAGAACTAGGCGGATTATTTTGGATGACTGACCCTCCTATCTCAGACAGCTTCAAATAAGTCCTCTCAAACCAGAAGAAATGTCTGTCCAGTCTATAGGGTTGTGAGAAATAGACTATCTGGTGATAGGGACAGAGTCAATCTACTTCCATAAGGATCTTCACTCACTTGTTTAAAGACATGACTTACTAAACAACTACTCTGTGCAGTATTATAGATATGTGTTTTGATCATTTGTAGCCATCCACATGAGTATGGATATTACTCTCAATTAAGCATAGAGAAGCCAAGGAAAATACCTGGGGTGACTGGCCTAATCCTAGTAGCCAAATGGCAGAGTAGGAATTAAACCGCAAGTCCCTCAGACCCTATGGCCAGCTAGAAGCTGGAGTGGGTGTAATTACAAAGTGTGTGTGTGTGTGTGTGTGTGTGTGTGTGTGTGTTTCTTCAGAGAGTAGCTTTATTGAATTCAGGTGAAAACTATCCATTAGATTTAGCAAAATCAAAACAAAAACAAAAGGAACAACCAAACAAAAACCACACAGCAACAACAAAAAACCTGTCAGTGATCTTTGAGCGAGATCTCAGCTTACTGTGAAAGTTTTTTTCTTCATCTAGTTGTCTGAGGTTAGAATATAATCTGTGAAACATAAAATACTTAAATTTTTTGCTTAATGCATTCTAATGGTAATTACATTCCTGTTGACAAATTGATCACTTTTTACTGATTGATACTCTCTAGCCAAAGGCTGGTGAACTCTCAGCTGTCTCTGTGAGTACAGAGCATCGATGGGAGGAGCTGACGTTATGAATAAGGTTGGTAAGCTGATCTATTTTTTTAAATTGGTTGTAAAATTTTATCTAGTAAACTTATTTTTAGGAATTTATGTTGACAAATATATGTATGTACTGTGGGATATCTATCACAGAATTATATACAATGGTGAATTATGAGAAACATGTCAAAATTAAATACAGAATTAATAAATTATGAATTAATTACTTGTAGACATTTCTATAAAAATTACAAATAGGAGCGGACCCCCACAATTGATTCTGATGGCTAATGAAGGATGGAGGAGAAGCCCCTCCTCTTCTCTTTTTCTCATCACTGTGTGGTACAGCTCCCTGGGCTCTGGCCAGGGCCTGTACCGTGACATTTATACTTTGCTTGTACTTCCATAACTATGAGTCCAAGTAAAATTTTCTGTCCTTTGTTGTATTGTTTAAAAAAAAAAAAAAGGAAAAGTGGAAAAAATAGGCACCCACTTTCAAAAATAAACAAACAAACAAAAAAATACAAAATAAGTAAAATATTCACTGAACAGGTAGTTCTTGATCACTTGCTGTGTCGAGGCACGGTTAGAAGACCTGAAGGAGGAGACAGAGATAAGGATGCAAGCACATCTGCCTGCCTTGTTATATTCCTGTGAGTATGAAAGATAATGAACACAATTAATTCTGCTGCCTCACATATTTTGCAAGTGAGAAATCTGCAGTTAATGGTATGAGATAGTAAGAAAGCAGACCCTTCAGCTGTGCTGGGTAACTCTTGGGGAAACCCCCTCCCGGTTCTCTGGAACTACCAATCCCTCTCAACTGAGTTCGTTGAGATAAATAAAGACTCGAACATACTTCAAAACTAAAGTGATAAGATGCTGTTCAGAGGTACTTTGTCAGTTACTGATGTCTCAGTCTGTGACGCCACAAAACTGCATGGAGATCATGATAGAAGTTTCCCGGCAGCCATTGACAGGGCTGTGGGCTCAGCTGCCTCAAAGAACCTCCCGCCATGCTCCAGGTACAGGTGGTCTCCACTTAAAACAGATGAGTTCGTCCTCTAATTTATTAAAACCACATGTGAGCACACCGGTTCTGTTCACAGAGCCCGGGGACCCAAGCAAGGAGGGAGAGAGGCCCCAGGGTGCCTTGCAGCTGCAGGCTTAATCTCAATTAACAAAAGCCACCTGGGGAAACTACCATAAGTCTGTTTGTTTTCTGACTATGGGTTGCCAGGGCTTGGGTAACAGCCCTCAGGGAAGGACTCACAGGAAGATTGTATTTACTTTTCCTGGATGCCAGCCCTGTCTGGCAGCTTTCATTTGATAACGTCCTACATCTGAAGATTTTTCCTGATTGGGTCCAGGTAAGACTGACAAGGTTAAATGTTAATTCAAATGTTTTTCCTCCCTGACATCGTGGATGAACTTCTCTCCCTGTAAAACGGATACCCACAATTAGGGCATTCTACTAAATCTTTCCCTGCCTTCCTCGTAGTTGATATTTCCGTCCGTGTTTGCCTATTGATAGTAATAATGCACAGACAAGAGCTCGTAGGTTCTGGCTCATCATGATATACTCTCACTGGGGGTCTGTGTTAGAAGTAGGATTGCCAGATGTAATAAATAAGAGTATTCTCTGGCTGGTTAAGTTTGAAATTTAGATAAATTCAATAATGAATAATTTTAAAATGTGTCTGTGTGACACATGAGACATAGGTTTAAATTATTGGTTGTTTTTTCTGAGACTCAAAAAACTGTTCCTCCTACACTTATAAGGCCGCCTGAACTATATAGCTTGGTTCTGGTTCTCAATAGATATACACACTAATAAAGGAAAGAGGAGGACTAAGGCATGACAAGACCCAGAAAACTATATGCAAATTTTTTTTCTAAAAAGCACATATTGACATATTAAGTATGGTTGTTTCAAGGGGTTAAGACTTTAAGGATTTTTCATCTGTCTATGGGTTTCTTTTTCTGTTTTCCAAATTGGTGGCAATAAGCAGAAAAATTTCAAGCATATATATATATATATATATATATATATATATATGCACATATATATATGCACATATATATGTATGCAAGCATATATGTATGCATATATATATGCATACACATGAAAGAGATACATCTGCACACACATATGTATCCATACATTCATACTTCTTAACATTAAAGCAAAGAGTGCTTAAGAGAAATTTGGTTATTTTTCTCAGCTTAAAAGGTGAAGTTGTCTGAGTACAACCCCAGAAGTTAGATGCATCTTGAGAAGATTATTTAATGTAATTTAGGCAGAAAAAGCATAATGGAAAAGCACAGTTAGAGAAATGGGCAAGAGTTTTGAATTGGCTGCATCACCAAAGCTTGGGAGATGTCAAAGTAAATCTAATAGTTAAGTCAAAACATAAACCCGAGTTATATATAATATTATGGGAATATTTAATTAACTTGTGTTTGATTTGCAGAATGAAGGGGGAAAATCAAAACCAACTCGAATGAAGAATGAATTAAAGACACTTCCCATGATGTTTTGGAATCAAGCACCCACACTAGACTGTTAGTGACTGGTGTGTTCCTGCATGGAACAAGGAACAAAAATTGTTAGCAAATAGTTGCAAGAGCCTATAGGCTGGGTAATCCTTTTCATCCTCTGAAACAACCAAAGTTATTTGTTGTAACTATGGCTTCTGACAATGTGACTTTAAAATGATAGATCATTCATCGTTAAGATCCAGAAGCTTTGTAACATGCTTATTTCTTGTGAAATTTTTCTTAAAACCACTGTACCTTGTTAGGACAGAAAGCACTGCAGAGAGAAAGAATAAATAAGCTAGCTTCTGCTATAAGCCTGTGGGGAGTGGGACAGAAGAACTCGAGGGAAGGGGATGGGGGACATGATGGTAGAAAAGGCAGTACTAGGAGTAGAGAAGTCTGAGCAGGGAAGACATCAGGAAGACAAAGATTAATAGAGGAATAACGAAGGCTAGGGATGTGTACAAAATCCATATGGGAACCTATCTCATAAGCTTGTTAAAAATACAGCTTCAAAAAATGACTTCAAATGAAAGTATGCTACACAGGATGGTAATGATCTTCCTAGAATCCATGGGATATTAAAGAAACCCTGAGTTCTAGGTGTGTGATTCCTCCTCATATGCTGCTGGTCAGGGAGGTGCCATAAGTACCCCAAACAATACAGTCTACTGACAATAACAATCCACCTGGCAGGATACACCCATTGGTGCAATGTGATGGGATAGCCAAGAGCTCTCTGACTGGACTCCATGCCTGCTTTGCCAGAAAGAAACTATTCCTGGACCAACAAACCTGATCAAGAGCTGGTGACTGGGGAAATCACCCGCTCTTGGGAACGCGCTGCTATTGTTTTGCTAAGGAGACAAGTAGTCCACCTGCCTTCCGAATACTCTCATTTATATCCATGGATTAGTGTTTTTCTCAGTCCTTAGTACAGAGGGTCCTTGCTGCACTGCCCAGTGGTTAATGTGGACACTGTAACTGGTCAAAAAGCCAAGGGTAAGGGACTCTAGAGAGCTCAGCCCTAAAGGGGATATCTCTGTATCACATACTCGAAGCTCAGGGGCCATTGTAGAAGAGGGAGTGTAAAGAATGGGGAAGTTAGAATATAGGAGGTATGTTACCAAAAGAAATAAAATGTCTAGAGGGATGTAGATGCTTAGTCGTGTTCACTTTAGTGTGCTTATCTGGACAAGCCCTGTCAGTATTTCATCATGAGTCACCACGTATCCCAAAGAACTATAGAATGGTTAATGGTAGCTTGGGAAAGTGATTTTTTTGGGGTGGGGGGGCGGGGTAGACACCGATCAGTTGCCTAGGCCCTGTTAAATAACGCCCTCCCAACCTATGTTCATACAAGCAATCCTAATTAAGCTCCATGGGATGCAAACATAGAAAAGGGACATGAAAAAGAAGGAGTACTTACTGGGCAAAAGAAAGTCTCAGGAAGAGAGGAGGAGGAAGGAAAGAAAAGAATGGGGGATGAAATGATGAAAATACACACACACACACACACACACACACAGTGTTACCAATGAATAAAAGGAAAATTAAAAAAAAATCATTTCTGCTTTACTTTCAGGACTATCCCACCTCCAGGTGTGTTCTGCACAGTGTATGGTAGAGGTGGGGCTTCCTAGTCTTTCTTTTCCATCAATGGAGAGTGCCCAATATTCCACTGTGAGCTTCAGTGAGAATAACAAAGAAACAGGGAACATATGTTATAGCACGGTAAGTACTCAACTTTTGAGTCGCGACCCTTTCTGGACTCAAATGAACCTTTTACAGGGGTCACATATAAGATATCCTTCATTTCAGATATTTACAGTATGATTTGTAACCGTTGGAAAATTACAGTCATAAATCAGCAACAAAATAATTTTATGCTTGGGGGTCACCACAACATGAGGAACTGCATTAAAGGGTCACAGCATTAGGGAGATTGAGAACCATGGTTAAAGCAAATCTGTCATAGGGAGATTGAGAACCATGGTTAAAGCAAATCTGTCATACTATGGCCAGCTCTACACACACAGTGAACAGACTATGGTCTGGGATGATAGAATTTCTGAATGTTTTACATTTCTCACATCCCTGCACCCAGGTTTCCTTGCCTGTGCCCACATAGCAAGAAGAGACAAAGCACAGCACAAAAGAGGAAAACTCTAGGTGTGTCCTTATGAAGAGTTCTTGGCTCTAAAAAGGGAAAATGAGTTGGCTGAGCTTTTTACAGAGGAAAAATATGACTTTGAACAAAGAAAGGGAGGCCATGAAGTGACAGCACCTTGTCATTTCCAGGGTGGTGAGAGAAGACAGATTGTGATGATTGCTAAGCAAGAGAAAGCTGCTGCATTCATTTTAGCATCTTACAGGGCAGCATTTTGAATAGGCCACTCTAAAATACTGATTAAGAAATACACTGAGGCTGAACCAAAATTAGACTCTTAGGAGGTCTGGGTAGTGCACAAATTATAATAGATCTATTTCTAAGTCACACAGAACCATCTTTTAAACTGAGAAGCATCTAACATATTGCAGATTGAGCAGACTGTGTTAGGTAAAGTCGGATGGAGGGAGGCTTTGTGCATCGATGCCTCCAAAAGGATGTGCTCAAACACATAGTGAAATCACAATTATTTTTCCATTAGCATTCTCTGGATAAAGGCTTTCATTTTCTATGCTCCTGCTGGCAAGTTAGAACTACTTGACATCCATATTTAAGTAACAGTCATACTGAGTTAACTTTAAGATCCAGCTCTTAACGTAATAGATGCATTAAATGTGCAGTAAAATAAGAGCGAAACATAAAGTTCTCAATGCACTGAAAAGCACTGGAGGTAATAAACATTATAAGCTTCTCGTGTGGTCTAAGCCTTGGATTGTGGTAATGGCTTTGAGACCTGATCTCAGAGAGCTAAAGTGTACCCACTAATGTGTTAATTCCATTTAAACCTATTGGCTGAGGAAGGCAGCACCTGATTTTACCAAATCACTGGTAATATATAATACAGTAACAAAATGTATACCTATTTCCAAAGTATGTCTCAATGAAAACAAGTTTGTTACTGTTTATCTTAAGGAGAAAGTGTTTTCTAAAAGCCACAAAGATAAACTTCATGTTAACCAGGGAATCCATATTTGACAACTAAAGTTTCTGCTCATCAGTTTATTGGAAAAATCTATCTGATTAAAGAAAACAGATCTGAGCGCATTCCCTATTGGTCCACATAATTAAAATTCTTGAACAACTACTAACCTCAAGGGCAAGGGAAGTATTTATTCCTGATAAATAGGGGAAAAATTTTTTTTGAACTGAGATGACTTAGTAGATAAAGTGCTTGCTTTATGAGTGTGCATGAGAGTCAAAATTTGGATTCCTATAATCCATGTAAAGCTTAATGCAGTTGCACACATCTGTAATCCCAGCATGTCAGATGGGAGGTGGAGACAGGAGAATCCCTAGAAATTTGTAGGCCAGTTAGGCTGCTGTACATAGCAATAAACAAGAGATTGTATTTCAAATAAGATGAAAAAAGCAAGCAACCCAAGGTTGTTCTATGACCTTCACACTAGTACAATTGCACACACACCCACTTGCACACTCACAGGCACATATAAATTTAACACCATGCATGTGTGCATGCACATGCGCACAAACACACTCTTCTCTCATACATTACACATACACACATTAAAAACATTTTGGTGGAGTGCTTGACTAGGATGTGCAAGGCCATGAGTTTGATTCCCAGCACAGCAACAAAATGAAACAAACATTTTTCTCTCTCATTTTAACACCAAAAGTCAGGTACAATCCATTAAGGAAAACCATAATGAGGATTGGCCAGTGCTCATCAAGCACTCATGACGTAATTGGTAAAACTGTGTTTGCAAATGGATACAGGAGTGTTGACTCAGAGGTGCAGCCAGAGCACGTACCACAAATTCACCAGAAAAGGGTGTTCCAGGCCCTGCATGATCTGGAGTTCTTTGAAGACATTCCTCACTTCATTCCTCTCCACACACTTCTGTTTATTCATGTACTTCATGGCATACATCTTCTTGGTATCATTCTTCTGCACAATGCAGACCTGATGATGTAAACCCAGTTGAGCAAGATGAATAGGGAGGAGGAAGAGTGTGGCTGAGAGACATAAGTTAAGACTTGTTCTTTAGCATGGCAGAGAGGCTTTAAAGTTCTTACTCCACTCGGGGCAAAGATTTCATTTTATTTCTCTATGTATTTAGTACATCGAAAATTATATTTCTATTTTCCCATAATAGCTTGCCAGCTTCTGCTCCTGGAATCCTCAAAACAACATTTAAATCTGCTTCCATGTTAAGACTTTCCTGATAACAAACAGCAGCCTTGATCTTCCTTTAAGTGGTTACAATGGATGTGACCCAAAAAGTAAGATGAAAAACACTAGGCAAAGAGCCTCCTTTCCCAGCATGGGTGATGTAATGGGAAAGACTAACCATGAGGAAACAGCTACTCAATTGTCCATGTCTTGTAATTCTTCTAGAAGCCTATATAATAGTCATCAAAATAACATGCAAATTTAATATGAAATCATTATTTTATCTTAAAGTATGTCTCCACGGAGAAACTAATAGAGTGAACACATTTCTGGGTTCTGTTTCTTTATAACCCCAGCACTTCAGGAATCACACCATTCTCCGAGCCTCTTTGACCCACATCTCTGCCAGAAGCTGAACAATTCAGTTCTTACCTTCCCAAAACTGCCCTTCCCAATGGCTCGCAAAATTTCAAAGTGGTCAAAGTTGACTGTAAAGCAAAAGAATGAAGAATATCCATAGTTATTATAAACTACTTTTTAACAGCTAATTGAAGAAACAAGTATTGGGCTAAATTGAAGTACCTTGTTTAAGCTGACCCACCAAACTGTGTTAAAGTACCGATTAATTCATAGAAAATGTCTTATCAACCTCGAATCCCATATAATGGTAGAGCTTAGAGAGGATTAAGAATGTGAAAATACAAAGTTACCCTTTGGGAAACCTGTAGTCTGGTGATACTGTTTAGAGAAAGAAGTGCTTTGAGATAAATACTCATAGTGAATAATAAATGGAAACATATGCGCTGAGTCCTGGGAAGGACAGAGGCAGCGGGTCTGTCTCTAAGAACACTGAACATGGATTTGCCTATAGACACTGAGAGAGCACATGACTTCCTGTGAAGCTGCTGTGCTTTCAATTTTTATTTCTGTTTGCTTATTTTGTCCCAACTTCACTCTCTTGTACCTAAATAATTTCAGTTTCCCCAAGTCATAAAATCTTACTCCATATGTTTGCAGAATTAGCTCATCTCCAACCTACAAGGAGAGATGTGTATAAGAGTCCACTGACGTGGGCTTTGGAGCCAAGATGATCTGCTTATGCTCTTTTGCACCTAGAGTGTCTGACGATGAAAAGAGATACCCAGTATAAGTACACGTGGTCTTTCAGTTTCAAGCTCATAAAATAATTCCTCATGAGAACAAAATTCAGACACTCTCTGGCCAGTGGCAATCTTTGGTTTCTTGCCCTGATGACCTTAAGAAAAGTATTTATTTGTTTTGAAACAAGGATTTTGACATGCAAATTCTAAATGAGAGATTTGAAGAACTTCCTATGGAAATAGCATGAAACAACAGAAAGTATCTCTTATCTCTTTGAAAGAAAAATTGCATTCAATTATTTATGGGATAAGTATCAGGGTATAGTGCATACATGCAGATGAGGGAAAAGATTTAAGGATTCAGTTCTCTTTCTAAAATGTGCACTCCAGGTATCCAACTCAGTTGGTCAGTCTTTCTTACCCACTGAGCATTCTGTCCAGCCTTCTCTCAACCCTTAAAGACCTATTTTCTGTCTTTATCAGCAACAATTAGCTCATCTACCCATGAAGGGGAAAGACAGATTGTCAGGGCTTCTTGAAGTCTCTGGGTTTTCTGAACTTCAAACATTTTTATAATAACTTCATCATCACTTCTGAATTTTCTTTTTTCCTACAACAAAATCCATTTAATCACATGAAATTATTTGCAATTTACAAATGGTCAGTCCTAAATTTGGACCCCAAATCATAACATGTTGTGATAGGCAAACAGCTTCGGTTTTTCCATATGCCCTCCTGTAAACATCAACTAGATGAGAAAAGCTCTTTCCCTAGAAGGCTCTCCTATAGCTCTTGTATTCGTCAAGCTGATGACTCGTCTACCACAGCATGAGCTCCAGGACAGACTGCATGTCATTTCACTCAAGTTGCTGTCTCTGCAACCTTAGAATTTTACCCACTGAGGCAGGTGAAGCTGTAACTCTCTGTAGACCCTGTGGAGTCCAGCATAATGACTTACACAAATTTAGCTCCCAGCAAGTAAATCAAACTAAGCTATAAGAACACTCAAGAAATCCCAAACAATTGAGTCTTATGAATATGAATAATGGGAATGTTGGGCCATTTCAGGGAACAGGTTGCTGTTAGTGCAATCCCATTAATAAGTTAAAAAATAGGTTTGGCATCCATACGAAACATTATATTTTTTAAAAAATGGAATAGAATAGAAAGTAGCAGAAACTACTAAAATGGGATGTGAGCATAATAACATCACCTCTGAAATGTTTATTTTACCCATTTGGGTAGATATGCAACTTTTGGTATATGCCTTACCTAGAGCTGTCATGAAAATAATTAGCAAAATAATTTTCTCTCAAATTACAAGTTGACATAAGCAAACCAATGACTCTTTACATTCAGTACACAAATCTCAGGAATACATTATTTATCATGGTCACATTAAAGGAAATTAACCCGGATTTATTTGCAAATCTAAGATTTTATATTGAGCAAATCCAGCAACTCACTATGACTTTTTTCCTCTGGCAGCCTAGCCTAGGAGGCTTACAACATCTTTAATCTCTAAGCACACAACAAGTACCTAGGAAGCATGATGTCTCATTGTGACATTAATCTATTTCAGGAGCCATGTCTTTTTCTAAATCATTTTAAGCATTAAGCAAAAATAATAAATGATTTCATGTCAAGGTTCCTGATAACTTTATATTGGCAAAACTACCTAATTTAATGTGCCTTTCCAAATGTCAGTTCTCAAAAAAGTCTAAGGAAAAAATATCTTAGAGATAGAAAACACACTTTCCGTCTCACCAGTGAGAAGGAGACTCTACTCTACTGCCAAGCCACCTAAAGTCCCTGCTTCCTGGAATATAGCTTGGGGAGAAAAACAGTGGCTGATGGGAAGTGAAGGTTCCCTGAGAAGGTTGCAGAGATGGCTCAGTGGTTAAGAGCACTTGCTGCTCTTCCAGAGGACTCAGGTTCAGTTCCCAGCACCCACAAGGTGGCTCACAACCTTCTGTAACTCCAGGTGCAGGAGATCTGATGCCTTCTTGGGTACCTCTATGGGTATCAGGCATGCACGTGGTACACAGATGTACATGCAGGCAAACACCCATACACATTTTTAAAGTATTTTAAGCGACAACAACACAAGCTCCAATTCTTCTCCCCCAACACTCCCTCTAAGTGCTTGACTACACAATCACCAGTGAGTAGGAAAGCTAACACGAATATACAACCAAGCCAATACAACAAACAGTACATTGACACAGTACTGTAAGAGACAAATTCAGAATTGTAGTTTTATAGACATAGAGTGTTTGCCTTTCTGATTCTGGACCCAGGCTCTTAACGTCTTCCCAATTGCCATAATGTTGTTTTTTACACATCTACCCACTCCAACTGGAGTACCCAGAAGAGCAGTGTGGAACTTTCCCTCTCGTTTAGAATTATTTTTGGATCAAATTATGCTCTGCAAGTGTATCTCTAAACAGAACCTTGCTGGCTTTAAGACACATTGCTGACAGTGTTATCAGTTCCTTTACGTCTCTCACCCAACTCTCTAATCTCAACATTTTGTGAAACTAATGCTGTTGAAGGAAGGGTCCACCCCCTTCCAGAATGTGAAAGAATACCCTGACATCAGGGCTTGGCAGAAGGACATTCTAGAAAGCAAAGCAATGCATCTTCTTCATTCTATTTTGAGATAACAATATTTGAAAACCTTGATTCCAGCCTTCGGAAGTAACAAATCGTGAACATATGTGAGTCTATTGAGAACCAAGTCCCCCACAAACTGCTTATGTAAATCTTCCTATTGATGGTGGAACAAGGACACCAGCTGTGTGACCCTGGACAAGTTACTCAGTCTTTCCAAATCACAATGTCCCATCTGTAAAATGGAGCTAATTAAACCCAACAGGCACGAAGCTTCCAAGATGAGACACTGTAAGCCAGAAGTGTAGTGTCTGGCTTACTGAAATCTGAAAATGACAATTGCTTTTAAAACTACAATTATTCAATAGAAAGTGACACTTATTTCTAAAGTTTCCATTCTGTTCCCACAATGCAACCACTGTTACAAATGCTAGGGTGTCCTTGAAGGGTTTTTCTCAGCATGTGTGGGTTCCTTTCTGGCAGCGGGACAGTATATTGTCACTGCAACAGGAGCAGACTTTCTAGTAGCTCCACTGAGTCTGTCCATTCATACAACACCCTACTCATTTGTCTTCCACTGTTTCAAAATACTGAAATCATTGATGAGTATTGAAAGGTGTATTAATTACCTACCAACAATAATACTACCCCAGATATCCTTAATGGGCTTTTTTGCATGTTAGTAGGCTTACTTTATGGGAAGAGAAATGTTGGTCAAATGTATGCCAACTTTCTAATGTGAAGATACTGTCAGTAGCCCTCCAAAGATACTGCACCAACTCCCCTTCGTATCAGTAACATAGAGGAGTGTCTTAGCTAGGGTTACTATACATGTGATGAAAGACCATGACCAAAAGTAACTTGTGGAGGAAAGGATTTATTTCACTTAAACTTCCATATCACTGAAAGATGTCAGAACAAGAACTCATGCAGGCAGGAACCTGGAGTGGAAGCCGATGCAGAGACCATGGAGGAGTGATACCTACTGATTTTCTCTCCTTGTCTTGTTCAGTCTGTCTTCTTATAGAAGCAGGACCACCAGCCTAGGATGGACATACCCATAATGGTCTGGGCTGTCTCATATCAATCACTAATAAAAAAGTACCTTATAGGCTTGCCCACAGACCAATCTTATGTAGGCTTTTTCTCAGTTGAAGCTCCCCTTTTTCTGATGTCTATTCTGGGTCAAGTTGACATAAAACTAGTCAGCATGAGGAGGTAATTTTTAACTTGCCAACACTACTACATATAATTGCCTTGACTTGACAAGAAAAAAAAGATGGGTGTATTGACTCACTTTATCTCTGTAATGAGTGAGGCTGGATAGATATTTTATATATATTTACATCAAATTGTCACATATTTTGTCAATTTGAATTACTTGTTAGTCATTTTGACTTACACATGCTCTTACATATGTGTAAACTAATTCACTTTAAAATACCAGGTCAAATTTTCTTGGTTTTCCATTTTAATGTATTTAAATAATGGAGGTCTGAAATTTTTATATTGTCAAATGTATCAATCTTTTCTCTTTAGCCCTTCTGAATTTGTTTTATTTCAAAGTTATTTTTAAAAGCATGCCCTTATATTTTAAATTAAAATCTTTTTTTTTAATATAGAAAAGTGTCTATAAGTAATCATTTTAAAAAGAATTCACTCATTCTGGTTGGGAAGGTGTGAGAATGTCACCATGTACATGTGGAGGTCAGAGGTCAATGAGCTGGAGTCAGCTCTACCTTCCAATCATGGGTCCAGGGTATTGAAGACAAGCTCCCTTACCTGCTGAGCATCTCAGTGACTCACTGTAGCTTTTGACATGAATTTGTAATATAAATGGTTTAGTTTCTAAAACTCTTTTTCTGTGGCATAAACATAATGTGTAACTTTTATTGTAAAGTCTAAAACACAGAACCCACTGGTCTTTAAACTCCAAAGTTTTCAAGAATCTCACATAAACACTTGTGTGTGGATCCCAATGCCATGTCAGAAGCTGATGCTCTGACATTCTTTGGGCAGCTTCAAGTGAGTCTTCTCAATTGTGCTTATGTGGGTAACTTTTTGGTAAATGTTTGTTTATAAGGTACAGTGTTAAATTCTGATAGCTCTTAGTCCCAGTTACTAGCAAATTAAGCCGGCAAAAGTCTGGTTCATGTCAAGAGCACCAAAATAAGACACATTTCTCAGAGAATGGAAAAATGAAACAAAAGTCCTGCCAGCCTTTTCCCCATCCATTTTTTCTACAAGCTTTCTACTTCAATGTGGTATTAGCTAGTTCTGTGCTCACTAAAGACAAAGTCAATTCAACATGAAGTCATAATTGCTCAGCTGCTCACGTCATCTGTTCAGTCTACAAACTCCTTTATTTTGCTTCCCGGGAGAGCAAAAGGCCAGAGTGTGGTAGAGGTCATCAAAGACAATGCTCATTAAACTTCGCATATGCTCAATGAAGATACAGTTAATACTGGCAGCAGCTGTGAGCACTGTACTAGGCCCTGAGAAGGGTGTCCGTCTGCTGGGACTTTCAGTTTCATGGTATGAGGACGTCATTAATCGTAGTCAATATCCAGCCTTATGCAAAGGATACCCATCACTATTCTAGGCATGTGCCATAATTATCCCAACGTTCTACCACGTCTACAGAACAGTGCTACTATAATTGCTATTCGTTTTTAAAGATGGGCCAACTGCAGCAGAGAAATTAAGTAATTTTCCCCAGGGCAGAGTGGCAGAGTACTAGAGTGAAGATTTAAGTGGACTCTGCAGCTATCCTTCAGTCCCATTCTCTGCTGCTTTGCATTAAATATGTATCTATCTTTCTTTTGCATATGAAATTGAATACGCCATAGAGTGTTCCAAGGCCTGACTTCCCACACCGTTTATATCTGTTTCCACTTTTCTTGAGTAAGTATTTGACATTTTGATAGTTGCCATCATGGAAGCCAAGTTGCTCAAACTACTTTCACTCACTCAGGACTGTCAGTCATTCCATTTCACCTCCCTAGCCAGAAGCCGGGTCTAGACCTTAGATGGCAACTCAAGCCATTTTATTCTATAGCCTTACACTGGGTTTCTGGACCTGGAAATGTATCTTTTTCCTCTCTGTCATTGACGTCCAGAAAATAAAAACAGCTGGCTATACAAAAGGAAAGGGGTCCTCAGTTCAACAGGACAAACCAGTATAAGGCATATATTAAATGATAGTACAGAGGCATAACCCTATAGAGTCTCATGTAACATAAGCTGGCATCAATCTCAGTGTGGTCTTGAATCCTGATCTTTCTGAGCACTGGGATTATAGGAATTTGCCATACCTGCCCAAATGTTAACTTTTAAACTCCATACTAACTATGATTCAAAGTAATGCTGATGTGGTTGTTCTAGAAAGGTCAGGGTGAAGCAAAGAACTCGAGCTTCTCCAGAGAAATCCACTGAAGTACCCTCAAGGAGCTGCTCTCAGTGTCCAGGTCCTTCTTACAGCTTTTGCTTGTTTTACTGCTGTACTACTGTAACAAAAGTTTTGAGACTGGAGATGTATTAAGGGAAAAATGACTGAGAGTTTTATTCAACTCATGGTTCAGAGGCTGGAACTTTCTAGAGCAGGCAACTGGCCTATGGTTAGGCTTCCATTGCATATAACATGGCCAGCTCATATTGCCTCCTTTTCTTGAGCATTCCTTTCCTGCCACGTAAGTATTTCTTCTCTTCAGTTTTATATTAAATCACCAGTTCTGTCATGTTGTCATCTTGATGACCTTATCGAATCCCAGATCTATCCTACAAGTCCAACTCCAAACACTAACAGCATGCTGATCTTGGTATTTAGTTTCCAACCCATAAAATTAGGGGCCCATTTAAACCACAACAACTGAAGTATCAGAAAGAGTCCCGGGCAAAATGATGCAAACTTCTTGTGTCCCCTTTTCTTCAGAGATATGAACAAATATTTGTTGAATCTCAACAGGACACAGATGACAACCAAAGAAACAATCCTATGCAAGTCTAGCTTGGTGAGCCAATGAATAGCTTGGGGTTACATCAAGAAGCAGCTGCCACTCAAAGGAAGCTGCATCATTGAACAGAATGCTCAGTTCCTGGAACTCCCTGAACAGGCTATGGGCAGCAACTAGTGGGGGGCAGGGGTGTGTCTCTCTTTCTCCAGTAACTATAATTGCCTTATCTGTTTGGGGATAAGCCTAAGAGTCCAGAGTTTCTGATAGAACTTGCCTAGCACAAGACCTTATGGATTTACTTAGGAACATTATTCTATACAGTAAAACACACAAGATTTCTAAGGTAGGAAAAAAAATTCTTAGTTGAGAAGAATATTTCATCTGGGCTTTCCAAAACAAAGGGGAAGTTTAACAGTGGACAAAAGAAAGAAAGGCAGGAAGAATCCACTTACAAAGTGACCAAAATCCTTAGGAGAAGTCACTAAGGGACAAGTGATTAAACAGATTGCCTTAGATCTCCATTTCCACCCTTAGCAAATCCTCAAATCTCAAGCAAATTTATGGCTTTGCACATGACAGATTGATAAAATGTCGATGCTGCCTCCAGCATGCCACGTCTTGAGTCAGATTCATTATATTTGAACCTTTTCAAATATGCATGTGTGTGTATCATCCAGACATCTTAACAAATACTATTTTATATAATCCTTACCCAAATACTGTGAAGTGGTTTAGTGTTTTGGAGATGTATATGTCATATACACCTGAGACAGTTTGAATATACTTACCCCAGGAAGTGGCACTATTAGGTGGTATGGCCTTGTTGGAGTTGGTGTGGCCTTGTTAGAGGAAGTGTGTCATTGTGGGCATGGGATTGAAGATGCTCATCCTAATTCCTTGGGAGCCAGTCTTCTCCTGTTTGCTTTCAGAATAAGATGTAGAACTCTCAGCTCCTCCTACACCATGAGTGCCTGGACACTGCCATGCTGCTGCCTTGATAATGGACTGAACCTCTGAACCTGTAAACTAGCCCCAATTAAATGTTGTCCTTCTAAGAATTGCCTTGGTCATGGTGTCTCTTCACAGCAATGAAACCCTAACTAAGGCAACACCCAAAAAATTAAATGCCCCAATACTGATTCTGTCTGATTTCATATGGCTCCAAGTTCCATGATTTCAACATTATAATGAGCCTGAGATCCAGACTACATTAGCACAGCTATGGGACTCTGAGTTTGCATTTGGGCTATGTTACTATTTAGAGTTAACAATATTAAGCACAGTATTTAATTTCTCTACATTTCACTTCCTTCCTCTGTAAGATTCTGATCACACATAGTCCAGCTTCTAAAATTATTACAAGGCCTAGGTAACATAAGCTATAGCAATGATGTGGACCAAGTAGTTTTTTAGCAGAGTAGGATCTCACTATATGAATTGTTACTATTACTGCTGGAGAACTTGACAGAGGACATTTAGTACCAAGAATACAGGCAGAGTCATTTGGAAGGTGTGCTTAATAGACACTTGTTAACCAAGATTGGGGACTGAAGTGCCCAAGCACCAAGGTACTTGGGTGGCTTTGGAAGAAAATATGAAACATTTTTTGCTGTTTATCACTTTCTAGCATATTATTGTTAATACTATGCTCTTCCTAAGAGGTCACAGCAACAGCCCATTGTTAAAAGACCTCTTGGGAACAGAAAGATGTCTCAGAAGGGTAAAGGCACATGCCACAAAGCCTAACAACATGAGTTCAATCTCTAGGAATCAGATGATGGAAGGAGAGAACGCACTCCTGCAAGTTGTCCTCTAGCTTTGTGTGACACACATACATATGCATGCATGAGCGCACACACACACACACACACAAATAAATAAAATGGAAACGTGTTATGACATCTTTGTAGGGTGTATAGTAACAGAAATCTCCATGTGGAAAAACATCCTGATACTATTGCCAGTTCAGCTTCCTTTGCAGATACTGGATTTCTGTCTTAAAGCCTCAAGCTTTGCATTATTTTCCAAATGAGGAAGACGTGTTGAGAGCTGCCATGTTTTCTCCATCTACTTCATAAACACCAACTCTCCTAAGAGAAGGCCTGGGTGGAAGCTCTACAGCAACTGAGGATAATTAACAGGAGAGTCAGACGATATTTGCTTTGTTAGAGCTGTGCGATCTTTGAACGGGGGTAAGTGTGTTTCACTATGGCAACAGAAAGGCACCAAAATTAAATCACAGCCTGTCAAAGAGAGATAGAATCAGCCCCTGCTCTAACCCGGTTTGCTTGTAAGAATGGACACTGCATGGTTGTCCAAGGAAAGAAGAAAGGGGCCAGACAAATTTGAGATAGCACTAAAGAAAATAATTCTTCAGGTCCACTGTACAGTTCTGCATGAATCCGATGAGTGTCTCATCTGCTGCATTGCATCTCAAATGGAATCACTTAGCAAGAAGTGCTTGCTTACAGCCTTTTAGGACAGTCACAGTAAGACAGGAAAGAAGCTGAAATCACGCCCCCAGAAGCCACAGCTGTGCTGGAGAGTCAAATCAGCAAACCTTCAGTGAGCATCTGGGTGCTTGGGACTCTGTAAGCACTGATAGGAAAAGAAAAGGCAAGATGGACTCAGTCATGTCCTCAGGAAACCTGTGTTCCCCAAGGGGAAGGAGACTGAGACACACAA
This sequence comes from Rhynchomys soricoides, assembly GCA_019843965.1. Taxonomy (NCBI): domain Eukaryota; kingdom Metazoa; phylum Chordata; class Mammalia; order Rodentia; family Muridae; genus Rhynchomys; species Rhynchomys soricoides. The sequence continues at coordinate 1,920,063 of JADRCH010000167.1, read as the reverse complement.
GAGCAGATTTAGCAGTCTGAAAAGCCCTTGTTCGTTTTCATGATTTTATTTTTCTATAGCACATGTGTCATTGTAATTCACTAACCTTTCTGGAAGGAGAAGATGGATGATTGATAGATGTATATATAGATAGTCAGATAGATATATGATAGATAAATGGATGGATAGGTAAGTAGATTAATGGAAGGATAGATAGATAGATAGATAGATAGATGGGAAAGAATGATGAAAGGGCAATATGATTAACAGTTAATAAATTGATAGATAATATATGAAGAAAGATGATAGTATCCTAGTCATCATTAATTGTTAACAACTTGACATAGCCTAGAATCACCTGAAAAGACAGTCTCAACTGAGTAATTAGGGATTATCTTGGTGATTAATTAATGTTGAGATCTTGGCCCATTGTTAGGGGTGCTGGACAGGAGGTACTGAGCTGTATAAGCAAGTTACTGAAGTATGAGCCTGTGAGAAAGGCAGCAAGAAGCATTCCTTCATGGTTTCTACTTGAAATTGTGCCTTGACCTCTGCCAGTGATGGACTGTATAACCTATAAACTAAAATAAGACCTTTCCTTCCCTAAATTCCTTTTTTGTCATAGCAATAGAGTGAAACTAGAACAGATAGATAGATGATAGAAAGACAGACAGACAGACAGATGGATAGACAAAAAATTAGCAAGTAAATAGCAGCAGTCTGCTGCTAGTTCAGTTTGCATGATATTGTGGGCCTTCAGAAATGTAAGAGAACACTAAAGCATGGCTTTTGTATTTCTTAGCTTTGAATGAGGAATGAACGCTTTGATAAAAGATAAAAATGATTTGATTCATCAAGGGTTGCATTAGACTTCTATAGCCCCCACTTACAAGATACTGTAAAAATATATCTGGATCTTCTGAGCTTCCAATTTATTGTTCACAAAAAAGTTATTTTTTTATTTAAAATGTTTTAGTTATAAAAACACAATACAGTAGAAACAAGAAAAAAAAAACTACCTAAAGATAACCATCACTCATGTTTTGATCTATTCCTTTCTTTCAAACTGGTTTATTTTTCTTTATTAAGTTTTTATACTCACTTGTGCTTATAGATAGCTTGAATAATCAAATATTTCTAAAGGTTTTCTTATGAAAAATATAAGCGGTATTGTTCATTTTCTTTTCAGTGTTTTGCATTAGTTATTGGATTTCTAAGATGGTGGATGGGGATAGCCTGGTTTGCTCACTCTTTTGGTTTTAAACTCAGCACGCTCCCATCTTCCCAGAATGGTTGCATCTGCCCTCCTCATTTCAGCTACCTCTTAATCTTTACTTCCTTTCTTCCTACATGCCACATCAGTGTCATGCAATAAACCAGGATTCCCCTGTTGTGATCCCCAGTTCCGATGGATGGTGTATGTCATCACTGAATGCTCGTCATTTTCCCTGGGGGACTAATTGTCCACACATGCCTTTACTTGCCTGTGTGTTTTTTTCCTCTTTTCATTTCTAAACTTAGTTATCTAATACCTATGCTTGAGTTCAGGGGCATCAGTCATGATGACATCTTTATAGAAGTTCCCCAAGAGTCTGACCTGTTCCAGTCAGCTCATTTCCTTTGCTGGGCAGGTGCCCTCCTGAGCTGTCCGTCCTTCACCTGCACCCTTTTTGAACAAACATATCCCACAGCTTTATTAGGAAATATATACAGCTACAATTTTAAAAGATTGTGAAGACTCGTTTTATTTGCTCACTGGTAATTTGCCTCTGTTGCACTTCAGTATCGAACACTGCATTTTCCCCTCAGAACTCAAAAGCACTGCTCTCCTTCTTTGCCAGCTTTTAATGTTGTTACTAAGAAGTCCATCACTATTTTCATGGCTATTTCATTGGACCAAATTTTTCTTCTCCAGAACCTAGCCACATATTTATGCTGACTATTTTCAAATTTCATGATGACATAGGCATGTGATACCAATTTCAGGATCGTTGGTTTTCAATTATAGTGTTGGTTCCCCCTCCCTTTGTTCTAGCTTCTCCCCCCCCCGTATTTTGTACCTGATGTTGTTCCCTATGATTTCGAATTTTGGTCTCACTCTGTAGCCCAGGTTGGCTTTAAACTCAGGTTCCTCCTGCCTTAGCCCTTCACGCTCTGGGATTACACACTTGTACACCATTTTCTTACCTCGTATGGTTTAGAAACTGTAATTCTTATTACACTACCCTTACATGTTCTTAGATTTACTTTTTGTTTCCTATCTGTTTTCTTGTTGTTATCACAAACTTCCCTAAATTTGTCTTCTTAATCATCTTTGAATTTTTCCTTTATGCTTAAAGATGCTTTCTCAAAACTAATTTTTACTTTCTGGCTATTACTCTACCTCCTTTTTCTTCCTCTTGCTTTTAGATATTGTTTTTTCTATCGCACTAATAGAGTTTCCCCTAAGTTCTTTCTCCTCTTTCTCCATATAAATTTGCTTGAGTTTCTACAGGTCATGTTAGAACCTTTTACAGGTGTCTGAAATCCTCATATTTAAATGTGCATCCCTAATACCCTGTTAGGCCATTCTAAGTATATGAATCTTGTGTGAAGTAATTGTCTCTATGTAACTTTTATATAGACATGGCTAGGATACTGACTTACAAAAAAAAACAAAAGGCAAAACAAAAACCAAAAAACCCTTAACAACAACAACAACAAACTTCTAAAACTACTCTGGAAGGTACTAAGGCTGAGTTGCCACTTTGAGAAGTGGGGAGATAGTGGAAAGAAGAATGTGGAGACATCCCTCTGCCCAGGCCCTCTGACTCCTGTAGCCATCCCCAGTCTTTTCACTAAGTTACAGAGGAAAAGCCACACAACAGCATGGACAATGAACTGTTTTCTAGGTTTTTTACCTGTTTATTTATTTGTTTTGTTTTGCTTTAGTTTTGTTTCTTTTTTCCTGGCAGGCTATTAGAAGGAAATGAATTTCTGGACAGATAATCAAATACTCTTGATTTTAGATCTCCTGTTTCACCTCTGCCTCTAGTGGCTCCTGACACTGCTCTTCCTAATGACTGGGAGCTTTAGCTGGTGAATCTGCTCAGGACCAAGCTCTCTTTACTATTCTTAAAACATAGTTCTTCTGACTACATTTTATCTGCTTTCTAGTTTCTGCTCTAAGAGTGAAATCTCCTCTGCCCAGATTTTTCAGGCTTCTGGGCCAAGATCTTCAACCAGATGATGTTAGAGAAAATTCAAGCAGGATATGGTAGTGAATAATGGTCATCTCAGAATTTAGAAGACTGAGTCATGAAACTGTGTCTTTAAAGCTAGCCTGGCTACATAAGGAAACATAAGGAAATTCCTCCATTAAAAAGAGAGAGAGACAGAGCATGAAAATACAAGAATATATTCTGTTCACGCTCTCCAGAAGGTGTTTTCTGTCACCTACGCTGTGGAATTATCATGGCTACTGTACAAGAAGGTGGGAGGGAGTAAGTGAAATAACGCATAGTAAATGTATAGAGGGTATAGCAAATACTTAGTAAACAAGAGCTACTTTAGTCTTTGAAAGAATTATATGTAAGAGTAAGAATTAACCATTTGTTTACCATTCCCTGGCTTTGTGACGTTGGTTAGTGGATCTTTGAAAATCACTCCTCTTAATGAATCAAGGAGGCAAAGTAGATGATAATAGTTTTCTTATTTATAGCTGAGATTATTTCATGAGCCAAATTGGTTAAAAAAAAAGATGAGCAAATGTGAGATGCACAGTGTTCTTAGACTCGGAGGCAAACAGTAGAGGGCAAGGATTTCATTTCTACCTCTTTCCGATTGTCTGAGCGTGTATCTGCCTCAAGACACAGAACCCTGGGCTACCAGACATTTGGTGAGTCTAGGAGAAGCAAAACCAGAGAATGGAAAGGGAGTTTGACCCTGTCAACACCTTGATTTCACATTTCTGTCTTACATGGTCCTGAGACAATGGATTTCTCCTTTTATAAACCATCAGCTCTGTGATACAGCAGTGTTAAGAAAATCTATGTGAAGAGTGGCTCCAAAATCCAAGTTCTTTACTTTAGATAAGAGCATGCACTTCCTGTCACTATCTCAAAATACAGTGAGAATGGCAAATTCTACATGGCAGAAAGATATTGACTAATAATAACTCCAGTACAAATTCCTAGAGCATGCAGAAGAGGTAGAATTATTCATTTACTAAGAGCTAGAATTATTCATTTACTATCAGAAAGCATTAGAGAGCTACTCAGTGTGCTAAGATCCTTGATGGGAGCACCCTCTAGAACTTAGGTATATTAAAATATACTTATGTGGTAGAATTTCATAGCCACTAACTTATAGTTTCAACAACTGAAATTTTAAGCAATTGCAATAAACTACACACAATAGTCATAGAAGTGGGGTTCTGGAAGCATATAATATCACTACAAATATATCATATGCCTCTTATAAATGTACCCAGTCTTTACAAAGACTTGAATGCAGCAGTTTAGTCAATAAGGTAGAGACTGATTATTCAAAGGTGAATACAATAGACAGAATTCCCAGAGTTTTGTGAACCTTACACTCCAGTAAAAAAAAGAGCACAAGTAAAAACAAGTAGATTAAACAATAAATTAAAAAATATCTATGATAGTCTATGTTCTATAGGCCAAAATTAAGTTTTTCCTCTGTGATTATATTTTCTGAGCATTCTATAATTTATATGCATTGCTTTCATAATCATCAACCTTCCTCTTAAGCCCATAATTATACATTTCCTAAGAATAGCCACCAAGAAGCCCATATGCCTTTCAAGTTTCCCACAATAGTGACGCGTAAAGAATATAATGTTGGGTTGGAGAGATGGCTCAGTGGTTAAGAGCACTGACTGCTCTTCCAGAGGTCCTGAGTTCAATTCCCAGCAACCACATGGTGGCTCACAACCATCTGTAATGGGATCTGATGCCCTCTTCTGTCTTCTGGTGTGTCTGAAGAGAGCAACAGTGTACTCATATACTTAAAATAAGTAAATCATATATATATATATATATATATATATATATATATATATATATGTAAAATGTCTACAGTCTTCAGTGAGGTCTATGGGAGAGCAGGCAGGCTAACTGCAGTACACAGGAATTTAAGTAAGACTTAAACAGAAATTCCTTTTAATACTGCAATCGGACATTAATTTTAGAACAGTCATCCTTCTGTTTTATACTTTGGGCAGAAAATGAAGTTATCAAAGCATCATTTGTAGTGTGTGTGTGATACACAACAATGAGCAAGTGAAGATCAGAGGGCAACTCCGGAGTCAGGCAGCATTTTGTATTTTATAAAAATAAATACAGGTTATATCACAGGCAATATAAGCATTACGTTGGCCTAAAGCAGTCTAAAGAAAATAATGATGATGTAAGTGAGTACACAATAAAAGCCACTGAAACAATGCTTAGACTCAGTGTGAGTAAAAAAAGGTAAGTAAACCCCAAGAGTAGCTCCATGATTGATTTGAGAGAAGAACCTCCAATCTGCAGTAATCTAGTCCACAAGGTCTGGCTGTGACTCACTGTAGAACTGAAGATGAACACCACTCGGAAATGAAACTAGTCACAGAAATCTGTGAACAGGAGTCAGAGCAAGTTGAAGAGTGATCCCCCAAGTCAGTTCACTTAATTTTGTCACTTCTCTCTGGCTATGCATCCTGGGAGGATATATCTGTAACTGAAATAACGGGTTCAATGTATATGGGGGCTCAGGCTCTGCTGGAGACATCTGATTCCAGGCCAGTAGTTGAAACTTCCATACATAATATACATTATGATTGTTGTCTGTCTCTACCAATTTATTTCTAATAGACTTTTTTATCTCTCCTTAGTATCTGGATATAGAAACAGGGCTGACTACAAACATAAGATAAAGGAACCCACTAGCTAAACTGCCATCTTGGAGTGATAAACCATTACTATGCCCTTTCTAGGAATATCTTGGTGGCTCTCACACACCAATAACCTTTGAATCAGTACACAGACTCGTAGTATTGTAGAATCTGGCAGAAGTTTTGGTTCCCAATAAGCAGCTAACCCCTGTCCCTAACAGGGAAAGTAGAAAGATATGAGCCAAGGTATCCATTCCCAGGAAAAACCTGCTACTCTATTCTCTCTTCTTTTCTTATACACACAGTTCAAGAATTAACTTGTAGAAACTTAAAGAAAATCAAAGCCCAAGAGTCATATTCAAAAATAATTATAATATTTTGAATGGCAGATCATGTGTGACTACCAAAGTCCTACATTGTTGAAGCCAGCCCTGGCTCCCCATCTTAAGGTTTAACTCTTCCTTCCCTTTATATTTTCTCTGAAAAGGTTTCTTTCTCTATCACTATACTCAGCTTTGGCTGTTGGTTCATCCTCTACTTATTTGTAGATCAAATGCCTTCAAGAAGTCATGTATATTTGCTGGGTCCACTTCCTTCCCTCCCATTCACCCCTAACCACTTGTCAGCTCATGTTTGCACAATCATATTGGCATGCTCTTGACAATAACACCAGGTTCCTCTTTGCTTCCTTGCCTATAGACATGTCCACCTGTTCATCCATACAGGAACATCCAACACGGACAACTTCTCCCTCTTTCTCTGAACATTTTCATTTCTTAAATTGTAGGACATACCTTGTTCATTCTAATCTGCCTGTTTCATCTCCTTTCCTTAGTTTGATTGCTCTCCTCTGCCTGACTTCTCAGTTTGGGGCTTCCTCCTTTCTATCCCTGCCCTCTCTTAAGACTCATCAGTCTGTGAAGAATAAAACTTTGTGCCTCTATTTCTAGCCCCGATTTTGCACTCATCCCTGGACACTCAGTTCTAGTCTTCTAGTTGGGTCCTATTTTGCTTCCGGTTGCCGTGATAAAACAACTAGTTTGGGTGGAAAGGGTTTTTATATTTCTAGGTAACTGGCAACAATAGAGAGAAATCAAAAACTGGAGTTTAAGGCAGAAACGGAAACAGAACTGTTTACTGGTTTACTCTCCACAGTTTGCTCAGCCTTCTTTTTGTTTTAGACAAATTTATTTATTTTATATATATGAGTGCTCTATCTGCATTTACATCACTTGCCCAAGGGTGGCACCACTTACAGTGTATTGGACCTTCCCACACTAGCCATTGACCAGAAAAATGTCCCCACAGACTTGCTTATACTGCCAAGCTGATAAGGTTCCCTCCTCATAGATGACTCTAGTTTGTGTCAGGTTGATAAAAACTAACCCACACCACTTGACAGTACCAGATTGGAAGAGAGCTCATGACTCTGCCTCTGTATGTGCTGAGCTCCTATTACCCACTCTTCTCAAGCACAGACCCGGGACACTGAGTCCCCTATGTCCTGTCCATCTAACTCCACATTCAAACACCACTAGCTTCTCATTATTTTATGGAGAAAATGGGTGTTCTTTAAGCTTTCGAAAGTTTCCCTAAATTCCCTTTCCAGTCACCATGATGGTCCAGGCACTACCATATCACACTTTCATGATGACAGTTTTCCTCATAAACCAGATCATTTTATATTATCTCCAGGTCAGTTCTTAAGTGAATTCATAACAGTTATACATAGACTTCTGATATAACTTTGAATTTTATAGATTAGAAAACTCCTATTTTTCTTCCTTCCCCCCATATATATCCCATATATATGTGTGTGTCCCGTATATATATATATATGTGTATATATACATATATGAGTGTGTGTCCCATATATATACATATATATATACACACATATATGTGTGTGTGTCCCATATATATACATATATATACACACATATATGTGTGTGTGTCCCATATATATGTGTGTGTGTGTGTGTGTGTGTGTATGTGTGTGTGTGTCCCATATATATATACATATATGTGTGTGTGTGTGCATGTGCACAAGCACACGCGCACACATGCACACACACACACACACACACACACACCAAAATAAAACTCAGCACTAAGTGACATTTTTTACTTACTAAGAAAAAGCACTGAAAACTATAAGTATGATAATTATGATGTAGATGAATATTTATTATTGTGTACCTGACACCACTCAAACACCTCACACTCCGCAAAAACTACATGAGGCAAACATTCTTATGTGCTTCCTTTAACATGTGAGAAAGCAGACCAGAGGCAAATCACTTATCTCACTACAAGAAATAATTTCTATTTTCACAACCTTTAAATGCTTCAAACACAACATGGAGCAAAAGAGAATTAGTATTTTAATAGGATTAGCTTGGTGAGAAACTTATTATCTTACACTAATTTCCTTGTTTTCCCACAGACATATGAAACCTGGTCAGTTTGGCTCTGAACCACGACTCCCAGACAGCTTGGTACTAGTTATGGGCAAAGGCAAGCTCTCAAGCCCGTTGTGTATGAACTATGAGTAAAAAATGACTCCAGCACATCATTGGTCCAGCAGCACTCCAAACAAAATTGTCAGCAAATAGTTAAGGCATTGGGAGTCTGGCAAGATCTTTAAAAATGTGGTGGAATTTCTCCAGAGAAGTTGCCTCCGGAGCAAATGAAGGCTGCAGTGTGCACTGTCAGCCCTTCCTTTTATGAGACATGGTGCCCCAGGAAGTCTGGGATTTGCTGTGACACATCACTGGTGCCAAGACCAAGCAAAGGACAGTAAATGTTTCATGTCCCGCTGCCTGGGCTCCAATTCATAAATTTACTTGGATGTTGGAAGTACATTGACACTCTAGAAGTAACCACAAAATAGGACAGTGAGGCAAAATGAAGGATTAATGTTTTCAACTTTTGGATGTCGTTCAATTGAGTCCACATTCCTGTTGGGAAGCAAATCTTCCTTTAGTCATATTTCAAGTGCAATACTTGAAATTATAATTATTAACTTGAATTATTTAGTGGAGTTACATACTCTATGTATGCATGTGTTCATTTATGTATAAAATATATGTCCTTCTATCTATCTATCTATCTACTGTCTGTCTATCTATCTATCTATCTACTGTCTATCTATTTATCTATCCTTCCCAACTTTCACATATTATCTTTGCAAACACTAGATTATTGTTCAAAGTAATCCCACTGGATCTCAGGGGTTGACATAAAGGAGAGCTAGTGAAAACTGGATTATCAAAGAACATACATAGCCTCTTTGTTGCATCTCTTAAATGCAGAAGATTTGGTTGTGGATGCAGAAAGGTTCCCAGGGTCTGTACTAAGTGAAATGGATCAAACTTAGCCCACCATCAATTTTCATGCATTTCATGAACTAATAATCACTTTTGCATTTAATTGACTGGAAAAATGTCAAAGAACATCATCTGATGACAACTGAGAATATCTGAGAATTCAAATATCACTGTCTGAAAAGTTTTATTGGTAGGGAGCTGTGTTTGTCATACTACTGATTAATGACAGAATTGACTGGCAGTTATTGAGGCTGATTACATTGCCCACAGATCATAAAATATTTACTATCTGGTCATTACATAAAACCTTCCAACTCTTGTGCTAAATTAGTCTCACAAACAAATTTAAGAACATAAAGATATAGACTCCTCAAATAGGGAACAAGCTTAATTGTGTTTATTTTACTGTGACCATACCTCCAGGGAGGAGTCAAAAATAGTTTTGAAAGGAAAACTAAAGTCTGTGTTGGGTAAAGTTCCAAATCTATAACCCTGAGTTCCCCAGTCCTCATGTGCTATCTATATCACGTTCACTGTCATGTCTCATAAGTATGGCACTCCCTCTCTGGCTTCTTACTGCTTATCTTTCTACATGAAACAATCCCAAATGGTTACACGGTTATGTACAATTGCTATCACTACATAATCCATAAATTAAAGACTAATAATAACTAAAGGCAAGCCAAAAGCAAGGCTTGGCTTTCCAGGATGGTCTTCTTAACACGCTGTTATTGAAGACAATCTGCAGGCAGGCACAGGCTTATAGATTCAATTTTTCCATTGACAGAGTTCTGAAGGGGGGACTGGTCACTAAGCCTAACCAGCTCCCACTGCCCCTCTCTAGCTCTGTGGTAAAAGCAAAAACCACACTGATCAATAAAAACAATGTGAATGTGACTAGAGACTGAAAGTACCTGCCAGCAATAAGTCTGAAAAGATAGGCCACATACCTAATGAGGGGTAGTGTCTATGGTGGAGAAGTGGTAACCTGGGGCAGATGTAATCAACCCCCAGGGACCAAACTGCTCCTCTCAAGTTGTACCACAGTTAGCAACTTCTTCTGCTCACCCTCCTCATGAGCAACCAAGCCTGTTAATGAACACTACTTAATTATGCAGACCTCCAGCACCTTCATCCAAACCCTTTCTCTTCTTAAACCCAGAGCTCACATTAGTTCCCTAAAGACCAACTTGAATCACTGGGCTCTGTTACACACTCCTTTCACCAACACACCTTGGTTAATCTCTTTCTAGTCATCTAGTTAGTCATCCCCTTGATTGATATCTTAGGACTGGGCACAGTTTTCTGGAATCCCCGGAGCTAAGGTTTTCTCCTAAATCTTTATTCAAAGTTACAAGACGATTGGACAAAAAAGGTTATCATCAGCAACTACTTCATTTGTTCATAAAAGTATTCTTGATAATAAAACAATCGTAAAAAATTATTTTAAAAACCCCCACCTGTTTCTTCTAACAAATATATCCAACATACTAGAACTAAACCAAGCTCTCCTGTGTTTTCCTCATTAACCTCAATAGACATGAAACATGCTTCAGTGAAGACTGTATGGAGAGCACTTAGGGAATAATAATCACTCTTCATATGCAATATGAAAATCCTATTATGCTTCTACAAATTGTGTTCAAACATTTCACATCAAATCTGTTCCTATTTAACCAAAAGGGGGAAGAGGCACAAAAGGATGCTCTCAAGGCAACCTTTCATTTCCTACACTGAAGCCCACAGAATATTTTGTACCACAAATTATTTAAAAGTTTGCATAGAAACAATGGTTGAATTTTTAAATATATCACAACATCTCAAGAAGACTGAGATTTTAATATTCTAGGTCATTTCTGGACCTTTGGTATACTAATAAGAGTGTGGGTTATTGAAGAGGCACTACCTTCCCAGATTTGAATAAATTCTCTTGAATGTGTTTTCTGATTGCCTGCTACACTCAAGTGCAAATCCAAAGCGCGAGCTCCAACTTTGAGGTCTGTTTCCTTGGTTTTCTAGTCTGTTTCCCTCTTACTTTTCCAGCACCTTTTCATGGAGAAATAACATTCTTTCAAAATAAAAACATTTCCACAAGCAGTTAGACTTAAGGTTAATAACCAAGGAATTGACTGAATATTAGGCTCCCAAGATGGCAGAAGTATTTAAATAAGACAATTCTTATGAGTTAAATTTCCTTTAATTTTTCTGGTCACTCCAATCTAACATAATAAATAGAACATTAAGTAATGTTCCTCTACTCTGATCTGCAATTCACTGGCCTACCCTCTTGGGTAGCAACATGTTCTACATGGGTTTTAAATACTGAAGTTCTTCCTAGCTGGATCAGTTCAGTAAACCTCCTCTTTCTCTTTTGGATTGAAATCTCTGGCCAGTTTTCTTGGCTCAACATTTTGAACAACCCCCATTGCCTCTGTCACTGAAGAAGATGTTGGAAACTGGAAACAGCCACATATCCTAGGAGACAAGAGTTGCCAAATGAAAGAACATTGAGTTTCCACCAAATCCAGAGAAGAATGCAATAACTGAGCCCTCTCTCTCTCTGCAAACTTGGGGCATTGATGAACTCTTTAGAGAAACTTTTAACCTAAGGCCAATTTTCCTTAGCTTAGGTACAAAAGGCAGCTGTCTCTTGGCCTAACTAAGCCAGTTTTTCACCTCTGTGCTCTCTGAGTATGCCTGGAAATACATTACCACCCATAACCACTGCAAGACACACTTTTTTTGCTGAATTTATGCAACTTTTCAACTTTTAAAATACGAATTTAAGAAAACAAGCAGAACAAATTAGCAATTCTATCACAACCAAGAAAACCAAACCACTGCCCGCAGAGAAGATGAACTAAAGAAGATTTAACTTTAAAAATAAAGGTAACTTGCATTCATTTTTTTGTGTGAACGACATATTAATTTACATTAGTAATTTTTTCTCTCCATATGTGTATAGTCATTAGGTGTGGGAAAAACTTGTCTGCTGATCAAATTAAGTTACTGTAATAGTCACTTTGGGATTAAAAGAGAAAAGAAAAGGAAGAAAGAAAATACCATCTCAGGAAGATAAAAGACAAGCCAACTGAGAGACCATTATTGATTTATATAGATCTCTACAAAATCTATAAAATCCCATTTTCTGTTAGTTCAATTCAATTAATACTGTCACTAGTCGGTCACATTGACTGCTGGTATCTGCTGTTGCATTTAATCTATTTGTTTCAAGAAGATGAAATTTTTACTTAAGTAAAAGAATCCAAGTAAAACGGTAAGATGTTGCTCGTAAAGTAAGCACCCAATTAATGGTAATTAATAGTAGTATTTCCTAGTTAATGCCAGAGTTTCTTAGTATGAGCTCTTTCAAGAACTTCAGCTTCTTGAAACAAATACATGCACATAAAATAAAAACAAATCTTTTTAAAAAGAAAACAAAAGAACTAAATAAGCAAAACTGTATGTTCCTAGCTAACAAATAAGTCTCCAAGTCTGCATCATCAAAGATCATCCCAAGTAACAAATCGGATAATTCTTTCAAGGTCAGAGGTCAGATGAACCACAACAACATTGCTGGTATCAGCATGGATTCTAACAAGGAGAGTTCACCTCAAGGGACATCAACAACAGTTCATCTTACTTCTTAAGTATCTTCAAAATGAACAAAACCACTCTTCTATGAGAAATAACTTATATAACATTGTCTGAGAAAACTATTCAATATTCTTCTCGACTCTATATACTGGGAATATCAAACCACTTAAAGGAAATGTTAAATACTTTTTTCATCACATTAAAGGGTTCTTCTCTGCAGCATTTTTAAGTAATTAAATTGGCTCATTTAGTGCTCTAGATTCTGGCCCAGTTTGATTATTTATACAAAAATGTGACAGATATTAACATTCTTTGACTAGCCAGGGATTTTGTTTTTGTTGTTGTTGTTACCCATTGGACAGAAGCTTTAAAGTAGTCGAATACAGCCTTAGCTTGTGATCAGTCCACAGCTACACAAAGAGCCAAATGAAGCTCATAGGAATTACTGGACTGAAAAACAAACCGAGGCTGTGGGATGTCTCAGTGAGGAAAATGCTTGCTACACTATCATGAACACCAAAGTTCAGAGCCCCAGATCCCAAGTAAAAGCTAAGTGTGGTTGTACACCCAGAACTGGGATGGGGGAAAGAGACAGGCAGATTCTGGTGGAGGGGGATTTCTGGCCGATCAGTCTAGCAGAAACATCACAGTGTCAACTGCTCCTCCCCACACAGGAGTACCTGCACACACACACGCGCACACACACACACACACACACATACACACACATGGTGACTTCATCAGAGTGCTATGCCTTTCCTCCTCAAAATGTAATGAATTTATAAAGGGATCAATTCCTATGGAAAGTCATCTTGGAGAAACTCACATGCACCAACATGATGCAGGTGAGTGCACACTCCCCAAATTGTAATTGTAATTCTATGCTTTGGAGTTGCTTTTCTCTGTGCTTGAACTATTCTTCTGAGCCATTGTATAAATAGCTTCTAGCCCCAGCTATCACTGTCATACTGTCCCCAAGATCACTCAGAGTCTTTTCCTAGGTGAACTTCCCAGGTTCGTATTCTTGACACATGATTGCCTTCAATCTTTAGGTTACAGCTTCCAAAACAAAGAATAAAGGCCAGGCTCCCTTCTTCCTCAGTTGTCTAAGCCTATCAATGACAGGCTCACAGTAGACCAGTGCTTCTCAACCTTTCTACTGTCATGACCCTTGGATACATTTCCTCCTGTTGTGCTGATTCCCAACCATAAAATTAATTTTGTTGCTATTTCATAACTGTAATTTTGCTACTGTTGTGAATCATAATGTAAATAGCTGATATTCAGGATGGCCTTAGGTGACTCCTGTTAAAGAGTTGTTTGACCCTCTTTGCGGTTGTGACTCACAAGCTGGGTACCACTGCAGTAGACTGGTAGCAGTCTATGTAAATGAACTGGGAGCCTTACCCCCCACCTCCCGGGAATCATAGAGTAATGTTCTGTTTATTACAGATTTTCCCTTTATGGAGGCGGTTGTAGGTTCTCCAACTGGGTTCAGGACAGGATAGCAAAAATGGAACAATCTAAGGGGTGTCAAGTCCTACCTGGCTTTTAAGCCTAACCCCTTTCTAATTTAACTTTATTGTTAAGATGTTTAAAGACAGCTATAAAATGTATCAAACGGTTGAATACATAGCTGTCTCTGGCACCCCATTAGGAAGATGTGCTTTCTCTTCCTCACAAAGCCTACCTTCAGGTGATGTAATATCCCTTGCAACTTAAGTATGTATTTGATATCGTTTTACAATGCAGATCTTTCTCATACAAACTCTGGTTCCTTGTCCAGAGACAGCGTAGTGAACCACGTGAAAAGCGTGGCTACCCATATGGCTTTAAGAATGGGAGAGTCACATAACATTGCTAGTCTCTAGAGCCTTCCTTAAACTACTTGATAAAACAAAGGAAGACATCGAAAATAGCAATGGAAACTTTAAGAGCTTTCCAATTATGTAATTCTTTCTGTCCCCATGGAATATTTTCTAGAGAGCAGAGTGATGCTGTTCCTATGTTAATAGTAAAAAGCTTGATGTTTGAAACAAGGTGTGTGGAACAGTCAAATACTCTGTATTTTAGTGTTTGTTTGCATCCAAACATTCAATACCAGAATGTGTCCATCAGCCATAGCAAACAAAGCAGTTTCCCATCTGTGAGAAATTTCAAGTTATCCCCCATTTTTGTAATAACAACTTATTTTTAGAGGTTTCGTGGCTACCCAAAACAATAAGATACATTTTGCAGGCTGTCTTAGAAGTTGGGTATATGCATGTGAATCAAAGCGCGAGAGCAGATCAGGTCCTTGAAGGAACGAGTACATCTTTCTGACTTTTCTTTCTTAACAGCTGGCAGTTAGATAGAAATGGGCCATCCATAAGTGTGAGGTCATGAGCACTCCTCTAGAGATGGGAGGAGACAGGGAAAGCAAGGCAGTTGGAGCCAGTGCCCTAGCCCTGTGCTTCCGAGAAGCGTACGCCCATTTTTCATGAACTGTTTCTGTCTTAAAGATTACACTCACATTCTAACACAATGAACTTGCCTGGAAGATTCAGAGGTAGCTGTGTTATTCAGCCAAATAATGTATTTTGAGCTAGAAGGGATCTTCAAGGCTCCATTCCACCTCTTTACTGAAGTGAAGACTCAGCTAAAAGACTAGACACATTTCTTGATCTGGTAGTAGAATCGGCTGAAGGTCTGATAGAATGCTGAAGCTCCACTTTATCCTTCTCCTTCCTAGTGCAATTAAAAGAACTCTTCAGAAGTTATTCTGGACTCCCTCTCTTGGAAGCCTGAAGAACTTACTGTTCAGGACCCAGTGTTCCTTTGTCTAAGACTGCAGCAAACAGCCACTACCCAATACACTCCAACAAGACTGCCTAACCTTCTACCATAGGAAGGAAGCAAGACACAGCAAGGCTCTGGCCCCTTCGCTGCTGGGAATTGATGGGGAGGAAGGAGGACTCACTCTGCCTGTATTCCTAATTAACCCTAGCCTTTACTGTTTCCCTTTTCCTCAATGCAACTGATTATTCTCACAATGAACCCCAACTATAAAATGTGTGGGATACAGAAGCATGACAGTTGGAAATAAATTCAATTCTATATTATGAGGAGAGAGAGAGAGAGAGAGAGAGAGAGAGAGAGAGAGAGAGAGATGCAACAAGAGTAAATTCAACTGTCAAAAGAACAGCAGAGGAAACCCATAAATCATCTAAATATCTACCATGGTCCACAGCACTTTTTGGAGCAGGGAAGCCACTAATAAGTTAGTGATTACAAAAGTTGCCAAAGGCACCGTAAAAAGTAAACAATACATTCTAGATATCAACACACAAGGTCCTTGAGCTTCATCCTGCTGTTCACTCTACCCCTATTCTGTAGACCCTGCTTACACTTACTGTGAAGCCACGTGCTTATATTTCAATTTCACAAAATGTCGTCATTTACATGCCAGTATGGCGCATTTCTTACCGTCTTCATTTTCATCAAACACTGGTGCTTTGCTTGAAGTGTTGGCTCCCATGGTCAAGTCTGAATTGACCTGGAGTTACAGAGTCCTGGAAGAAACACTCATCTTTGTTCAGTGTAGGTCCCAGAAAATTGCCTGGATATCTACGGGGGTGGGAGAGAGAATATCCTTGTAAGACAATGTGTGATCCATGCCCCGAATGCAGATTGCAACAAAAACATTCATTTGTATTGCTGTAGCAGAAATTTTTGTCCTGAAGAATTATAATAGAATTGACAGTGGTGTGGGGTGCAACAGGAGAAGCCACACTGCACTGTGACATCAAAAGCCAACCTCTACTTATAAAGTAGGAGGAAAGCAAAATACATCCCTGGGGAATTAAGAAAACTTTAGAGAGGTCAGTTAAGTGATTATAAAAAACAAAAAATTAGCAAACCTCTGTATTTTTAAAAAAATAGGCTAAATTTACATTTCCACTAGTTTGCTGTGTGACCAAGAACAATCTTAAAAATCTTTGCTCTTAAGCATGAAGTTGCCTTACTTTTCCCCTCATTCTAGAAGGCATGACACTGGGTTGGACTTTATTAGCAAGTAGTTGGCTCCCTCCGAATACTTCCTCTTCTCCTGAACTTGGAGTTAATAATGTTCTTTACCCAAATAGAGAGTACACATACGTCTAACTCTTTGTAAACATATGGCATGCATATTCATATGTTTATATTATGTGACTTCTATGTTGCAGCACATGAATATGCACACTACGTGACATTAATACATTTTGTTTGTTTGGGGGCATATTCTTCTATGTAGCTGAGGCTGGCCTTCAACTCCTGTTTGCCCACCTCAGCCTCAATAGTTTGGAGAATACAGATGTTCACCATCATCTCTGGCTCTTGTATATTTTTTACACAAGGCCGGTGTTTTGGCCAGGGGTTTTTAGAACTATGGAAACAGTCTTTGCATACTAAGCATACAAACATAGATTCATATTTAACATAATACATAAAGTACTTTGATAATATACGTGATCAGCAATTGTTGAACACACTGAAGTTCAAAGTATACCATATATCTTAGTGATACAATCTCCTTTAAAGTGTATATTTATTCATTGATTTCTTTAAAAACAGAAATGTAAATACTTGCCACCCTGGCAATATCTGGGTTCCGGTCCTAAAAATTGCATGGTCATGGCCTTGAAACGGTTACTTAGCCTCTGCTACTAAAATGGGGACATGACAGTGCCTCCTTCAGGAGTCACAAGCTCCAATGACTTTAAATGCCAGGAAGCTCACAGAAAACAGCAGAGCAGACCAGGTACAGGACATTCAGGCATTAAGGGAGCAACACTGGTAGAACTGACTTAATCTAAAAATGTATTTGTGATCAGATGAAGAAACTGTCGCTGTGTAGAAACACTGGCCGGGGATTTTTAGAGCTATGGAATGAGCCAGATTTTATAAAAGTACATTTTAAAATTCAGCTCAGCTATACAGCTCAAAAAATATTGTGCTTGGGAAAAACATGACTTACAGATGTAGATGTAAAGCAATACAATTAAGGTAATCAGCAAAGGACCTGGCGTACACAGTATGGAAGGAGTGTTTATTTCCACTATCTTGACAGATGTAGTATTTTCTTAGCATTTATTATTTTTTAGCTGTTGACACTTATTGACCTCTTGTTTTGTTGTTACTTTTTCCCCTTAGACTTTTTACACATGAAGAAAATACTTATTTAGATGCAGAATTAGAGAAAATATCCAAGAGGGCCTGGTTTATGAATAAGTTATTTTTTTTTAAAGAACTTGGGGAGCCCTTAGGTATAGAAGAAAAACTGATTTTCTCATTAGGAAAATGTAAGTCAAGCCTTCATTTGGAAGAAGGATCCATTAAGGAATTGCTACTTTTCCAACTAAATGCCAACTGCTGGCAAAAGGCCTTATGGTCTTTAAAAAGAATCATTAAATGGAGAGCAAAGAAAGAGTCAGCAATTAGGAAGTGACCAATTAAATGGACTAGGGCTGGGGAGAGGGTGGAGTGGTGGCAACTGGTGGCAGAAGCAAGCTCAGTGGGATCTCTGATGTCCAGGAAGACATCGAGAACTAGTGTCTATGTAAGTTAAAAACACATCAAAAGGCCTTTAAACAAGAGAACAAAGAATTAAGGAAAAGTATGTAGGATGCTCAGTGCATTTGACAGAAGGTTAAGAAACAGCATGGAGTACCCTTTGTGCTTTAGTATTGCCTGTAGTCTAGAAAAAATTAGCAATGTCTCTACTACCAACCACAGTAGAACAGGAAAAGTGGTTCTGTGCATTTTGAGGAGCAATGACTTTTAACACAGCTGAGTTGGGCTCTGTCCCGCGTATTCGGTAACAGTCTGAGAGCTTTCACACCGCACAGCAACGCTACCACTCTTGTATTTTTCTGAACACCTTACATTTTTCTCAAGTAGCCCATCTTTCGGCCACACCAGATGTGCCAAGCATGGACCTTTCCTGCTGTCAAATCAGATGGAGAAAGAGGTGGGAATCTTATCAAGTACTTCCACATTTCAGACTTCCATTCTGGGGAGCACATTTTATCGACTGCATAGCCAGCAATTTAACTGGAAGAAAATCCATGGGAAGGGGACCATTGTTGCTTAACATCTTCTTTCTCCACCGTAGCTACCACACTTCATCTAGTTTAGAATCCTCCTTAACTTTCTCCCCCGACTCCCATGTGCCTAACCAAATTAGATAAGTTTCTCTCATGACTAGAAAGAAATAGGCCTTTCTCTGACAGGAAAATGGTGACTCACTCTTTCCACTCCGTTGGATAGAGGATAGGAGAAATGTAAGACTCTTTCCATAAAACCTCTACCCTTCCTGACCTCCTACTCCAGAGTCCTCAGCATTAGCTGAGTATCAAGTCCAGCAGCCGTACACAGAGAGGGAATCCCTAAGCACAAAAAGAAGACAATTTGACTTGTAGGAATGGACAAGAATTTGCCCTCTACTTTGGCCCCATAATTACCATATTGTTAAATGTGACCTAATTGTCTAATATCAGCAGCTCAACTGTGGCTTGGAGCCTTGGACTAGTCTGGAGGCTGAGCAGCTGCCTCCCTAGAGTCTCTTAGAGTTGGAGAACACCAGGTCTGATGCAAAGATGTTGCAACATCTGACAGCACCATATAGATTTCATTATCACAATGTGTGCAATCTTAATTGGTTTTTTTGCATTTGAAAAACAACTAAATTGAAAATATTTAGAAACAAGGGAAAGAACAAAAACAGGAAACACGTTCGCAACATTCTCTGTTAACAATTGTTTGAATTTTTAACTCTTTTCGTCGGTTTTAGGTATTGCAAATTACTGGTAGATAAACACTTCCACATCAGCTCTCAAGCCAAGACTGCTTTTCCCACCTCCCAAAGGCAGCTCATGGGTCTGCGCACACCTCCACACTTTTAAAACCTGAGAAGTATTTTAAAATAAGCCATCCAAACGTGAAGGAGGTGTGCCTATTGTCTTGCTGTGCTCGTTAGCGATCCTATTTCTGCAATCTAAGTATTGAACACGCACAGCTTCACAGCTCTGATCTATGGTTTTTTAAGTGCCGCTTAGCAATCCACAGAGTGAATATAGCACAACTACTTTTCTGTGAGAAAACATTCAAACTTCTCAGCTTCGGATGGGGCAGGGAACCTTGTGGAGACTAAGACAAACAAGGAAAGCAATGCTCATGCTCGCTTACTTTGAAGCTGGACGAAAGACATTGGTGGGAAAACTTCCCCTCGTTCATTTCAGCCCAGAGAATATTTCTTGAAGTCTTTGGGGCCAAGGTGGTGCGAAAGTGGAGGAGCAGATGGGGGAAATAGCTAGGGTGGGTCCTTTCCTCCATCTGGTCATGCGAGTCAATCTGAATGGTTGCCTCTGTGCAACCATTCCCCGTCCCTTGAACTTCTCAGATCCCACCAGTATCCCTCTTCACACCAGGCGATTTCCTATGTACAATCACTACTCACCCAGTCTACATCCTTTCCCCAGCCTTTCCACTCACCTCAGGATGATGCTTCCATTCGAGGAGCAGGAGCAGGGGTTGACAGTACTCAGCAGCTCAGCAGGCCAGGAACGAAACAGAAGACACCTGCCTACCGGGACGCGGTTGAGGGAATGGCCCGGCAGGGCTGCGCGCTGGGCTCAGGCACCTGCGGCTGCAAAGGGGACCCAGCGCAGCCGCGCAGCTCCCCAGCGAGGGGCGGGTCCCGGGTGAGGAGGAGAGCAGCCCGCCAGGGGCGTCCCCAGACGGCGCCCTCCCCCGGAGCGAACTGCCAGTCGCCTGGATGAGCGCCAGTCGCCAGGGGACTGTGCGTAGCTGGCGGCTGGGGGGGGGGGGGTGGGGGCAGGACGAGCGCCCCAGGAGGGAGAGCTGGAAAGCAGGAGGGCGTGGCTGAGAGGCCGGAGCTCTGGAAGCCTTACACTGTGCGTCTCCCAACTTCCCAGACTCAGGGGGAGATCTTTCCTAAAGTAATTCTTGGAGGGGACTCCTTCGACCTTGATCCCTGGCAATGGGGGTCCCTGAGGGATGGTGGATGTGAAAGTGGTACAAGATTAGGAGAAGTAAGGATGGTCCATACATTGCCCCATTTTACTGCTGGTGGAACTGAGGCACAAGACAAGGAATAGTTGCCCGCTGTAGCAGAACCACCCATCCCCGGGGACACTCCTGGTCTCCAGCTTTTCCTCCAACTCTGTACACACACCTGCTGGCGGAAGTTAGAGTGGAAACCCCTACAAGTACAGAGGAAGGCGAAGAGGAGAAAACAGTCGGGTCGACTTCCATTGCAGCTCCCTCTACTTCCTTGGCAATTATCATCACAGTTAAAGTAATTTATTGTTCCCCTCCAAGGCCAGGGTCACGTGCCAGCCAAGGGGGAGAGTGGTGGTGCAGCACTTCCTTCAGAAATGACTGGTGTGATAGCAGGACAGCTGCCAGGCAGGGACAAATAGACAGTGGGGGGAGGGGGGAGGTCTAGTTTGAAACTGGCAACACCTTCCGTCCATCTTCACATTTCCCTGCCATATAGGAATTCCAGATAAGCGCTGCCTCATATCATGAAGAGAAACTGTAAATGAGAACTTTGGGGTTAAAATTTCCATTACTTAAAACTCCCATTACTTCTAAACATCTGCAAGCTTTAATAATGTTTTCTAAAAAACTGTTAGTCAAAGAGATCGTGTCTGCGACTAAAATGTCGTTTTCAGAGTGCTATTCGTGAATATAGCTAGCTATGGTCTCACAAGAGTGAAACCACAGAACTGTACTAAACTTCTCAGGGTGGCACTTGGTGTCTGTGAATATAGACCGAAATTGTTGAAGGCTTGCCACTCACTTTAACGCAGTGTTTCAGGACACAACTCTGCAGTCCTAGAGCCACCTACCTATTCTTTCTCTCAGTTAAATATGGATTATGTTCTTCTCAAGTATTTAAGACACTTTAAAACGCTGCTTTTATCTTACCCACGTGTTCATTTTGCCTTGGGCATTTAAAAGGGCAGATGTGCTTAGAGTCCTGAAGTTTGTAGCCAAACTGGGGCTCATGGAAGTAGGGTGGGGCACTTGCTTCTCTGCTGTTTTAGTTTTTGCATCTTTGTGTTGCTAGTTCCTTATGAAATAATTGTTTAGACAGGAATTGGACACTACAAATTAACATTTAATGTGGTTCGGCATAGCTTGCACATGGGGACTAAAAGACATCAGCAGGGAAAGAAACTTTTTAAGGAATTTATTGTAGTGGAGAGTTTGATATTTTAAGCAAATGCAGGCATCTGGAATGTTGTTTAGTATAGCCTCTATTATTTAACAATACCCTTGATTATCAAGAAATTTGACATGCACTACAAATTATGTAATCCATATTAATATCGCTAATACCCATCCAATCTCCCAAGACATAAGTTCTATTTTGTCATCAAATGAACTAAGACATCAAGAAAGTAGACGGAGACTAGACCAAAGTCCCTTGAAACCTCATTGGTTGACAGGGAGAGCCACAGAATCATATAAACTGTCAGCAAAATGCCCAAACTGCCATTTCTGAGGTGTTGGCTAAGTCACCTAAAGGCTCCAAGCTTCAGTTTCTCAATGTCAGTAAAGACATCTGTAGTCAGGGGAGGGTTGAGTGAGATGCACAACAGTAAACTTAACATGGACAGCAGAGAGCACATATTCAAATTAGCAAGTGTTAAAGCTTTCAATTCAGGGCTAGGGGCAGCTCTGTAGTTAAGAGCACTTGTTTCTCTTGCAGAGGACCCAGGTTCAATTCACAGCACCCACATAGAAGTTCACCACGTTCACCATCTATTACTCAGGTCTCAGGGGGATCTGATGCTCTCCTCCAAATTCCATGGACACTGAGCACGTGTGCAGTGTGCACATAAATATGCACAGAAAAAAACCAACACACACATAAGATAAAAATTAAAACTCTAATAAAACATTTTAAAAGATTGTCATTTCAATAAACAGGCTACCAGGTTATAGCCCATCCTTCTTCTCAGGCCAGCTCTGTAAGCCACTCTTTTGCAGCTTCAGTTACTTTTGCTTAAAACAAAGCTGGAGTTCAGCCATGTGTTCCTTATAAGCTTGGCATTCAAGAGGTTTTATTTTAAAAAGTTATATTGCTCATGACACATGAGTCGTTAGATGAAAATGTTAATGCAGGGCATGGGATACCTTCATATGAATTATTGGTCAGGGAGACCCCAGAGGTCTACAGAACAGCACCGATTATTGCTATTGCCCTAGGTAACTCACCATAACTACTTGGTAAGAGCCTATCACCAAAGACACAGAGAAATAAACCAATCTCAAACTGATAGGAGGAAGTTTTCTCCCTCATAGCTAGCTTCTATAGTGCTAGCAAGGGCTATTCAGGTTGCTGGGGGGAGAGAAACCATCAATGGTCTTACCCAGCATAGGACTCTGCATGATACATTACCCACCTACCCCAGCAGTGCAATAGTTGCACAAATGTTATAGGATAATGACTTTCTGATCGGATTCCAGGCCTGCTCCACAGGAGGGAATTCCAAGCCTGGTGCTGTAATTCTTGACAAAAGTCCATGGCTTGGGAGGTTCTAGGGTAGACCTTGCTATAGCTATTTCATTCAGTAGTCACGTAGCTAAATTGGTTCCAAATACTAATGTGTATACAAATAGACTTGGGTTTCTCTTAACCTTGATCAGAGAAGCTTCTTTTCTGCAGTGGATGTCAGTCAATGTAGAAATTAAGCAAGATTCTGAGAAGAGGGGATTGGGAGCCCTGTTATCTTCCCCCATACACTGTGAAGACTCAGGGACCATCAAGGAAGAGGAAGTGCAAAGTACACTGGAACAAGAGTTGTGAAATGCTTTCTTCTCTGTATAACTTTAGTTTTGCACTGATGAACTCTAGGAAATCATGGTTACCTGTACAAGTCCTATACAACATCAAGCCAGCCAAAATACCAGCATTAGTGGGGTAGATGATCTCAGAGATTTCAGATAATTGCAAGAGAAAGGAGAATCATTCCTTTTGAGAATATAAATGGCGGGGCTCTCATGTTCCACCAGATGGCCCTATGCTCACACACATATGAGCAGCACTAAACGGACTTAGTTGATTGTCAGTTGGGAAAGGATGTGTCAGGAGGAGATATGATCATATTTTATTGTATACATGCATTATAGTTTCTAAAGTAACAAGGAATTAAGTTCTGACTATATTCTGTCTGTGGAGAACAGAGTTGTTTCAACAAGTAATTGTGCAACAAGATAATTGTATTATATTCTCTTCTTTTTTAGTTGCTCATATTTCTTACTGTTCCTAGTTCTTAACCTGTGTACCTGCTGCACACAACTCTGTGGGAGAAAGCCTGATATGGCCTACGTGTTTATCCAACTGGGCTGTGGGCATCTGTCAATCTCTGGAGCCCCCCAGTGGAGAGGAGCACAAAATAACCAGTAAAACAGCAAGGTTTTAAAGTAAGATGTTAAAAGTAAATCATAGTTGCCACTACAAGTTTTAAGACTGTGGACTTCAACCATGTATCTCTTGTTTTCAAATGGTATGAGGCCATTGCAGTTAAAATAAAGTGATGCTCTTTATCTGTCTTAGTTCTATTGCTGTGAAGAGACACCATGACCAAGGTAACTCTTAAACAAGAAAGTATTTCATTGAAGACTTTCTGACAGTTTCAGGTTGGTCTGTTATCATCATGGTAGGGAGCACGTTGCCACACATGGCAGGCATAGCACTGCAGAAGTAGCTGAGAGGTACATCTTGGTCCACAGACAAGCAGAGAATGAGAGAGAGAGAGAGAGAGAGAGAGAGAGAGAGAGAGAGAGAGAGAGGAGCTAGGTCTGCTGTGAGCTTTTAAAACCTCCAAGCCCAATCCCAGTGACACACATCCTCCAACAAGACCACACCTCCTAATTCTACCCAGACAGCTTGCTAGCTAAGCATGCAGATATATGAGTCTTTGGGGAACAATCTCATTTAAGGTGCCACATTAACCTAGTAGTCATTGTCTTAAGCTGCATGTCCCTTGCCATTCTGTTCAATTAATTTATCTTGAGTCAGGGTTTCTCTACAAACAAACTGTCATTCTGCAGACTGTGCTGAGTTTCCCTCTACTACAGGACACTTGGATAGCTCTTTATAGTCATGCTTCTGGATTTTATTTCGTTTAGCTGTCACATCAGTTTCTCAGTTCACATTTATTCTGTCTTGAGATACCAACCCTCAATCTTTTATTTATCTCTTGGTCTCTCATCCATATTCCAAAATATTCCTGGATTCTTCCTACCCTTACCATGAACTTTTGTAACTATTTTATTGCATGACTACTTGGCTTTATTACCCTGATTGGATGCAAAACTATAAAAACAAGAACAACCTCTGCATTGTCTATCCCTGCGTGTGCAGCATTGAATTTAGTAGTTGTCATACAGGACATATAAGTGAAAAATAAGAGTTTGTCCTGAGAGGAAATACAATAAAGTCATATTATACCTCAAAGCAGTAACCACATGAAGGAGCAGTCCTTTCTAAGACAATTTGTGAAAGAAGTAAAAACTTAACAGACATTGCAGCTCACCCTTTAGGTTTGAGAGTTTGGGAAGTAGCTTCCAAGTCTGGAAAATGGAGACTTAAGGGCATAATGTTTGGGAAAAATAGTAAAAAGTTTAGTGTTATTGGATTAACAGAGTGAGGTGTGCAAAATGGATGAGAGGAACACCTTGAGGAAAGAAAGATGGTGTGAAAAGCACTGAATTTTTAAACAGGGCATCAGTGGGAAGCTTCCAGATGTGTTAGGAGAAACACAGACCCACTAGCAATTGCATTTTAGTTAGACCTTTCTGCCCTTCTGGAATAACACGAGGCTTTCTTTTTCTTGTTTTGATATGCAAATTATACCCAGCTGTTTAGAAGGTGTGTTCTCAAAATAATATTCTAACTCTTCACAGTTATAATCAAGTTTTAATGAAGTGCCTCCGATTTAGTGAGTTCTCTGATATTTGCTGAATCCAACTCTGTGTTGAGTTTTGCCTGGTTTGTTCACTCCCACAAGCCAGTCACCTTGAGATATAACCTGTAATGATCTCTTGTACCTGTTTTTCTTTCAGTTACTATCCTGGATGAGATTCTTTCATTTGTTTTATCCAATTTCACTAATTGACTGAACTGCACAGTTTCCAAAAACCTTTTACAAATTCTGTAATTCCTTCATTATCTGTTTAATTATCCATTTGGCTGTATTGATCATTTGCACACAGTAAGGCAGGGCTCCTTGCCAGGATCTGCAGATAGGAAGACAGATAACCTACTTCTGATCTTCAGGACAAACTCTGCTGAGCCCTTATGCACAGCAGACTGTGATTACTGCTCACCCTGGGAGTCAGACACATCTTCACTTAAGAAGAAAGGGGGAGTTTTAGTCTGGTGTCTTAAATACAAGGTAAACATAGTATCCAAATACCAGACACCTTCTTGAAAATAGTAAAGGAAAGGAAAATTGGTGTAAATGAAAGCACAGGAAAAGGGAATGTTTGCGGCTCGTTATATATGTATAAATCTAGCATCGAAAGGCTGTGTGAGCAGCGGATCTCAACCTTCCAAAGCTGAGTCCCTCTAATACAGATCTTCATGCTGTGGTACTGAGTACATAAACGAAAGTACCCAGTGTGGTCTGGAGGGGTCAGCAGACCTATCATAGAAGAATAGTATCCGCATGAGGTCTTTCAAGTATTAACTAGTTAAACAAAGGGAATAAAGAACAAAGGGTCCAGCCAGAGGGAGCATCATGGACACAGGCATAGGCTAGAGCAGACCAGTGCATCCAGAGAATGCTTGGAGTTTCAGAGCAGTTGGTTAAGAAGGATACAGGCTACCCACACAGACTGAACCTCAAATACAATGTGAGGGAGCAATGTAACCTGCGCATGAGACTCGTGCACTCTGTGGTGGTGTCATCTGCTCTCAGAATAGAAAACGGGAAAAAGTGACTTAGGGGTGTGGCCAGTGATGTTCATGTTACAGTGCAGGCCTCTTTTCTGAACCACACAGGTGCACATGTGTGCTACAGGTTTAATCCTACAAATACATTTCAATAACAAAAAATACAAACTTTAATACAACATTCATAGGTAGGGATTGAACTCATTAACTTTCTTCTCTTTGCACAGCTAACTTGTGTTTGCTTTCAGGTCCACATCGGATGCCATTCTTCTGTGACATGGTCTTAGTCACCTCTGTACTAGACATTGATATGTCCATCAAATGTCCTCCTGAAAACATGCACACAATTGAATCTCTTTTTTTGTCACAGAACACTTTGAGATAGAATCTCATTATAGAGCTAGGCTAGCCTTGAACTCATGATGTGATACAGGCTGGCCTCAAATTTGCAGTTCTCCTGCCTCAGCACCTTGATTACTGGGATTACTAGCATTTGCCACTGTGTCCTCTTTAATTTCTTACATAATTTCTATATTTTAAAGAATTTATTTTTAGTTCAAAGAAATTGTAACTGAGGGAAAATATGTGCATACCCTCATTTTAACAATAATAGAATATATGTGTGTAGGCATAATGTCTTGCACATTGTGTAAAGACTATGCTTGTATTATACAAATGTTGACTTCTCTGCTCCCACATCTTGTTGCAATCCAGATATGACATTGCAATAGTTATTCTAAATATCTCCTGTTTCAAGTTTGCGTAAAACAGTGCTCACCATTTATTCTCTGCGTTGTCAATAAAAGCTGATCAGCCAATGGCTGAGCAGAAGAGAGAATAGAGCGGGATTTCTACCAGCCAGGGGAAGGGGAAAGAGAGAGGGATTAAGGAGATTTGCCATGAGGAAGGGTTCCTAGAGACATCCTGGTAGAACATACCTGCAGAGGAAGACCAATACTAAAATGCAAGTATCTCTGGGATTTTGGCTGGAAGGTAGCCAGATTGACCTAGAGGATTAAGATAGATCAATGACTGCCCAGGTTTTGTTCTGTAAAGCTTGATTAAATACATCTAGCAGACTCAGTTCCATTCTTGTGGGGGTTAACCAGGGGTATAGAAAAACTACAGTTTAGGAGTAACTTCAGCAAGTGTTATAGGTATCTGATGAATCTCAGTGTAATGTCTTTGGGAAACGCAAAGGAATGTTGCCCTTTGCTCAGAGTGAAGCTAACGTATCTTCAAGGGAGAACATTGGAGGGTTTTGAATTTTATGTTCACATTAGGGAGGTGAGTCCTGTATATTTTAGAAGACTACTATTTATTCTCTCTGAATTTAGTCAGGAGTTGTCAACTTATTTCTAGTTGAGTGTGACAGTAGTAAGGTTTTCAAAGCCTACTGAAAATGAGTAACATTAAATGTGTGATTTATGAGATTAGGTTGTGTGCTATTTTGACTGAAGTTAACTTTTCTTTATCATTTCAAAGTAGAAAAAAATGAATGGCCTATAAAACTGTAAGAGTTGATCTTTCAGAGATAATTTCCAATTGCATAATGTTTTTACTAAGTGAGTTAATTTATTTTAATCATATCTATAATGTGAAATTATAAGATGATGATAATCTTGGCTTCTAAAGTTTTAGCCAAAAAATAGCATTTTCATTATTATAGAAATGCCTACAAGTAATTTCATAATTTATTACTTCTATATTTAATGTTGACATGTTTCTCATAATTCACTATTGTATATAATACTGTGATATCCCACAGTACATACATATTTTTGTCAACATAAATTCCTAGAAGTAACTTTTCTAGATAAAATTTTATGCACAATTTAAAAAAGAAAAAGAAAAACCACAGTTTTTAAAAATACAACTACATATACCTGTACCAAAATGCCCCATGGTGGCCCACTAATGTGTATAACTCTTATATATTAGTTAAATTTTTAATAACTAGTTTAAATAAGAAAGGAAGCAAACACTAGACTTTGTTCTCCACTTCACTGTTACTCCTCATCCTTTGAGAGATTACTGTGTTAGAAAGTGATAAAAGAATGAACCTACTTTCTTATGAACAAATTAGTCTGCATTCTTTGGCTACTAGTTCTTTTCGGAAGCCTTGAATTCCTGCATACACTTATCACAGACACAGCCATACACTAGCATATGCATGTATTTATGCTCAAAAGGCAGAAAGATGGGGGAACAGATGGTGGGTTTGATGTTTCCCTCCATCAAACGGAAGAAATAAACATTTATGGAACATTTGTTATATACATGTAAATATGAAAAGGTGCATTGCTGTGAGAATATTTAGACTCTGAGACGTTTTGCTTCCTGACTTGAATGATATGGATACAACTGAAGCACCTTAACTCTGGGGTATCAGGATGATTAAATAAAACAGCATGCAAAAGCACTTCATGTTAAGCCTTGTACCATGCAAGTATCCAGTAAACATTATTATTTTTATAGCAGATGCTAGCCCACCAATTTCTCTACAGTTTCCTCTGTTTCTCCTCATGTCCTGTGACCATGTGTTAAGATTGTCTTTACATTAGGCTGGCTTCACACATGATTTAAATTAATAAGAATAACAATGAGTGATGTGCTTTGACAATGTAAAATTGATATGATGATACTATGTATGATTTCTAGAGATGTTTTTACAGTGCTGGGATTAGAACTCAGAGCCTCACACATGCTACACAGACAAGCACTCTATCACTCATCTATATTCTCAGCTAGGAAGAATGAATTGGATCTTAAAAATCTGTAAATGCATGTTCTAGTTAGGTTCAAATGTCAGCTTGACACAGTTTCGAGTTACCAGAGTAGAAAACATCAACAACAAAATACAATTGAATTGTCTCAATCAATTAGCCAGTGGCCATGTCTATGAGAAATTGTCTTGATTGATTGTTGGGGAATGGCCCAGGCAACTATGTATGGCAGTTCCCTAGGCAGGTGGACCTTAGTTGAATTGAAAGCTAGCTAAGCATGAATGAGGTCATGAGTGAGCGGGTCAGCAGCAGTCCTCTGTAGTTTCTGATTCTGTTCTTGCTTGAGTTCCTGGCCTGAATTTCTTTAATGATGGAGTGTGACCCAGAAGTATAAAGGTAAATAAACTCTTTCCTCCCCAAACTTGCTATTAGCCATGGTATTCATCACAGTAAAAGAGACCAAAGTAGAAGAATGTAGTAATACCTATTTTGTATGTTTAGGTAGAATATTAAGTTATATTGGGTTAATGCATATGTTTTCCTCCTCTAGAATCTTTTTCTATATAAATAGAATTCTAAGGATATTTTTCCTCAACAATAATTTTCCCTTTCTGTCCTACCTATGTTATGATTATGTTATAATTAGAGATATTTTCTTATACAGTTGTTGTGAAGCTTTCTATCTTCAAAGGTTTAAAAATTGACAAGTTTATAGATGGCAAAATAGAATAAACCAAAATACCAGACATGATAGAAAATTGTGAAATATCTTAGTATCAATGGAATTAAGAATATACACCCAATGAAGAGTGTTAGAGAACTAGCATGTTGTTTTCTGTTTTGTTTTTTTTCCTAAACTTAGATTTTGAAAAGTGTGTGTGTGTGTGTGTTTGTGTGTGTGTGTGTGTGTGTGTGTGTGTGTGTGTGTGTGTGTATGAACACACATTGAAGTCAAAGCACAAGTTTATGAGATTAGATCTCTCCTTCCATCTTGCCAGGCTTTTGGAACAAGCTAAACTGTCTCACCAGCCCCTACACCTTCATTGTAATCTATCATTTTACATAATCCAGGGGGTAGAAGTGTCTCACTTTAACAAGCCATCATGCCGAAATGAAGAAGAATGGAGAAAATAGAATTTATTTTTTTATATCCCAAATTAGCATCCATTTTCTGAGTACTAGCTCTAGTGTCTAGGCATTAATCCTCAAGGAAATCTAGTTTTGGAAGTCCTATTGTTATATCACATGTCTGTGTTTGTGAAATTACGTCAGACACATTTCGCCTTTACTTAAGAATGGTGAGTGCTCTTCACAGTTGGCTTTTCTAGAGAATGGCTGAGGATACAGGAAATAGTAGTGGGGACTGAGCATTTTGTAAAGAGCATCCTTGAAGCCCCTTAATAGAGTGCCTGGAAAATGAATTACTAAAGCAATTTCCATGTATTTGTCAGACTCCAAAAGGTATCTTTTCAAGAAAGGGTCTTACACTGCACAGATCATCATGACACAAGTTCTCAGTGACTTATGTCAAGAAAATTTCAAGAAGGAAGTGCTGCTCTTTGAGTTCCCCGCAGTCTCCATGATTCAGTGAAACTGTAAGAAAAGGTCTCTGTATCCATTGTTGTGTGTGTCTCCTTGCACTGGGTAGCAAAGCATAATTATGATGAGAGTTATATGAATAATAGAGTAAAAGAGGAATAAGAGTTTCAAGATAATGATAATAATAATTAATAATAATAATAATAATAATAATAATAATAACTCTCTAGTGTTTTATATGCCAAATTCTTCACTCAGCACAATTTTTCACACTATATTTAATGCAGTCTCCCTAATACTTACCTAATACTAGGTTTAAAGAGAGCAGGTAGGCAGATTACCCAGTGATAGAGCCCAGGTGGTCTTCATCAGGGTCCAGGCTCTTGGCCATGGCAGCATATGCCCTTCTGTATACTGTTTATGGAATTAAAATTAGATTAGACCATCCAACCTGTCACCTGAAATATATTTTAGAACTTTCTCTGCATTTGGAGATGTCACTGAACACTCACTTATGATTTGACCTACCATTTGAAAAAGATAATGAAAATGTTGAACTAAATAGTTTCTGTGGACCCTTCAAGTCTGTGATAATGGAAGATGTTATGTGACCCATGGCTAGAATGATCAACCATCTTAGTTTGCCCAAGATTAACATTGAAAGAGGATGCAAATAATGGACATCAGTTATGAAAGATAATAGAAAACAAGTTGTTTTTCTACTTCTAATACTGTTGTGATTATTTTTTGGTGGAAGATATGTCCATAAGATACATTCAATGCTGAAAGTGTAATACTTAATGTGAGGTTCCATTCCAGATGTACCTATTCTAACTCTATAGAAGTTCATTGAGTTGTGTAGACTTTGAGTCTGGTTAATTTTGATTTGTGATGTTTCTGTGTGCAACATTTTAAAAAATAAAAGTTTATAAAATTAAAGTTATAAAGTTTATGCTATATCATAATTATATATAAAAATGTATAGTTATAGTTTTATATATATATGATTTAAAAGTTATGATTTTTTTTAAGTTAAAAACAGTTACCAAGACATGGAACATTAATTTTAGGAAAACTTAAGACTATTGCTACTCACAGAAATATCTTAAACATTTACTTTATTGGTACAGACTGGCATAACCCTTAAAGGAAAACTACTTTAACTAGGAATTTTGGTTTCTTAAATAAATGCTTATAGAACTAGAAAACAAGGTAACAGAAGTCTTCTTAGAAAATTACTAAATGAGAAGGATTTGAAATGTGTTTTTCCTTCCTATATAAGTTAGCCTTGAGTTGTTGGTATGGCTTTATCTCTTCTTTCTTCAACTTGAAAAACAGTTGTTTTTTGTTGTTTGTTTGTTTTGGTTTTGGTTTAAATTGCCTTTTCATGGAGGTATTGTCATGACTACTGTTGTCATCCACTTGAATTATCTCAGTCAGTGAGTACCCACTCTTTGAAGGACTTCTTAAGAAGCATGTCACCTATATCTTGACAGCAGGGAGTCATCATCCATGCCTTAGGAATAGGGCATGGAGGTTCAGAAGACACATAGTTTATAAAGGTATCAACTAAGTCTAAAGCGGCATAGGAATCATGGAAACTCAGTCTATTTCTCCTCCTTCATGTGAGTGGTGACATCTCTGGTTCAAACCAGCTGAAATTCCAATTTATCTGAATATGAATGAATGCTTCATTGGTCCTAACCATCTAAGAAGGAACACAGATTCTGACTCTTTGGTTGTACTTCCTGTCTTTGTTCTCACACAGAGTAACAGTACCATTTTATCAACATACAAGCACTGAAGTGGGGAAGGTAATTTACTGTGGTATTCTTCCAGCTTTCAAGTTTCTGACTATAAAGGGAATTTTGCATTCAGCTGCTGGAGTAAATAAAAGCAAATTTAAATTTTTCACATTATTTGTGAAAAATAATCACATACAATATGTGTGATCACACGTGCACACACATGCACCACACATATCATCAGAGGAAAACTTGTAAAGTCAGCTCTTCCTTCTATCATTTGGGCTCCAGGGATTGAACATAAATCTTCAGGCTTAGCAGCAGGTATCTTTTACTTGCTAAGCTGTCTTCCCAGCTGGTAATAGCAACTTTTACTAGAATAACAGTACAATGACAATAGAGAATCTCCAGGGACCTGGGTTGTTTGGGGGAAAAGATAGAACAAGAAGATAAAACAATGAAGACAGAACAAGAAATAGTTTAATGTGGATGCATTATGTAACTCCAATTTAGATTTAATTGTGAATGTAATCATGAAAAATAGAGGCAAGTCTCACTTTTCAATTTAATGATCAACTAAAATTGATACTATTTTGCATGCATCAGCAAAAGCAATGCTGGATTAGAATATTGCAAACATTTAATGCCTTTTTTCTGTGAACTTAATTTTTACAGAAACATAAAGGGTAATAGGACACAGGTAAAGTAGGTAGTGAGACAGGGAAAGAGAAAAGGGACTACTGGGGACAAAATGAGACAAGAGGGAAAAGACAGAAGAGAACAAGGGCAGGGTCAACAAAGGCAAACCTGGATGAAGATGTCATGTGAACCCTAATACTTTATGTGTGAATTAAAATAAATACAATAAAAAACCATTAACTTCTGTTTAACTAGACCACAAAGACCAAGAAGTTGATGATGTCAAATGTTTAGGAAATATGCTAAACTGTCACCTTGGGAAAAACAGTTTATCCATTCCAACCCTTTGAATACCCAGAGTGGCATACTAAACCAGGGTCTTAACAATTTTTTAAATTTCTTCTCTTTCTTTGATATCTACAAAAACAGTTTAAAGATTTATTAAGAGAACTTTAGTTCTGACAGTTTCATTGGGTTATCAAGTCACTGTGTACCTGTGGACATTCAACTCTATGTACCAAGTGTAACCCACTGCCTGTACCCTCCAGCAGTTGAACAAATGATTCTCAACTTCAAGAACATAAGCCAAGAGCCATGGGTAAAGGTCAATGTCAGATCATGTCTGCTCACAACAGTGCTGATCTTAGTTTAAGCAGTCCTAAATTACATCTGCAGTGATAGTTGATATTTCCCACTTACAAGATCCAGGATCATGTAAGAGATAAACCCCTGAACATATTTTTAAGGGAGTCTCCAGACTGGGTGAAATAAGATGGGAAGATCTATCCTGCAAATGACTATTCTATGGGCTCAAGCTGAGTGGGGGTTGGGGGTGGGGGGATATCAGCATCCATTCCTTTCTGTTTCCTGGTTGTAGATGCAGCGTGCACACTTTTCCTTATTTCTGTCACCATGCCTCTACTTCTATAGACTGTTGTTTTTGCTAGGGTTTTACTGCTGTGAACAGACACCATGACCAAGGCAACTCTTATAAGGACAACATTTAATTGGGGTTGGTTTACAGGTTCAAAGGTTCAGTCCAGCTGGAGAGATGGCTCAGCGGTTAAGAGCACTGACTGGTCTTCCAGAGGTCCTTGAGTTCAATTCCCAGCAACCACATGGTGGCTCACGACCATCTGTAATGGGATCCAATGCCTTCTTCTGATGTGTCTGAAGATGGCTACAAATACATAAAATAAATAAATAAATCTTTAAAAAAAAAAAAAGGTTCAGTCCATTATCATCAAGATGGGAACATGGTAGCATCAAAGCAGGCACGATGCAGAAAGAGCTGAGAGTTCTATATCTTCATCTGAAGGCTGCTAGCTGAATACTGACTTCTAGGCAGCTAGGATGAGGGCCTTAAGCCCATGCCCACAGAGACAAACCTACTCCAACAAGGCCACACCTCCTACCTGTGCCACTCCCTGGGCCAAGAATATACAAACCATCACAACTGTACTCTCAAACTAAGAACCACAATAAATCCTTCCTCCCTTCCCTTCCTTTCCTCCTTTCCTCCCTCTCCCCCCCCCCTTTCTTCTATTTCTCTTGTCAGGTATGTTGTCATAGCAACAAGTAACCAATGCACCGGCCATTTCCCCACATTTAGCATTGCTCAGTCTTAGGTGATGCTGTTCCCAGAGATGGAATTCACAAGACAGATAAGCACCATTCTGTCCTCATTTCCGTAAAGCCTTTTAAAACTATGGAGGTAGTATACTTCAAGAAAATTTCAACATAGTGTCAGAGATTAAAGCTACCTGGTTTCTGTTTCAGCCTGGCTTGTGTGCTTGTCACATTCAGCACCTCCTTTATCTGTAGCATAAAGAGAGCCTTGTAACTGTGTCTTGCCAGGGGAGATCTGAGGATAAATGGTACACTGTGTCCCAATGAAATTCCTTAGCTAATTGCAATACTTATGTAAACACGATAATAAGCATTATTATTAGTGGTTTATGACAGATACACTCATTTGCCCCAATTAGTTTCAATTTAGCCACAGACACCCTTTCCTTCCTAAAGCCTGTAACTATCTACTAAGTATACCCTTCCAAATTATTGGTGGTATCCAAACAAAACTCCATTGCCAGTACCGTATATTAACTTAATAATACGGCACAAAAGAATCTTTGTGTTATAAATAGCTCCCTTTCATTCTGAAGGAACGGGGCCCATAGCCGTCGTGTTTTCTGGAGTGAACACAGGGCTGCCAATGTTCGTATTTCCTTTGCCTTTCCCCAGCTTCCCCTGACACTACCATTGTGTGCCCTCAGACTTCTCTCTAAAAGACTCGCCAAGAACTGAAGGATGATTTTTCCTGTGGTTATGGAAAATAATGGCCCCTTTACAACCATAGAATTTAATAATTACTCTTGTAGGGTTTTTTTTTTTTTTGAAAAATTACTGCTATATTTTAAGGTAGAAGTCTTTCTCAAATGTTAGTTTAAAATTTACTACAATAGTATATTATTATTAGAGAATTTTTTTAGTGAATGTGTTACTGAAATATAATATACTTGTAAGAAACTGAAACTGTAAATACAAACATTTATATTCTGTGATATGGTTGTGGTTTTGAAACTCTTTCCTCATGATATAATACATGATATAATAGATGTTATATTTTATAGTTTTTGCCATGAAGTTTCAACAAACTTTTTATTTGACACTTTTAAAATTATGAAAATTAAACAATGAATATTGACTTCATTTAAATACATGTACATAATTTCTGAGGACTATTTTAGCAATATGTAATAACCATTACTGTTTGTGAGATTGGAATAATTTTCTTTTTTGAAAAACTCAGTACTTTACACACTATAGCCGTTATAAAATTTTGTTAAAATTATTGTACACCCCCCTGCTTCCCCGTTGTAATATTTATTCTATTCTTCAGGGACATCTGACTTTTTATAAACCACATTCATTTCTCTTGTCATGGTGAACTTCCCTCCTCATGGTCAAATGACCATTACTGAATCTAGCCTACTTCCTATTAGCGCCATCTAGATCTGACCACACAGTAACAGCTATTCATTTGATTGATTTTGTGGAAAGAATGATTTCTCTATAGAGACAAACTGGGGCAGCATATTTGTATACTAAAAGTTGTAATTATCTCTCCCATCGTGAAGTTTAACTTTCTTCTGAAAATGTCATGTGGCTTATTAGAATGAATTGAATTCACTTGTTTCTTGACTGTAAACCTTTACTGCAGAAATCTAAGATTGCTTTATGTTCATATATTTTATATTAATAGAATATATTGTGTATGAAAACATAATATATAAATAGATTAAAAGTAGTCAATTTTAACAAATAAAATTAATATACAACATAATAAAATATATATGCAGTTTTATTAAAGAATTTTGGGAGAGAATCTTTGGAGAGAGTGTCTAGTCTTACAGTGATTAATTCTTATGCAGTTTTATTTCATATAATTTCAACTTTGTTTGAGAGTTAGAACCCACCCAACAGTTTCATTCCAATCTGTATATAAGTGAGAGGGTCATGCTGGCTTGGGGGTTTGTAAGAGCTTCCTTGTCAGCTTACCTGGCCTGTCCCCATCAGTCAAGGTAACTCTTGCCTTTGCTTAGTGCTTCTATAGAACAGCTCCTGAGGCTGAATAATTGATTTACTCTAATTCTAGAGCAGTGATTCTCAACCTTCCTAAAGCTGCGACTCTTTAATGCAGTTCCTCACGATGTGGTGACCCCCAGCCATAAAATTATTTTCATGGCTACTTCAAATCTTTAATTTTGCTACTACCATGAATCATAATGAAAATATCTGATACTGCATATGATCTTAGGCAACCCCTGTGAAAGGGTCATTCATTCCCAAAGGGGTCATGATCTGCAGGTTGAAAACCACTGTTCTAGAGGCTTTGAATTCAAAAGCCTAAGGTTTAGTTTCTGCTTTCATGATGCATATGATGGATTGCTCTGTTCTGTCATGACAGAAGAGCAGACAAATCAAACGATTCTGCCACCTGATGTACAAGCGTGTGAATCCATTCATGTGGGCTTTTTCCCACCTGACCTAAACACCTGCCTTTGGTCCCAGTCTCTGAACACAGTTGCACTAGGGATTACATTTCCAATATGGGTACTTTGGAGGAGATGGCACCCCTGAAACACACAAGTGGGGAGTCTTGGAGAACTCAGCATTCTGGAGCAGCCAGGGACTCAGTTTCATGGATTTAATAGTTAAGAGTCCTTTACTAGACCATTTCTAGTAGTTCAATCTAGTGGTGGGATCATTTCTAGTTTATGTACTGACTCCTTCACTTGTATGTGAGTGCCAGCACACAGGATGTGCTTAGTAACTATTTGGTGACTAAAAGAATTTAAACTTTGAGTACTCAAACCCAAGTTTAATTGTCTTTCTCACTGCGGTCTTTGAGCTTCCGTTTACTTCTTTGTCAGCCGGCTTGTTGTCTTGCTTTGTTTCATACTCAGTTGGTTTTTTGATAGTCTGCTCTCCTGCATTCCCTCGAGCTGTGTGAGGTGTCATAGAGCCCTGGCTGGTGTTCAGTGTATTGGCAGCTCCCAATTGGGCTGTCTTTAGATTTTAGCACATGAAAACTAGTACTTTTAGTGTTGGGATTCTATTCTGTTAAACTTTTAGTTTAGTTTTTAGTGAAATCATGTACATTGTTTATATTTAGCTCTTTTGCATGTGTCCTCCAGAATGTATGTGCAAGAAGATTTCCAGAGCTCCTGAATTGAGAGGTAAGGCCCCACCCCCATAGGTTAGTGCCACTATAAGAAGGGCTTCCCTTGGAGGCTCCTTACTCTCTTGTCCTGAAGCATTACACCATGTGAGGACACATAAGAACAGCCTCACCAGCTGCTAGAAAATACCCTTCAGAGCTTCAAGAAAATAGCCTTCTGTTTTATATTTTATATTACCTGTCTATATTATATTACCTGTCTAGCATTTCTGTAGCAGCTGCAAGAACTAGACTGAGACACTTTATGGGCAAACTTCTTTGAGTCCAATGAAAGGAGGTATGAGTGTGTGTGTGCGCGTGTGTGTGTGTGTGTGTGTGTGTGTGTGTGTGTATGTGTGTGTGTGTGTACGCGCGAGCATGCACACATGCACATGTGCATGCATATAAAACTTCTTAAATCAATTATTTAGACTTATTTATTTTTATGTGTGTGAGTGCTCTCTCTGCATGTACAGCTGCATGCCAAAAAAGGGAATCAGATCACATTATAGAGAATTGTGGGCCACCATGTGGTTGCTGGGAATTGAACTCAGGTCCTCTGGAAGAGCAGTCAGTGCTCTTAACTGCTGAGCCATCTCTCCAGCCCTTGATCAATTGTTTTGTTGTTGTAAGGACCATATGAGAAAATCAGCATTGCTTCTAGCCACCAGCTAGTACCTGAACACATTTTTGATGGAGCACCATACTTAGATCCTGGCCATATCTTTCTGCTAGGTAGACTAAATTGAGTTTCTTTTGAAGGGAAGTCTGGCCTGAAAAGTCCATATTTTGACAAAGAGAGAATTTATTTCAATTAGAGCAATTAATTTCTATTAGTATCACTTTAAGTGTGAGGTACCTTTAAGAGTTACTTTGGAGGACAAGCATCTCTTAAAATAAGACCATGTAGATGGATAATTATTTTATCTATTTCAGGCTTGCCTTGTTTGTTCCACATCATAAAAGACCATCGCCATTTAGGGTATGTGAAATTGCCCACATGTTATCTTCCAACATTAGCTGTCTCAGTGGTCAGATGGGAAAATTAGCTCCCAAAGTACAGCACAGCATCGGAACATAGTGTGCGTTGGAACAACATAAGTGGCATGTCAAACCCAACATTCACAGACAGTCTTTCTGATAATGAGACCAAATAGGACAGAGACATATCTCCTGATGGTGATTTATCTTTCTAGTGTACAATAATAAATGTAATGTTTTGTAGTTTGGGAAACCAGTGATTTTATTAGTAAGAGAACTCCTATGGCAACCAAAACCAAAAAGCAGTCTCAATACATGACCCTCAAACTATGAATAAGTCACATGAGTTACATCAAAAAATGTTAACTTTTGCCATTTCTTCATCATGATTCTGTGATTTGTGAGCCTCGGTCTTCACATGTGACACTGGATTAAAGAACCTACAACTGTATAAGTAGATATTGCCAGGATCGTGGTTGGTGTTCTCCACTTGCTACCTCTCATTTACAGCATGGTATCTGGATACTGCTAGTGAACAAGAAAGCCAGGCATGAGAGCGCATGCCTACAATCACAGCACTCAGGAGCCGGGGGCAAGTGTGTCATAAATATGAGGTCAGTGTGGCTCACATAAGAAAATTATAGCAGCCTGAGTGGTTCAGTAAGAATCTGTCACCCAAACCAAGCCAAACATTTTTTTAAAGAAGAAAAGAAAGTCTGCCACAACTATCAAGATGCCCAGATAATTCATGTTCAGTAGATAGCTCAAGCTTTTAATCTACAGACAAATCAGATATCATTTTAAATGATCTTAAACTGGAATTTCAAGACACTTAGTGAGATGAATTAATCTTCTTGACAAATATCCCCAAAGATACGGGGCAACTAGACACTTCATAGTATATTCATTTAATGTGTGGAGAGAGTATGGAATGGTATGGTCACCCGGCAAGACAATTTACTTCTTATATAAAATGAAAATTGTAAGTCTCCCATATCATCCAGCCTTCTTTAAGTCTCTTCTGTTCAGTGACTCTCATAGAATTGCCTGTAGCTCAGGTTCCAGCTAACACATCAATGACTAGTGCTAATAGACAGTTTAAAATTTCTAACAAGCTCTGAAAATGACAGAAAAGAACACATAAAGAATAACTGACCTAGGATTTTTATCATTTGCCATATGACACCATATCCATTTGATTTAAGCAAAACAAGAGTCTTGCAGGAGAGTCAAGGCAAACAGAAGACCTTTCTATGAGCTAGTCCTATCAGTGAGTCTATGGAGGCCTCCAAAATAATATGTCTGCCTACTGCCATTGTTCTTGGCATCCCACCATAGTCACATGGTAAGACCCTATTGCTGAAGACACCACATACTTCAGTTGCAGGACACAGAGAATCCAGTCTCTTACTGACCAGGAACCCGTATCCCTCTAGCTAGTTTATATGGCACTGGAAGCAGCTGTTCAGGCTGCATTAAGATTTTCCATTAATAACTCATTTCTTCTGGGAGTGACACTGTCCACCTGTGCAGATAAATTCAATTTCAACTCCTTTTAAAGGTATAGTATGAAATTAGCTTACCAACTAGTGGGTTTCTTCAGCATGAAGAAGGAGTCAGAAGCAAATTAGGGTCATTTTCTGTACCAGCTTTTAGTCTAGGTCCCTACCCCATACCTTTGTCCCCAAGAGGAGACCATGAATGCTCACGTGCAGGCAGCTTCATTTAGAAGTCAGTCCATGGGAGAGGGAGTGTAGAGAAAGGAGAGTAAGAAATATGAGCCAGAGAAGAGGAAGAAAAGGAAAACTTAAGAGGAAAGTAGAGGGCTGTAGAGTTAGCTCAGTGCTTAGGAGCACTTGTTCTTGCAAGGGGCTGGGCTCGGTTCCCGGGATCCACATGGCAGCTCATATTCATTTGTAACTCAGGTTCCAGAGGATCTGATGCCCTCTTTGATCACTGAGGGCACCAAGCACACACATGGGGCATATACATAGTATAGGCAAAACACTCATACACATAAAGTAAATCAATCTGAGTTTGGTTTGGGGGGGAGTGAGATAGGGTTTCTAGCCCTGGGTGTTATGGAACTCATTCTGTAGATCAAGCTGACCTGGAATTCACAGAGATTTGCCTGCCTCTGCCTCCCCAGTGCTGGGATTAAAAGTGTGCACCACCACTGCCAAGCAAGTTTGTTTTACAAAAGAAGAAAGTAGTGTATGAGTCTGGTCATTTTTGTGGCTATCTAAGACTAGACCGTGATGAAATCCCTGCAGATTATTGCTCTGAATAGTCTACCTGAGGGCAGACAAAGGGAGGCAGTTACTCTGCATGCTGTCCCAGGGTGTCATAATCCATAGCAATTTAATAAGGTCACTCATCATTCCTAAACACCACAGTTCAGTCACTTATATCTTACAATATTAGTGAACAGAACAATACTTTGAACAAAGAAAGTGCTTGTTAATACTTGGGAAAGAATGAATTAACTGTGTGTTATGCTGTTATTCTGGGCAAAGTATAGGTATAGAG
The DNA here is from genome assembly GCA_019843965.1 of Rhynchomys soricoides. Taxonomy (NCBI): domain Eukaryota; kingdom Metazoa; phylum Chordata; class Mammalia; order Rodentia; family Muridae; genus Rhynchomys; species Rhynchomys soricoides. The sequence goes on along the minus strand of JADRCH010000167.1, from coordinate 1,878,450 downwards.
ACATCAATACTGAAGCTGTATATTAAACTTTTTCTCTTAGCAAAAACCTAAAAATATTAACTTAAAGCCTTTTCCCCTTTTAAATGAAAATGGTTCCACTTACTCCTTACCTCTCTATCAGGCCTACAGTGACAGAGGACAGTCCAACACATTGCACACTAATTTTTTATGTGACTTTAGGAGAGTTGCTCAGCTGCTCTGTCCATTTCCATATCTATAAAATGTGGATATTCTTAGTGTTCATCTTGTAGAACCTCTGTATTGTAGGCGATAACTCCTGTAAAGCATTGTCAAATAACTACATGACTCCAAAGTGGGTCAAGTTATTGGGAGGATACAGAATTAAAAGCACAGAGGACAGATTATGTCACAGCCCCTGGCATCAGCTCCAGGGCCTATCACAAGAGGCATTATTAAAACCCTGAACAACTTCTCACCCACACATTGATCAAACAGAATCCCATGCAGAACACGGTCCTGTGTCCACCCTTCTACAAAGGACCGAGTATAAACATGCAGTCTCCAGAATATTCCTCAAGTGCCAAACACCTTGGGTATCTTCCTGACTCCAGTTCCCATCAGGAGATTCTCTACCTCTTAGGGATAATCTGGTGGATTCATACAGCTCCAGGAAAGCAGGTGAGGTGGGAGCCAGACTAACTGGGGTTGACAACAGAAGAGGGACAACTGTTTCTGAGAAGCATTGATGATGGTGAGGGGGAACTTTGGTTGTCACTCTTGAGACATTCTTGTCATGTCAAGGTATCAGTGTGCTTTGCTTTGGGAACAACCTAGTGTCCTGGTGTCTTTGCCATAGATAGCACCAGCCTTGTAGTCTTAATGTAAGTTTTACACTCTTGGCCATCCACATGGCACCAGCAGATACAGGAATTTTTACCTTCCTGTGATGGTTTGTATATGCTTGGCTCAGGGAGTGACACTATTAGAGGGTGTGGCCCTGTTGGAGTAGGTGTGGCTCTGTTGGAGTAGGTGTGTCACTGTGGATGTAGGCTTTAAGACTCTAGTCCTAGCTGCTTGGAGGTCAGTATTCTGTTAGCAGCCTTCAAATGAAGATGTAGAACTCTTAGCTAGTCCTGCACCATGCCTGCCTGGATACTGCCATGTTCCCACCTTGATGATAATAGATTGAACCTCTGAACCTGTAAGCCAGTCCCAATTAAGTGTTGTCCTTATAAGAGTTGTCTTGGTCATGGTGTCTATTCACAGAAGTAAAACCTTAACTAAGACACTCCCCTTCTTTAAGAGGCATATGAAGGCAGCTCTGAGGTTGCTGTCATGACAGTCTGTGTGTCTGGTCACACAAAAGGAATGGCTTTTTAAATTATTTGTTATGGAATGAACATCTGTATCCAGCCCCAAATCCATAGGTTGAAATCAAATCCTGACATCCAAGTCACATGACATGGAGGAATGAAGTCTCTGGAAGAATATTCAATCCTATGATGGAATTTGTGGTTTTGCTTTTTGTTTGTTTGCTTGCTTGTTTTCCATTTTTAAATTTAATCTTTTTTTACAGTCCAGATTTTATCCCCCTCACAGTCCACCCTCTGACTATTCCATATCCCATACCTCCTCCCCCCATCTCCAGGAGAATGTCTCCACCCCCAACCCCACCAGACCTTCCCACTCCTTAGGGCCTCCAATTACTTGAGGGTTAGTTGCATCTTCTCTGACTGAGTACAAACCAGGCAGTTCTCTGCTGTATATGTGTTGGGGGCCTCATATCAGCTGGTCTGTGCTGTCTGGTTGGTGGTCAAGTGTTTGAGAGATCTCGGGGGTCTAGGTTAGTTGAGACTGCTGGTCCTCCTACAGGGTCACCCTCCTCCTCAGTTTCTTCCAGTTTTTCCCTAATTCAACCACAGGGGTCAGCTTACAAAAGAGAAAATGAGCTGCTCCTTCTTTGCTCTGATTGTCCCATGCAGGGAGGTACAAAAAAGCCAACTGCCTGCACCTGTAAGACCATCCTTCATGCATTGCCTACAGTGACTCTCTGGCCTCCAACCCACATCTTTCAGAGCTGAGTAAATGTCTGGTTTCCTAAACCATCAAGTACTTTATTACAGCAGATGAAGCCAAAGCATTAACTAACATATTAACCACAACAAGAAGCAAACCTTGACCCAGCACTTTGATCTATAAATCCAGTAGCTAAAATGGAATTCCTACTCAGTCACTGCAGCAAAATGACAAATGTAAAAAAGACACTGACAGATGATTTTGCATAATCCATTACATTCCTAACCATGTAAGTTTGCATTCTTTGGGTGCAAAAGCTAAAAGTGCAATCCTATGAGTGTGAATCCCCAAAGACTACTCCAGGCTAGATTGAGTTATCTTCCCATGAAGCTTTTTGTATCTAAAGATATAAAGGAAGGATTGAAGAATTAGAAAGAGTAGATTTCATCCCTGATTTGCTACTTCCAATAGGTGCCAATAGGGTCAGCAAAGTGCTTTAGCCTTCTGACAATATCTGCTTCCACATCTGGACCAACATCTTTGTTGTGGATTGTATGGTGTAATATCCCCAACTGGCATACATACCTCTCTTATGCTCACCTATGACAGGGTTTCAGGCATATCCAGGCCTACATTTCTAAATGCTAGGTACATTTTAGCATTGGAGTTTTGCCTGGTATGTCTGGAGTTCTGAGTTTAATTCCTAGTAATAGAAAAGGAAGAAAAGAAAAACAATAAGAAATGCAATGGAAAAAGTCTAGTCCTCTCCCTACCTTTACAACTCAAGGCAAAAGAGTCATGTCTGTATTGACCAAAACCCCAGCATTGTGTTTGGCTGCCATATGTCTTCTCTAAGGATCCTCTGCTGATACCTGGAGAGGAATCAATTATAATAGGACATGCCAGCATGTCCCACAATAAGGAGTAGCTTGTGCCATGCTGGCACCTGGATGCTACTGCAGCAGACTGACAGTGGCCAAGGAGACCTGCTGCAATAGCTAGCTACAGAATAGCCAGCCTCTCATTGGGGACAAACAAGGGAACTCCTAGAGGAGTTTATGTTCCAGGTGTCCTGCATGTTCCTGTCACAGTACCCAAATATGGACAATAGGGAGGAAGAACTGGACATCTGCATGGAGTCCTAAGAGACATAGTTACAAATGTGTTGCTATGCACAGGGAATTCCATTCTTTCCATTCCTGTCCTTGTGTCAGTATTAACCAGCCTGATTTCTGAGCTTCTCTAAGTAACCATGTGATCTCTGCAAATAACAATGTCATTACTGCCAGAAAACTATTCATACCCTAGCTTCATTAAATTAAAAATCTACTTTCATTATCTCAACGTATGTCAAGAAAACTGAGTGGGCTATTATAACCTTCCACACAACCAATTGTTGCAAATATTTGAATGGTAAAAATTGTATTTTAACATTGTTGCCGCATCCTGGGTAAATAGAACATCTACCCTGGTTTGAGACCCTCTTCAGTTAAAAAGTCTCAGGCAAGAATTGTGTGGCTTTCTACATAGCCAGGTGTCAAGGGTAGGATGAATGGATGCTTAGTAAAGACTGTGCCAGTGGCTTTATTGAAGAGCTAAGCCATGGAGTGTTTAAAGAATTTCACAGCAAAACCAGAACAGAATGGGTTTTGAGCAGCTTTCCTATGTTAAGCAATTTCCATGAAAATCTACCAAAGGACATAAAAGCAGCAGAGTGTTATGCACGAACACTGGACCCCTTTTATCACAGTGAAAGGGCTTATTCATGAGGTGCCTTTTTAAAAGAGGCAATGAAGCCATTTTTCAAACCAATTGAAATGCACATCCCTGGATCTAGTCCTTGGCACTGGGCTCAGGAGGAGGCTATATGGGTTTTTAAGTTCATAACCACAATTTCTGATGCCTCTGAATGTAAAGAGGCTGGCTTTGACTAGAGTCAGAACTTCATGCAGTCTCAGATAATGCATCTCCTCTGCCTTAAGGGAGGAAGGATGCTACTGCTTTAATGGAAAATGAAGAAAAAATAACACTTGTGATTTTTCCAAATGCACTGACCACTGATGGAAAATTAATTGTGTCAAACACAGTGAAAATTTGTTATGGCTTATGGAAGGACCAGGACAATACGAATTTATTACGGACTGGAAAAGTAGCTCATCAGTTAAAAGCACTAGAATCTCTTATAGGAGAAGAGGGTTTAAGTCTTTACACTAAGTACCTCACAACTCCCTTTAACTCCAGTTCCAGGGGTCTGAATTCCTCATCTGGCCTCTACGGGCACTACATGCATATAGTGTACATACAAACAAACAGGCATATGCACATATATGTAATTAAGAATAATTTTTAAATAAAAAGGAAATTATTTCTACATATAAAAATCAAGGGGAGACATCTAAGACAAAATCCATTGTGAGTGGGGCAGATAATTCTGGAAGAAATTTTTAAAAGCTGTCCATGGAACACCCCTCTTCCCCCCAACTGCCCCCACAACAAACACACAGAAATTTAGATCTTACATATGGGAGAAAACATTGGTATTTGTCTTTTTAATTTTGATTCAGTCCATTTAATATACTGATCTCCAGTGCCATCTCTTTTCCTGAAAATATCAAGATTTCATTTTTCTTTATAACCGAGTACACATATCTGTAAACAGACATCCAGGCTGGTTCCCCCACTTAGCTTCTGTGAGTAGTGAAGCAATAAACATAGCAGCTCACTCTTAGCGTGTTGAGTTAGAGTTCTTAGCGGTACAGTTGGGTCAGATGATATTTCTAGCTTTGTTTTATTTTTGTTTTTGTTTCTATAAAGACTTCACCTGTTGGCTTTCTTACCAGCTATGAGAGAAGAAGAGATTTAAGGCAAGTAGAGGAAGAAAAGGTAACAGAACACACGCTGTGTGCTTTCATAGGGGGCGCCAGGGAGCATCCTGATAGTTTTCATAAGTGTTCATAATTATTCCTACTATGTGCCATTTATTAAAGAGAAAGAGCCTTTTAATTTAGATAAAAAAGGGGGATTGTTGAGATTTGGTCTGTTGCTATGTATTGTAATGCTAAATTTTGTACCCAGAGGTCTAGGCTTATGAGAGAATTCTCACATTTATCAGCTTTCACTATACAAATCTTGTTCCTTAATTTAAAGCTATTGGTTAAATAAAAATGGCTACAGGTGATTACTGGAAGTAGGTGAGTTTTTGAATTAGCTGCTTGAGCATGTAGGAAAGAGGAAAAAATAAGAGAAAAGGTGAAAGGAGGAGAAGATGAGTCATGAAAACATGGCCATGAGGGCTGGCCAATTGACTTAAGGGCTGCCCAGATGGAACACAGCAACTTACAACCTGGGCTTATTGATGGGGTGTTGATTCTAATAGCTTAGAGGGTAGATATATGCCACGCTTTAGTGATTAAGGATTGTTATAAATAGAAAAGTTATGTGTTATTTATCTAGGAACTGAATGATCAAAGACAGGGTAGAAACCCCTGCTTGAGATGAAATAATTTCTACAATACCTCAACTCATGTTGCAGCTTAATCTCACTTTGGTAATGGTGAAGGGAGTTTTGAGTGAGGAGATTATCCCATAAGCACTTTGCTCCCACCAAGAGGAGGGAACTTTTAGGACCCTTTTACCCCTCATGCTTACCCCTTGTGAGGATCCTGTTCCTTCCTCATGGAAGAAGGGTCCAAGATATCATCTAGGAAGCCAAGACACCACCCTTACCAGAGTTGCTCTTACAGACGTCCATCCCCCAGACCCGATGATAAATGAGTGTCTATGGTTTATAATTTCCCAAGTCTAAAGCATTTTGTTACAACAGCAGGAAATGACAAAGACACTCTCTTTTCATAGCTTACACTACATTTCCCACATAGCAACCGGTTCATGAAAACATAAATCGTATCATGTGACTTACTTGATTACAGTCCTTTGGTGGTTGCCTATTTTGGAATGCATCCCAAACTCACTGCAATGGTTTATGCGGCTTCGTGTGGTATAGCTCACTGAGGTGTCTCCCAATTTCTTCAGTGCTTAATGCGCTTCAGCTTCCCTGGTCTGCTTCTCCGTCCTTGGTTCTTCCCAAGTCCTTCACTGACCAACGCTTTTCACATGACATCCTTCTGCCTAGGATCTTCTCCCTTAGTTACTCATAGAGAAAGCTGCTTTTCTCTTTGCTCTCAACTCCCCAATAACAAGGGCTTCCATGACCATTTCCATCATCGAATGGTCCCCACTCACTATAAATTAGCTTGACTTCCACCATACCTGAGAAGCTTAACTCATTCCAAATGGAAACTACTCTCCTAAGACTTCTAAAGAAAGATAAACTCTCAAGAGCAGGCAAGGTCAAGATAGATCCAAATTTCTGTCCATCAGCTTTAAGAGTCATACTGTTTCAGTGGAACAGTACTGGCTGTAAGTGGACAAATTTGTTTCAGTTAAGATATACTCTCACAGTTGAGAGGCTAATATCCCCCCATAATTATTTAAATCTTCATCAAATCTCAGATAAATACTCATAGTATTTGAAAACCATATACTTTCTTATAAATATATCTCTTTCTTCCTCAGAAAATATTCCAAGTGACTTGCTAAACCACTAGTCAATAGAATGCTCCATCCTTGGTGAAATAAAGCAGTCTTTGTAGTAGGTTTCCTTTGTTCTGGTCTGCAGATATATGCAAAGAGAAGATGGGCCTGACAATAATGCATTTAGCTGGAAATAAGATGTGAATTCTGGGAAAGCAATCTAATTGCCCAGTTGGAAGCTATCCCAGATCTGAGAAGCTTACTCTTTAAAATAAAGGACCATGTTCTAAGAAATTGAAAGGCTGCCTGTAAGCCACAGTGATTTCCCCTCCCATCTCAAGAATGACAGGCTCTGTTATACAGGAAATAAATCATCTCCATCTTGTAAGTTCTCAGTGCAGAACCACAGCAGACAAAGCCAGTAACAATCTACACGGATCCACTTACTCATTGTTCATGGACTATCTTCACATGCTCTATTACTCTGTGCTCAGTTATCTCAGTCCTGTCATGCTAAGTGCTCTATGTTCCTTGGGTCTTTTGTTTTTCCCAGAAGCCCTCTTTCTTCCACCCAATAGATTATACTTAACCTTGAGAATGGGAATGACTTGACCAACACACACAATTAAGATGAATTAAAGTTGAGACTCCGTCTCAAGTATGGTACAACTTCAGAACCCCAAACACAAGCATTTACATTACCCTCACCGATGCAGAGAAACACTATAGCATAATGCCACATTCTCACACTTGGGACAAACATCTTCTTAAGGCCAAAAGAAAAAAAAAAAAAGAACTACTGCTATAGCCCTGCTTTCTTTGCTTTTATTATAGTGTTGCTTACTACAAGTATAAACATAAATCTAGGTAGGTTTTTATTTTTACAGCCTATATGAAACTGTAAGGCCAAAATATGGTTATAAACTTAACAAAGAAAACAAAATACAAATGAACATAATTTAGTGAAAGAAATGGGTCTCATTTTACAGAGATTAAACTGTCACTCACAGTGGAGATATGATGGCGATGCCCATTCCAGATGCTTTAGGTAACATGGCCCAACATGACTTTATTTACCAGGAGTCTCCAGTTAGATCTGAGGCCAAGCATTTCACCTCCACACAGTTGGACCATGGCTTCCCTCCAGTCAGTGACAATTAAAATAGCGCCATCACGTGCCAATGTGAGGAAAAACACTGACACGAACTCAGGCATGGAATCTAGAAATGAAGGAAAAACTTAAAGAATTTAGAAAACTTCCATAAAAAAAAGTATTTGTGCATTCCTAAAGGTCCTCAGAAACTGGCTTGGGTGACTCTCTGCACGCCACCACTGCCAGGCTTGAGTGACTCTCTCTAGGACAGATCTAAGTGAGTTCAAATGACAACACACCAATTTAGCAATATTGTACACTGGGGACAATTTAATTCTCTTTTTCTGCACCTGTAAAATGTAAATTAAAAGATTTCCTAGAGATAAGGATCAATTCAATGTATAGATATACAACCCCAGGATGTAAAGAATAAAGTAGACATGTCATAAATATTTTTCTGCTTTTCTTTATATTAGTATTGTAACTCACCATGGTTCCAAGAGGAAAGCTGGCCTGCAATAATCATCATTCTTGAAGAAATATTTTTTTATCTTTATCTATAAAGGAATCATTTAACCTAGAGTCATATGTTGTAACAATGCCTTCCATCCAAAATGACTGGGGACCAAAGTGTTTCAAAGTTCAGATGTATACTTATGTATACATGCAATGAGTTGAGAAGAGAATCAAGCCCAACGGAAATTCGCTTACCTCTAAACCCATAGACTAAAATTGGTTAAAAAATTATTACTTTATAAAGAATTAGCTTTCATCCTGACATTTTTCAAGCAGAATATGTTTTGTTGTTTCTCCCTCTTTTCTTCTATCTTGGGACCCCTCCCATCCTTGGGCTGGTGGTCCTGGGTTCTATAAAAAAGTGAATGACCCAGATGTCCCTGAACAGAGGAATGGATACAGACAATGAGGTCCATTTCCACAGTGGAGTACTACTCAGCTGTTAAAACAGTGACTTCAGGAAACTCTTAATTAAATGGATGGAACTAGAAAATATCATCCTTAGCGAGGTAACTCAGTCACAAAGGAACAAACACGGTATATACTCACTGATAAGTGGATATTAGCCCAAAAGCTTGGAATACCCAAGATACAATTCACAGACCACATAAAGCTCAAGAATAAGGAAGACCAAAGTGTGGGTGCTTTTGTCTTTCTTAGAAGGGGGAACAAAATACTCATGGGAGCAAATTTGGAGACAAAGTGTGGAGCAGAGACTAAAGGAAAGGCCATCTAGAGACTGCCGGACCTGGGGATCCATACAATTTACAGTCACCAAATGCAGACATTATTGTGGATGCCAAAAAGTGTATGCTGCCAGGAGCCTGATAAAGCTGTCTCCTGAGAGGTTCTGCCAGAGCCTGACAGATGCAGAACAGAGGCAGATGCTCTCAGCCAACCATTGGACTGAGCATGGGGACCAATGGAGGAGTTAGAGGAAGGACTGAGGAGATGAAGGGGTTTGCAACTCCACAGGAAGAACAACAAAAACAGTATCAACCGACCAGACCCCCACCTCCCCACCCCAGAGCAACCAGGGACTAAACCACCAACCAAGGAGTACACATGGAGGGACCCATGGCTCCAGCCGCATATGTAGCAGAGGATGGCCTTGTCGAGCATCAATGGGAGGAGAGGTCCTTCGTCCTGTGAAAGCTCGATGCCCCAGCATAGAGGAATGTGAGGGCCGGGAGGCGGGACTGGGTGGGTGAGTGAACACCCTCATAGATGCAGAGAGTGGGATAGGGGGTTTCGGGGGGTAACTGGGAAAGGGGATAACATTCGAAATGTAAATAAATATCCAATAAAAGAATAAAAGCAGAATGAGCAAGCCATGTTGAGCAAGCCAGAAATCAGCATCCTTTTATGGCCTCTGGGTTAATTCCTGCCCCCAGGTTCTTGTTCTTTCCTTTTTCACAAGCAGAGACTGATGAGCCAATTAAATACAGAGAAGAAATCATCAGAGGTAAGCAGTTAACTTTTGGCTTGGACTCAGCATAGGGGATAAGAATATTGCAACACTCACCATATCGTAAAGCCCGCAGCAGGAACTGCTATTTCCCCCATTAAGAAGTCCTCCTCCACCACCAAGCTTACAAGTTTAGTCTTCTGTTTTCATCCCAGCTAAGGATTATCAAATGAAATAAGAGAAATCGATGAGAAGTCAACACAGAGAGAATATTTAGGGTGGTTTTTTTTTTAAGTGGAAATGACTATTAAAAAATACACAGAAGACAAAGGTATAGAATTTCTTATGGATGTCAGAGAATGTATAGAAAAATGCACATAATCATGCCACTCTGTGCTGGATAGTTTTATATCAATTTGACATGAGCTATAGTCATCAGAGGAAGGAGCTTCAATTGAGAAAATGCCTCCATAAGATCAGAATGTAGATAAGCATGTAGCGCATTTTCTTAATTAGTGATTGATGGGAGAAGGCCTAGCCATTTGTGGGTGGGGCCATCCCTGGGCTAGGGGTCCTGGGTTCTATAAGAAAGCAGAATGGGCAAACCATATTGAGCAAGACAGTAAAACATACTGATCCTTGGTCTCTTCATCAGTTCCTGCCTCCAGGTGCCTGCCCTGCCTGACTTCTTTCAATGAGGAATGAATGAGTGATATAGAAGTGTAAGGCAAATAATCCCTTTCCTCCCCATCTTGCTTTGGTCATGGAGCTTCATTCACGGCAATAGAAACCCTAACCTGTAAGGACACTGTAAGGGACATATTAGCTATTTTTGTTGTCATTGTTGTTGCTGCTGCTGTGGTGAAACACCATGACCAAAGACAATTTTAAGGGAGAAATCATTTATTTTGGTTTATTGTCCCACAGGAATAGGAGTACATCATGGCGAGGAAGGGACATGCTCCAGGAACAAGAAGCTGAACATTCACATCTTCACACCCCAGCAGGATGCAGAGAGAGTTCAAAGGAAGTGAAGTGAGGTGGTAAGCCCTAAAGACCCCCTCCCCAGTGATCCCTGAACCTGTCTAAAGAGCAACACCAACTGGTGAGCAAGTCTTCAAATGTTGGTGTCTATGGAGGATATTCTCATTCAAACCACAACGGACTTTTTTTTGATAATTTCTCTGGATACTAATGCATTTTGGTTACCTTTTCTTAGAGCTACGAAGATAGCAGTAATAAAAGCACCAACCTGGGGCTGGAGGGACGGCTCAGCAACCAGAGTGCTTGCAGCTCTTCTGGAGAACCCAAGGCAGTTTCCAGCATCCATGTTGGACAGCTCCCAATCATCTGTAACTTCAACTCTAAGAAGGGACCCCACACATGTGCTGCTCATACACACACACACACACACACACACACACACACACACGTACACCTACACACAAATAAAAATAATAAAAATTAATCTGTTTAAAATCAACAAGAATAGCTTTTACTCGCAAGCATTTTACTGAGGACTCTCGTGTATATTTTCTTCCTTGATTTTCACAACGATCCTGTAAGGGGAGTCCTATTATTATGTCCTTTACAGAAAATAATAAACACTACAGAGATTGGTGAATTGTCTAACATCCCAGAGCTGCGAATTAACGTGAAGTTTAGTTAAAAGAGCATCTCATGTACATTTCCACGTTACCACTGTCCTTGCGAAGGCAGCATAAGGTTTAAATCTACATCACTTCCAATCATCGTTTGAATCTGAACAAAAGACATGTCATTTAATTTTCGGCTTCTGGGCCTGAGCGATCACACTTTTATTCATGCCCACTAGGGGGCAGTGTGCGCCAGAGTTTGCTTCTGGAAACCGGATTTGCCTTCTGCAGGCATCTGTCCCCTCAGATCTTCATCTTTATTTGAATCACTATTATGTTTTGAGTTTTTCTTATTTTCTTTTTTTCACTTAAAACCGTGCAGAGCTGCCCCAGATATTCAGGAGACTATTCTCCAACCAGCAGTGTGGTTCTGTAGACAAAGGGCTGAATTTTAGTTTACTGTGTGATCCTGCATTAACGACTCATTGACCTTTGGATATAACTCAGTTCGCTGAATCTGATTCATTTTTATGATGAGACGCTGAGGTTGGATGAGTTTTAAGGAGCACCACAATGCTCACAGTCTAGGGTGTCTCACGTCGAAAGTGGCAACAAGTCTTAACTCTGCACAAAATCTTGTAAGAATTGTCATATCTCTGGCTGTCCATAAATCAGATTAAATATATCTACTAAAACGAATGTGGTCTAGTGCTAAATGCATGGATCTTGAAATTAGACAGCGTTGGACTTTCCAGTCAGGTTGTTTGAACTTTCAGAGACTCAGAACACCAAAAGCCATCACAACAGCTATAGAGGAGTTACAAGGGACATACGGGCGGGGGGTGGGACGGCGGGGACAGGGGCACAGAGGTAATCAGAGGGATTCTGCAGGTAGGTGTGGAGAACTTAAGCTCTAGGGGAAGCAGACAAGATACACTTGGCCTAACAGAGATGCCAGGTGGGAAGCATTAACTTGGGTGGAGAATGTAAGCCATTTGATGTAACAGAGAGCACAGATAAATTGGATTTAAATTGGATTTAGGTGCTATACTCACTGTACACCTATCAGTGGGGCCCCTCCGCCCAGGTGGGGTGACTTAGACAGTCACTGACTCCACCTGAGATACTCGTAAATGATCAACAAGAGTGACAACTGTTCCCGTATCCAGAACAACTTCGATTTTTTTTTTTTTCACATAATCGGATCTACAGTTCCTCATCCTCACCCTCACCCCCACTGGGAAGAGAGTGGCATGGAACTAGATTCTACAGGAAGCATTTTGCTTATTTCTGTGTTCTCAAAAGCTGGCAGGAGAGCTAGCTACAGAAAAATCGCACACCCACACACAGCTGGACGCTCCAAGGAGGGCAAGTCCAGCACCAAGGAGTGAGTGCAAAACAGTCCACTCCGCCCAAATCCTTTAGATCACACCAATTTCCCAGACCCACAAAAGCTTGAAAAAATGGGACGTTTCATGTGAGAAAAGCAAGGTCAGAAAATCCATGTTTGGACAGCGGACTCTTGGTAAGCATTAAGGTCCTACCCATAATCAAGACGATGCAGCAGGCCAGCCTCGTGTCTAAATATCAAAACACACCATGTGTCTTAAGGAGCCATAGGTAGGACTGGTTTTGCAGTTTGCCATCTGTTTTGAGTTTGGAAATGCACAGAGGTGTGACATCCTGTTTGAAAAGTCATTTGCTGTATCTCAACTAGATCAGATACAGTCTTGAGCAAAGATGCAGCTCCCGGTTTTCTGATGTTTGGTTCTTAAGGACAACTCGTGTAGATTGTCACCTTTTATTACAACCGGCATCTTCAAAAATAGCTGACAATTAATTCCACAGCCTCATTAAGAGCTAATTCTGTTCGTTGGGGAAAACGGAGTACAAACACAAACTAAAAAATCATACCAAACTCGTGGCTAACTACCATTAAATTTATAGCATGCATGTGTTTTGTGAAAGGGTCAGTTTTTATAAATGTATATGTTTATACATATTTTACTCTGTTTAGTTGCATTTACTCCAAGTATGTTTCTGTGACAATATAAGATTTTCATCATTAAATTTTATTCATTACAAATCCATAATTTAGATACATATATGGAAAACAGAGTAACAAGTTAATAGTAAAGATCACAACCAATCCAGTTGAGTCTCATTTCTACAAGTGATCACACATCCAAAGTTGGTTCCATCATTTTTTTTATCAACTCATTATGCTTTTTCTACATGTTTGTACAGCTTAAGTGCTTTTAGTATTATTTCAAAGTTATAAAATTTTATATAAATAATGTCATTTGGTAGCTTTCTATGACTTCCTTTTTTTCTCTGATTGTTTTACATGGTGATGCAGTTTTGGTTATGTTTGCTACTGCATAGCATTCCCTTTTACAAGCTAGGTACTGGGTTTGCTTTTAACAGGTCTGAGTGTTTGCAAGAAACTTTCTTTAACTGGAAGAGGAATAGTTAGGTAACGTGGTAGGGATATCCTCTAATTACATAGTGTCAAGACATTTCCCAAGGGGTTGTATCAGCCGACAACCCATCAGCCTTTAAAGGTCCTACTTACTCACCACCCCCACCACCGCCATAAATATATTCACCTGTCATCTAAGACGGAAATAGTTCTGCAGTGTGATTTTTAATGGCCACTTTCACAATTACTATGGAGAGAAACATTCTATTTGTGGTTTATTTGAACTTTTATTTACCAATGCTTTATCCATTTCAAATTTGATACAAACTTTGTGAGCTTGTACAAATACGTAGCCAGGTGTCAGATGTACACCTGCTACACACACAGACCAAACTTTTGTTATAACAAAGGTCTCTGATCTCTGGTAGATATTAAATATGCTGTATATTTTCAACAGACAGCTATTTAGAGTTTGTATAGTTAATATTTTAGCCTTTGTATTTATGAAGGTTTGGGCTTTTTTTTTTTTTTTTTTTTTGATTAATAAACCCTATAGTGAAGTTTCCTGTATATTTAGAGATAATGGTTTTTTGGTTTGTTTGGTTTGTTTATTTATTTGTTTTTGTATTCAGATCTTTATTACACCAAGAACTGAATCGATCATACCTAAGTAGGAAGGCTCTGGTTAGCATGGCTCACAGCATACCAGGCTCCAAATGCCCCTTGTCCCCTGATGACCTGCAGTGCCTTCTGTGACTTAATTGGAGATTTGGAATCTGTTCAAAGCTACTGCTGGGCTTCCTATTTTCTTCAACTGTTCAGTTTACTTAAATCTCCTCATGCCATCTTAATTCCTTATAGCTTTTAATGAAATATGGAAATTGCTGATAAGAATATCCACACTTGGTTTTCTTTTTTAAAAAAATTCTGATTTATAACTAGACTTTTGTATTATACATATATTTAAAACTGGGGTTTTCACAGTGTTGGTTAAACACAAACACCCTCATATTTAGAACACAATTAAGTTTGTAAATTAACTTTAGGACAATTATCATGTTTACTATATTAAGTTTCTGGTTTCTGTTTATTTAAAAAATGTAGTTAACTGTTTAATAAGAGTCATGCTTTTACTTAGAAATATATCTTTATAAATGTATATAAAATATGTATTTATAGCTGGATGGTGATGGCATATGCCTTTAATTCCAGAACTCAAGAAGCAGAAGAAGGTGGATCTCTGTGAGTTCAAGTCCAGCTTGGTCTACACAGAGAAAACCTGTCTCAGAAACAAAAAGAAAAAAAGAAATATTTTTAGAAAATATATTATGTGCTTTGTCAAATATATTCTAATGCTTTTTAACATAATTATACATGAATGTGGCTCTGTGTGCTGTTCTTATATATGCACATAGCACTCACTGGTCAAGTCCACCTTTACCCTTTCTATTCTCTTCCAATAGCCTTCCCAGTCTCTGGAAATGACGATTCCACTTTCAGGCCAGCTGTTCTAGTTTCTATATAGCAGAGAAAATATTTAGTTCATATCATTCTGAATCTGGCTTATGCCATTTAATATTAATGCCTCCTAGTTCTGCCAACTGTGTTGCAAATGACAAATTCTTATTGTTATTATTCAACTCTCCATTGTATTTGTGGGCCCTGCTCCCTTCCTCTGTCACCTGTTGCTGACAACTGTGTGTCCTTCCATGTCTTAGCTATGGGCAGTAGGGCAGCAACAAACATGAGTCCACAGATACCCCAGCTGACTTCATTTCCTTTGAATTTATACCAGAGTGGTCTAGATCTATAAGTTTATATGATTAATGTCTATACATCTATATGTATACTAGATCATATATATGGTGGCTCTACTTTTAGCATATGAGAAACTACATGCTGCTTTCCATCAATAATGGCTGTGATAATTGCTGTTCCAAACTACTATGCAGAAAAGTTCCTCCCTTTCCACAATCTCACCCACTATGTCAATTTTGGAGTTTGTTTTGTTTTGTTGCTATTAGTAATTCTAAGACAGTATCTCAATGTAGCTTTCACTGTTATCCCTAATTGTTAAATATCATAAGTGTTTATTCATGTGTTTGTTGGTCATTTGCATTTCTTCCTTTCTGGGGTGACTGTACAGAACCATTGATTATTTTCTCTGTCAAACTGTTTGCCTTACTTGTAGACTCTGAATATTAGCCCTGGATGAGATGAATAGTGGATGAATATTTTTCTCCATTCTGAGGGAATTTATCCAGTCTGTTTATTGTTAACTTTGCTGCACAGACATTTTTGTTGATAGAATCATATTTGTAATGTACATATGCTTCCTGTACTTTGAGGGGTCTCATAAAGATATGAGACGGGAGTCCAGGGGGTAGCGAAGACCCCCATGGCTCTAGAAGTCTTAGCAGTGATAAGGGCTTAAAAAAATGTATTCTCCAGTAAGTCGGTGATATGGTCCCAAGAACTACATATATAGAGGCAGCTGTTGGAACAACGGTACTCACATCCAGTCCTGAAAGCAGTACATGGTCAGAGAAGCACAAGATTGGGGAGACAGAAGGAACTACTCAGATGGGATGGCAGCAGGAACCCTGGTCTTTCTGTGGTGGTGAATACGCAGGAGTAGGTGTCTAATCCACTCCTGAAAATGTCACTCCTGGCTCGCTCCATTGTGGGCACCTGGCAGTGAGGCAGTGATTGCAAATAGAGGACCCCACCATGCCCTTGGCTGTCATATATTCTCAGGGTGGGTTGACTGCTGTTGTTGACAGTTGTTCAAGACTTCCTTGTGATGCTCCTTGCGTAAAACAGCAGGCAAAGCTGTGCCTTTCTTCTTGATATGTTAGTAATAGTTGCGTGTGAATGATGTAAGATAGGTGGGGTCAGGAGCATCCAGAACTGATGATGGTGTATTTCTTCAGTCCTGGCATTGATGCTAGTTCACTCATGGGTGGTGACACATTTGGACTCACAGAACAAGTATTCTGATCTTCAGGATCTCACTCCTATTATTATCTATGTAGCAATATCTCCTGTGGTTCAAGTATTCTATAGCAGTTTCTGCCAACTGCAATAGTTTATTCTGTAGGAGATTCATTAAGACTTGGGGAGTAAAAATTTACAAGTCTCAGGAAGTTCCTGAGACAAGATTCACAAGGCTCTCCCCCAAGGCTGCATAAGCAGTGAGAGCTTTTGCAGAGAAAAGACTCTAATGTAGTAGTTCTCAACCTGTGGGTTATGACCCTTTTGGAAAACTTGTATCTCCAAACCCTTTATATTATGATTCATAACAGAAGTAAAATTACAGTTATGAAATAGCAACAAAAATAATTTAATGATTGGAGGTCAACATAACATGAGGAACTGTATTGAATGGTTGACCCATTTGGAAGGTTGAGAGCCACTACTCTAATGTGATGGCTCAGATTTCCAGTGATAATGCTGCCTTTGAGTCATCTGTACACCTGTAAATGATCTTTCATCCATATTCCTGCAGGCAACACAAATAAATTCCTCATTGATTCACCAAGGTGGACTTTGATGGAATTTCTTCTTTCATCCATCATCATGCCATGTTAGGGTGAAAAGACACTTGCTCACATGTCTTCAGGAGATTTACAAAATAGCATGGTACTTTGCAGGCTTAGGTTACAGTCATTCAAATGGGCCATTTGGTTTGAAAGGCATCTATACCATAAGCCAATGCAAGTGGAATTTCCTTAGGGTCCCTCAAATGAGAGAACATGCATGGGTTTCTGAACTACAGAGAAACCCAAATTCAGACCATAGCTCAGTTCTTAAGGCTCATAACTAACTGTTCACTGGGAATCAGAGATTCTTTTCCAGAGTAAGGTGATGACAGGCTAATCAACTAAGTATTCATGAACTTCTGAAGATTCTTTATGTTACTTTCATCTTTTTGCTTACAAGTCAACAAACCTGTTGGCACTGCTTTTAAAAAGTGACTAATTATGGCAAAAAATAGATACTGTTCAAAAGGCACAGAAAAAATATACCTGCTAAAATCATCCTTTATGATATAAAATTCCTTAATAAATAAAACATGTAACAGAACTTTCTCATTCTCATCGATTAATAAGTATAAGAATCTAGAAAAATCCATAGACAGTATCACAGTTAATGCTGAAAATGTTAATTTGGTCTCCTAAGATAAGGAAGAGGAAAAGAATGATTGCTTTTACAATGTCTATTTAACATTGAACCAGATGTCTTGGGCACCCAGAAAAAAGAAAGACTAGAAAGGAAGAAATAACACTAATTCTACTGTAGTTGATCCAATCTTGTATGAGAAACTTTTGAAACAGCTTCTGAAAATTATTACAGTAAATTAACCAGCTCAAAATGTTGCTGACTATAAATCAATTCACAAAAGCATTCTGACATAATATACAAATATTTCAAATAATGAATGTAATTGAAATAATTTAAATCATGTAGTTATTGAAGTATTTCCATTACACACCAAACAAAAACATATTAAATATTAAATTTATGTAAAAGAAGCACAAAGGTTGTACACTGTTCACTGAAGAATACTGTCTTAGCCAAGGTTTCTATTTCTGCACAAACATGACCAAGAAGCAAGTTGGGGAGGAAAGGATTTATTCAGCTTACACTTCCATACTGCTGTTCATCACCAGAGGAAGTCAGGACTGGAACTCAAGCAGGTCGGGAAGCAGGAGCTAATGCAGAGGCCACGGAGGGATATTTCTTACTGGCTTGCTTCTCCTGGCTTGCTCAGCTGGCTTTCTTATAAAGCCCAAGACTGCCAGCCCACAGATGGTACCACCCACAAGGGGCCCTCCCCTCTTGATCACTAATTGAGAAAATGCCCTACAGCTGGATCTCATGGAGGCATTTCCTTAACTGAAGCTCCTTTCTCTGTGATAACTCCAGCTTGTGTCAAGTTGACACACAAAACCAGTCAGTACAAATACTAACATTAAAGGCCTATAAATATAAAATATGTTATGTTTATGGATTAAAAGCAATAGTATTGTTAAGATGCTGATCCTGCCAAAATTGATCTAGAGAGTCATTGAAATCGCTAATAAAATCTCAGCTGCCTCTTTATGATAGAAATTGACAAATTGGCTCTAAAATTCAAATGAAAGTTCAAGGAATATGGAGTATATAAAGCAATCCTGAAGAGCAAAGAGAGCTCACTCTTTCCAGTTTCATGAGCCCCATAGCTATGCCAGTGAAGGCTGTGTGCCTGGATTAGCAGAGATATAGGGGATCAAAACTGATCAGAAGACTTGCAAATAATCCCTTACATTTATAGTAAATGTAGTAATAAATAATTATTTGTAATAATGCAATAATATAAAGATATATAAATGTATAAAATGTAACAATAACTAAAGTATAGTAAAATCAAATTTTCAGCAAGAGTACCAAGATGGTGTAGTGGAGAAAAGAATATTCTTTTCAGTGGCTCTGGACACCTGGGTAGGCACATGCAGAGCTGAAATGCGACTACTACCGGCTATCACACACAAATATTAACTCTAAAAGGGTCAGAGGAATAAGCATCAATAGTTAGAATAGAAAACTCTCTAAACAAAACCAAAAAAGCCTTCAGGACATTTGATTGGACAGAAATCTCCTGACTAAAACACATTCAATTATTCACAGTAGAGAGATGATTTCTCTGGAATGTGAATCGTATCTTAAGAAAACAGGTGCAAGAACCCATGTGGTGCTTATTCTCACCATTTTTCCTAGGTGTGTCTAATCAGCATGTTGCCTTAGCTAAAAGTTTATTAAATCATAGAGTTTGGAAATTGTTTTGAAAGAACATATCACAAGTAAACGATAGAGTCGGACAAGGATAGGATCCTTATCTACTGTGGTACCCTAGATTAGACTATAAATTAGGACTCTTCAAGCTGCAAGACAAAAGGATGTTGAAATTCATGTAAATAGAACAGACTGGAGAGCCACTAACAGTGGCAATAAATAGTTGTCTTTTTAGAATGGGGCAGTCAGGTGTCTTGCTTCTCTCTATGCTTCTTCAGGGATATAGTCGTGTCTGTTTGCATGTAAGTGCTAGGGAGCTGAATTCAGTCCTTTAGGTTGCACAGGCCAGCTTTCTAAATACCCCTCCCCCTCACTGTTGTGAGGGCCTATGTCCCTCAAACCATGGCTAAGAGCCATGGTTTAGGTTTTCCACTGGAAAGAGAGTGTGTCCTTCCCATGTTCTCCATGAATCTTTTCTGTTGTTGTTTTTGTTTACCAATTCAGTCAGGTGGACCTGCCAGGTCCTCTTTGAAATCAACTTTGAATTACTGATTAGTCCTAGCTAAGCAGTGCAGTGACAGGTCACAGCAAGGTCACATGTCCACAGGTGGACTGAAACACAATTGTGGTTCCAAAGAAAGAGCAAAAGTGTGGCTTATCAGTAGACAAGGCAAGAAAGAGGAGTAGGCACAGGTAACCAACGTTGCTGAAGGATCTCTGACTTCGACCAGACCATCACTTGTCATCCCAGGAGCCCTTCTGAGCTGGGCAGAAATATCATGGACTCTTTGACAGAGGATGATGCCCTTGAAGTAATTTTCATGCAGGTTAATCAGAGCTTTCCAGAGCCATGCTTGAGGGTTTATAGAACTCAGTTGAGTATACTCTCCAGTAGCCAATCACTTGTCATCTGCTTTACACACTGAGTGCAGGAAACTCTTGCTCCTCTACTACTCAGCTCTGCTTTCCTACCTCTTTTCCTTAGCCCAGAGGTCAGGGCTGCAATGCCCCTCTTATTAACTACAGTTCCTGTCGATCTCTGTAAAGGGCTTGCTGCCTGCCAGTCTCTGTCCAGAAACCCAGACAAACTCAGGCACCAGACTCTCTACAGGGGCCTCTGTCAGCATCTGCCACCTTCTGTTGACAGTTTCTTTTTTCCTACTGGTCACCAGTTTTCCTAGTCAAATGAATTATGACTTGGTTTTCATTGTATCTGCAGGGTCTCTCATAATCTGTGATACACCATAGGCCTTCAGATACGTACCAAGTATATATTGAATAAATAAATCATGAAAGATAAGCTGATGACCCAGGGGAAAATATGATAAAATCTAGGTACAAAAATATAAAAGATTCTGAGAATGAGGTTTGTGATCAAAGAGGCTTATGGGTAGGGACCTTGAGAGGACCTGTGGATCAATGAACCAAGTACCAAATAAAGGAGAAAGAGAGAACAACTAGGTGTCAGCGTTATTTAAACTGTAGAGAGAAAGAAAAATCTTAATGGTTTTTAACAGCACAGTGGGTAATTCACTTAGAATTTGTCAGGTAGAAAGCTATCACTGGAAGCTATTACATTTTCTTAGTAAAGGGCTCAATTATCTTATAAATAATGATGAACTTTGTTTGAATATCATTTTCACCTTTGAAAAACTCTGGCTGTACAATCTAATTCTGTCATTCAGCAGACCTGTACTGAAGACTTACAAAGGACAGCTAATACGCAGAGTCCAGAGGCAAATCAACCAGGGCCCTAACCTTCACCGTACTTACTGTCTAGTGATAAAGAGAGAGGTACATCTTCAAAAATCACCCTGAGAAGGGTGTGCTCTTAGAGCGTGGTCATCTGCAGGTGATAGCAAACTGTTCTGTGTGCAGAGAAGAGGAGGAGTGGCAAAGTGAGGTGTGTCATCTGACTCGAGTAGAGTTTGGAAGCTGACACAAGAACAAAACAAAAAGTGACACACAGCATGCTTATTATGTGGAGGATTGCTGTAGTTATAAATTATTTGTTACTCTTCTTGTCTAACAACACAGTCGTTATCTTACCTCATTGTACCTAAGAGTTCTGTGATCAATAGGAGGCAGCAAAGTGATGCTATAAAATAGGACACATGGGGCTAGGTCAGAAGAATGATTCAGATTTATCCTTCTTTCTTCTGCAATGCTAGAGCTAAAGTCCCTAATCACCTTAGAGGTCCCATACTCTGAGAGTCCCATGCAGAGGAAAGCACTGGCAGACATTCAGGTAAGACCCCAGCTCAGCATCCACTGCCATTCTTGTAAGGGTGCCATCTTGGGCATTTGGCCTCACTGGACCTTCAGATGTCTCTAGGCTGGGTCTGCTGGCATCTCCCTGTAATCCCCTGTAATCTCCTGTAATCCCTAGAGAGCCAACTAAGACATGTCCAGATGAACCCTTCTGAATTCCTGGCAACCATTAACTCTGAACAAAAATTAAAGGTTGTTTTGATCTACTAATTTTTGGAACCTGAAGTAGGAAAGAAGTTCCTTTGACGAATAAAATAGGTCTTGTTTTTGACATTCTAGCATGATTTTCCTTTTATGTTGATGATGAAAGTCTGAGAATCTATATGGGGAGCTTATCTATAGAATATTAAGTTTAGGTAGGTCTGATTATACATACTATGGTGGTTTGAATGTGTTTGGCCCATGGGAATTGGCACTATTAGGAGGTGTGGCCTTGTTGGAGTAGGTGCGGCCTTGTTGGAGGAAGTGTGTCACTGTGGGGATGGGTTTTGAGGTCCTATGCTTAAGTTCCACCCAGTGTGGAAGAGATTCTCCTCCTGGCTCCCTGCAGAAGAGTCTTCTCATGGTTACCTTTGGATCAAGATGTAGAACTCTCACCGTCTCCAGAATTCTTCCTGTGTACTGCCATGCTTGCCACCATGATGATAATGGACTGAATCTCTGAAACTTTAAGCCAGCCCCAATTAATTGTTTTCTTTTATAAGGGTTGCCTTGGTCATGGTGTGTCATCGCAGCAATGAAAACCCTAAGATACATACCCATAGGCTCCTGGATGTGCCTGCTTAGCTACTATGTTCCTCCAGATTAGTAAGAGTTGAATATATGACTCACAGCAGACTAGTATATAAAGATGCTCCCTGGGGTGAATATAGAAAAGGTGATATCCTGGTAGGTGCCATGTAACCTCACCAACCTTCTTGCCTCAACGAGGCCGAATGAACAAGGTAGGTTTTTTTTGCAGAAATTAAAGTAGCAGCTGCCAGTGTTAGATGACCTGGGATCTCAACTAAGTATCCACCAGCATAAGAATAGTCAGAGCTCCACATCCAGTGTACTGGCCTAGTCTTGAAAACCCTGCCTGAACCATTTCTAATTTTTAGACTTCTGCTAGGACCCATCCTGCCTGTCTTAACCTGAGGGTTTCTCCCATGCCATATCCAACTTATCTATCCAGCTAAATACTGTACATTGAAGACCCAAACACAACTGTATGCAAGACAGCCAAATATTTGACAAAGTAAAGTATCTTTGTTGCTGGGGAAACTGGAATGAAATTAGACCCACATCTATTACCCTGCACAAAAGCTCACTCTAAAAGGACTGAACCTGAAACACTGAAAACTGCTAGAAGAAATGTAGGTGATATCTTACATAATATAGATGTAGGAAAAGACTTTCAGAATACAGTCCATTTGCCCAAGAATTGAGCCCAAGCGGTACTTCATAAGACTAAAACCCTGCAAAGTTAAAGAAATAATAAACTGAGTAAAGAGGAAGACCACAGAATGGGAGAATTTTTCTCAGATATACATCCGACTAGGGATTAATACCCAGAATACATAAAGAACTCAAAAAAAAAAAAAGTGAAAAAATTGGCCCATTCAAAAAGTGGGATCTTAGGACTGGAGAGATGGCTCAGTGGTTAAGAACACTGAGTGCTCTTTCCGAGGTCCTGAGTTCGATTCCCAGCAACCACATGGTGGCTCACAACCATTGGTAATAAGATTAGGTGCCCTCTTCTAGTGTGCCTGAAGAGAATGACAGTGTACTCACATACAGAAAACAAATAAATCTCTCTCTCTAAAAAAGGGAGCTAAACAGCAAGCTCCCCAAAAGAAGACATAAACATGGTTAAGAACTATCGCAAAAGGTCCATTGTTCCTAGGAGTTTGGAAATTGCAAATCAGAGTAACTTTGAGGTTTCATCTTAGCCAGTCAAAATAGTAAAGGTCGACAGAAAAAATGGACAAAAGTGCAGGAGGGGATGTGGTGAAACAGGAGCCGCCTTCACTGTTGCAAACCATTGCAGCTACTATGGAAATCAGTGCAGAGAGTTCTCCAGAAGCTAAAAGCATGCCTGGCATATGAGCGAGCTATACCCCGAGCTATACCCCTCTCGCATATGCCCAGCTTGGCAGTTTCATAAGCCACTGGCTGTTCCGACCTTAGTAAGCTGGTTTGAGGTGCTTCTGTTACGTGCTTCTGAAAGATTCCTAGCTGCTACCGCTAGGGAAAGTCAGTAGTGGTGATCTTCTATTACCGTCTGGTGAATTGGTACTTTACAAATGACTGAGAATCAGATACTGATTTTAATCAGGAGCAAGATGGTAAGATGTACACTCCAACAAGACAACTCTGCAGTGAGAAGCAGAGTACTGATTGTGCCAGCAGATGTGGAACAGAATCTGACAAGAAATATGAGACATCGGTGTGATAATGAAATCATGAAGTCGCCCCTGATGTGGCTGAGGTAATAGGGAGGGGATTTGAGAGACACATAAGATATGAATGAACAGAATTGAGAGAGGTTGGATATTGGGATAAAGAACAAAGATGACCTCTAGATGTCAGACTTATATATTATTGAATTATGTAGGATTAAAGAAAAAAGTATCAGTTCTGCTTTATATCATCAGGAGCTGGGCCAACCCAGTCTCTAGTCTCCCAGTCTTGTGCTTCTTCTCCTACTAGACTGTGCACTGTACAGGATGCTGCAAGTGTTGTGTTCCCAGGAAAGCAGCAGAGCATGTGGGCTGAGGACAGAGATATCATTACTGATTTATTCTTAGTCTGTTGCCATGTCTGTTGCTGTGGAATCAAATCTCTGTAGCCAGGCATTTGCATCCCCTGGATGGTTTATTGGGATTATGAATGGGGCAGGCAACTCTGACTCCAGCCTTTCTGCAGTTGAACTTGACAAGCTTGCCACAGACATACAAACATGATGGAGAGGAAATCTACTTCCCCAGAGCAACTGCTGATGAGATCAGAAGGGGGTGCAGCTTTTTAATCCATCCATCAAAAAGGCAAGTTGGAAGAGAGGAGAGACCTCACTAGAAAGATGTTAACAGAAAAAGCTGTTTTGAAGGCAGGCCAGCCTTTGAATCTAGAAAAGGGAATCAGGAAAGCAACAGGAAGCTAAGGCACCAGTGACCTTTGTGTTCAGTTTGAATGTCTTAGTTGATCTTATTCTTTACGATTTTCAGAGCATATTTTGATAGATAGATAGAGAGATAGATAGATAGATAGATAGATAGATAGATAGATAGACTGAGATAAAGATATATGTATACATGTACATATACAGATATATGTTTACATGTACATGTACATATACATAATGTATATGCATGTGCATATACATATACATAGAGGGGGGTCTCTCTGTGTAGCCCTGGCTGTCCTGAAACTCTCTTTTTAGACCAGGCTAGCCTTGAAATCAGAGATCTGCCTGCCTCTGCCTCTTGAGTGCTGGGATTAAAGGCGTGTGTCACCACATCTGGCTCACATTGCCATATTTTGGATGCCTTGAAGAAATGTGCATTTTTTTTCTAATACTTACATTGTGAGGACTCTTAGTGTCTTTAAGCCACAGTTGTTGCAGACATGCAATGAGGTCAGTAAAACTTTACATCAGAAGTTTGCTGGGCTTTAAATGAGATCATGACTTGAGTAGGCTTTCCCTGGTGGCAGGTAGGATCCACATACTTGATTCTCAATGACTACAAAACCTCCTATTCCCTTCAGGCTGCTTTCAACCAAAAACACTATTGGAAATGAGAAGTGTGCCAAAATTATCTACCAGTGTGAGTTTGGGCAGGGTTAGGTAAAGAAGTCAGTCAGTGGCATATTCTTCAAGAGAAGAAAAGCTGAGGCCCTCAGGAGTTGAGTAGTTTGTGACAGATCATTCCTCAGGGCTTTGGATGAGATAGATGAACAGGGTTCCCAGCCATGGCAGCAGCCTTTCACTCTCGTTTGATCATGGTGCTATATTTCAGGTGAGAGAGCTGACAGCTGGACTTGGCTCTCCAAGGAAGAAGCATGAACAGGATGAAAAAGAGGCCCTGCATGTGACTTGAAGATATTGCCCATATAAGACAGTGGCTTCCCAGTGAAAGATCGCCCATGGGACAGTGCCTGTGGGCAGGGTGGGATGCTCTTAAACTTTGGGTGTGGTACGGTGTATTTCTACCTTTCTCTTCTGCTCACTACTGGTATGATTGCACATTGCTTAAATTCTCTAGGCTGGCTTCTTCAACCAAAAGATGAAATGTATTATCTGTAAGTATGCATTAAGTATGCTTTCTAAAACACCCATCCAGTCCAATTGCTTAGAAAATGCTCATTAAACCTGAGTGCTAGCATTGGTGGTGATTTGTTCTAATGTGAACTATACATAAACATTTTACCCATGGAACTAGAGCACACAGAAATTACTCAACCAGCAGGTTGGAGGGGATTACCATAGACCATTTGAAATGAGGAATAGTTTGACAAATCAGAAAATGAATTCAGCTCTCCTGAGTTAGATCCTTGCAGCACCGCCTACGGTGCTACGTTTTCCATCATTTACCAAAGCAAGGGCTTAAAGAAAGAGTGAGAAATAAACAGATGGCCTACTTGAAGATGAACTATGGGTCAGAAGCCTCTGGTTTAAATTTACTGATGATGCACACGTTTCAATGATGGAGCAGTAGCATCCTGATTTGATTTGTCTGGAAGGTCTTGGCTGAGATGCAGACACTGCAGGTCAAACAGGGAGGGAGTGGGGCAGACGGAGGTGATTGGAGCTCCATCACCTAATGGCCCACTTATCTTATTCAGATAAGAGATTTGGGGCATTATATTTTCACTGGGTCCTAGTTATAGAACTGCTTGGGTTTATACCAGCTATTGTCAGTGTGTAACTTCACAAGAGTCACTTAAGTAGCTGGTGCCTCAATTTATTCATCTGTGTGAAGGTAGCAGTGGTAATGTGTGTCGCCAGTTGTAAGGACTAAATTTGCAACATGCTTAGACTGGCATTGGTGTTGAATGTGTGCTCAGTAGCTTTTGACAGCTATCTTCTCAGACAGAGTTTCAGCATAAATGTTGACCTCATTGCTTTCTGCTTCCCTGCCAGTTATTCATCGAGAGGATATGAGTTATGGAGGAATTTTATCTCCAAAGCAAGGAGGAGAGGGGAAAACTGCCATCAGATTACACTCTCCAGGGATAAAACACCACTCTTCCATGTACCAATGTGTCTTTACTGTTGGTTTTCAGAATACAGTATCTGGGAGAAAAGATGGCTTAGTGGCTAAGGCTAAGGCACTTTCCCCCAAGCCCAGTGATCTGAGTTTGATTCCCAGAACCAACACGTTAGGATGGATGAGAGAAACTACTCCCTTAAATTGACCTCTGACCTTCACAAGTGCAAGCATGTGAAAGCACACACATAACACTAATATATCCATAAATGTAATGTTTTATTTATAAAATTACCATCTGCTCTCTTAGTTCAAACTACAATGCTCACTTCAAAGGGAAAAATTCTGAATCAAATATGAGTGTCCATGGCCTGGGAACAAAGAATAATAATGATGTTCTGAACAACATGAGCCAATGTTAATGTGATTATAGGAATTTTAAAAGTCACCAAACAAGAGAAACAAGGCATTCCTAAGATGTATTGGTGGGTACATCCAGTAAGTTGGTCGTAGCAAAGCAGAGAAAACCCTGATTTGTTCCACGTTCTGATGATGTTCTTGGTTTGGGGCTGATGGAAGTTAGTGGTCTGTGAAGTTTAAACATTTCAAAAGTCGCACTTGATAATTGAAAAGATGTGGCATCAGACACAGAGGTGGGAGACAAATAGCAACTAAGGGGAACAAACGTGGTTCAAATTAATTTTGACTCTGGACCTGCAATATTCTCCAACGTCACCAAGCTCCTATAGGTCCCCTGTCTGGTAGGCTCTTAAACACAGGTGTGACTTTTTGTCAGGGAGCTCTAGTCCCAGCATTCCACTTGGGATATGATGTCACATCCCGTCTTCCTGTCTCCTTGGGCTTCTCTGGGCTGTGACAATTTCTTCTCAGAGTCTGTTTACCTGCGACAGTCTTAAGAGTTTTAAGGCGCATTCCTCTGGTCTGTGGGGAGATGTGCATTAGTAGATGGGAACAATAGTACTTGTGACAGCTGGGCCAGGTTCCCATCTATGGTGGCTCACATCTAGAGACTGAAGCAGCAATTTTCACGGGTCTGCAATAGGTCCTCTCTCTATATATATTGTGGTTATTTTGCTTGGGTTTTTGTGGCAATCCTAATGGTGGAAGCGAGGATATCTCTGACTCTTTTGCCTGCTCATGGGACCCTTTTCTTCCTATTGGGTTTCCTCGTCTAGCTTTGTTAGAAAGACTTGTGCCGGGCCGGGCAGTGGTGGTCCACACCTTTAATCCCAGCACTTGGGAGGCAGAGGCAGGTGGATTTCTGAGTTCGAGGCCAGCCTGGTCTACAGAATGAGTTCCAGGACAGCCAGGGCTACACAGAGAAACCCTGTCTCGAAATACCAAAAAAAAAAAAAAGAAAAGAAAAGAAAGGCTTGTGCCTACCCTTATTGTAACTTGTTATGCCATGTTTGGTTGATATCCCTGGGAGGTGTGCACTTTTCTAAAGGGAAAAGAAAGAGCAGTGGATCTAGGGGAGAGAATGGGGGGGGGGGACTGAAAGGAGTGAAGGGAGTGGAGGCTATGGGGGGGATGTAGTATATGACAGAAGAAGAATAAAAAAGGAAAAACAATAGCACTTGTGAACATGGATGATTATGTCAAAAGCTTTCATTCTGTTTTCTTCCAGATGATCTTTCATTGAAGTACTGTCTCTTCTTACTTAACTAGCATTCTGCTGCACCACAGCTGATGTCAGCCATGACATCATGAGGATGGTGGCCATCTACACTGCAGTCCACCGAGTGTGCAGTACGCGAATGCTCCTCAATAATTCCACAAAATGGTCTCTGTCTAAAGACTAGTTCAAGGTCTGTTAGGACAAAAGTCAAAAGTGATTTTCCATGGTACTTTGTGTTTGTCTACCTTTTTCTGTCTTTTGGAATCTTCTTGATGGATTTGACCATCAGGGCCCAGGCAGAGGTTGCTACCCCATCTATGGCTATATATTATGAACACTCAGTTCCACTGTCATCCTCAGACCTTTTCAGTGCCCAGTTGCCATGGCAATGTCATCACCAACTTTTTGGAAGACAGATGCACAGGACCAATCTTGGGGGCCAAGGTGGACGTGGTGCTGACCTTGGCTCTGGTGCACCTCTGGTACACAACTTTGCTCTCGTTAGTGTCACGCTTGGGTGGCATGGTGGACAGGGGGTGGTGTCAGATGACCCTGGATTCTGGACAACCAGAGAAGGTTGCACCATAGCTTCATCCTCAACAGAAGCTCCTTCTTATATATTAGTTCATTTAACTCTCACAACAGCCACACAGCAAAGCTATCTGTACTCATCTCCAAGACTACATGGGTTTGGTCTCAAATGCCAGATTTTCTTACTGCGTGCCTGCCTCAGTCATAAGGTTCTGAACTCCCTGTATTGATCTCTACAGTCTGTTGCTAATATTTTCTACCCGACGTATCAGGATCTCACATGTCTGCAGAGGTTGTCATTGGTGTTACTGGGGTCCCATGTGAGCTCCAATCTCTGGTGTTTGTGATGAGGCCTCTCTGAATTACTAGCATGGCTGTTGCCTATTTTACTCCCTAAGCCATTGGTCACAACTCAGAATTCAACACATCCCCAGCTCCATGCAGGTGACTCTCAAAGGTCTGTGCTTCTTAGACACAGAGCTTGCTGTGGTATCGCCTTTATCATCTCTTGTCTTTCTTATGTTTCTGTTGTTCGGCTCTGAGGAGTCCCCAGAAGCTTTACTCTTAAAACAGACTAGCTGGCTTTCATCAAGAATTCTTTCTCTTGTCTGGTTCTGAAATCCCTTTAGAGAAAAGAGAGAGGTGTTTCTTTATTAAGAGGGTCGTGGGGCCATTCCTTAGAGACAAATCTCTATGTGCTATGAATGATGCTCTGATTACCTATGTGCTCAGTGTCTCTCCTATCCGGTTGTGTGGGAATTAAGAATCCCCAGCAGCTGAGGGTGCGGCACTTTCTCACTGAAGAACAAAGACTGAGCCTGTCCTTGTTATGTGTGCCAGCACATAATTCAGAGCATCAGTGAGCAGGCAGGCAAAAGCATCCCTTGTGTGCTTGTCTGCAGAGTAAGGGCTGCTGGTGGTGATGATAGTAGTTGCCAGGCATAGACTGAAAAGGGAGAGCAGTGCAGGCCTTTCCTTTAGTGGCTAGATTTCTAGTCTCTGTGTAGCCACTGGCTCACTTGATGACTTAGCAAAGCCAGCTCAGTTCTGGCACCTCTCAGGTACAATAAACATCCTTTCTGGGAGTGAGGGGCATTGAGAAAGAAACTACATTTCTCAGGAACCACATGGTTTTTCTGAGTATAGGTCACACAGAGACACAAAAGTCAGGCATTGGTGTATGTCACATGTCTGGTCATAAACACAATGAAAGAGACAACAGGAATTATGACAGTGGAGTTGAGGTACCCTGTGTGTGGTGGCTTAGCCATGAACTATGGCTTCATGGTGTTAAATTCATTTATTGCTATAATCAACTTTGAAGATTGAACCTGAATTATTACCCTGGAGCAATATTTAGCATCTCTTTCCCAGAAAACTAATAACACCCATAAACAGCAAGGCTTTCTGTGCTATGGATTGTCAAGGAAGAGCCATAGAGCAAGGCTGGGCCTGCTGGGAAGTCAGAGCTGCCCAGCCAAAACGGTCCTTAATTGCTAAAGCTACCAGAAGTGAGAGCACCAGTTTCTAGGGAAATGAATGCTTAATGATAAGCAAAGCACTTGAAAGGATGCTTCAGATCTAATAAACACCATGCTGAAGCAAGGTCCACTTCTATTTCAGATATCCACTGAAGCCACATGCAATGGTTTATGTGTGCTTTGTTTCCTGCAGTGGCTTCCCTCACTTCTCTGCAATTACTACTGGAAGAGAAGAGAGGCTGACATGCATCCTTCCTGGGGCTTGTTCCATGGCCTCAGCTAGTCAGGCCATTTATTTTGTTTGTGTGGATATACTTGAATCTGCTGCTCTAGGATAGCAGCTATGCAGACCACAGGACTTCATGCTGCACAGTGGCTGTGCTTCACGTGGCGCCTCAGTGATTGCTGCAGAAACACGGCCCAGACTTTAGCGGGAAACTGTATGCAGAGGAAGGAAGCAGAAACAGTGTCAGGAGGGGAAAGGAAAGAAAGACAGAAACTGTTTTTGCAGCGTCTGGCTCAGGTTTTGAGTCACACCACTTCAAGGGGTTTTACAGGCGTACTGGAATTCTGTTGCTCTACACAGTCTGCTTTTGAACTGTGTAACTGATCTTCTAAAGTAATCTCATAGGCATACGCACAGTCCAAAAACCATAACTGAGCTTCTGAGAGGAGATGTCATATGTGAGTCTGAGGAGTCATTTGATCCCGGGCTTACAGGGTGAACAGTGTTGGCAATCATCCAACCTCTGACCTAGGAAGTGATGCTTTACCTGTGCCCAACCTGTGAGAGCAACACCCCCACAGTGACCTGTCCAAAATGAATGGTGCCCCTGTAAGACTGAGTCTGAACTCAGTCCCTAGCCTCACCACTTCCTAGTATTGAGTCAGACACACGGCCCCTGTTCTTTGACATTTTGCTAGACAAAAGAATAGACACCATGTAGGTTGTGATCACAGACTAGCACAGAGAGTTTTAGATTTTTGCTTTCGTCAAGAAATATAAGATCTGAAGAGATAATCTGAGTTGCTTATGGGAGCAAAATGGACATATTAATAAGCTACACAGAAGAGAAAGGAAAAGGACCGGCCGAAGGCTAGCCAAGAAGAGAAATGTATGAGAGGTCAGGAGGTTTCCTGCTAGACTTTGTTTAAATTGTGCTGTCTGCAATGGGGTAAAGAGTTTGCTCCTATTCTTTATAAAGCCTGCATCAAGCAGCTCTGTAATTATTGATGGTGTGTGTGTGTGTGTGTGTGTGTGAATGAAGGGAGAAGGCAGATCCAGGACAGGGATCTCACCAGGCATAAGAGAAGAATCAGGATGCAGGAAATCTGTTCCCTGTGTGTAGAAAACATTCAAAACCCCTGGTACATTGCAGCCATTCAGGGCATTCAGTAAATGTTAATGTTCCTGAACCAAGAACTATTCTGTGATCCTGGATCTTTTGTGTTTCCAAATAAATTTTAAGTTTATTTTTTCAATTTCTGTGAAGAATTTCACTGCAATTTTGATGAGGTTGAATTGAGTTTGTAAATTGACTTTGGGGGATGGCCATTTTCACACTATTAATCCTGTCAATAGGTGAGCGGGGGGGGGGGGGTTTCCATCCTCTAGGTTTTTCTTCAGTGTCTTAAAGTTTTCATTATACAAATGTTTCATTTTCTTGGTTAGATTTACTCCAAGATTTTTCCACACTATCGTGAATGGGATTGATTGTTTCCCTGATTTCTCTATGTTTGTCATTAACAGGGCTGAGGTACAGGGTTATACTCCTAGTAGAAACCACAGGATAACAAATAAAAAAGCCTAGTGTCAGGATCCAGTTACCTCTTTTAGAGCAGTTAGTTGGCGGTGAGGGTCCCCAAAATCCCTCCAAACATTACAGGCTTTTAGTAAGACTCTGTTGCTGAAGACACTACAGGCTTGAGAACATGGAGAAATCTATCTCGTGCTCACCCAGAAGATTCATCCCTACTAATTAGCTATCACAGTGCTGGAAGGCACTGTGAGCACTACCAGGGGAAGAGGGAATCTCAGTTGGAAAATTAGCAAAGCATACTGAGTATGTCCCTGAAGGTGTTCTCGGAGACTAAAGGAAGATGTGGGCAGCACCATCCTTTAGGCTGGGGACCTGAAAGGAGTAAAGGTGGAGATAGTCAGAGCCTAGGCATTCTTTATCTCTCTGCTTCCTGGCTGCCCTGCTGTGGACAGATGTTCTCTACCAGAACAAGACAAAACAGGACAGAGGCCAGGTTGGTTTGGCAGGTGAACTTGGAGTGGAAGGGTATTGATAGACGGTCTGGAGGTTTTGATATGGAGGCATTGCCTCCATCAGATTGGTCTGTGGGCATGACCATTGGACATTTTCTTGGATGCTAATTGATGTAGAGGGGCCCAGCACACTGTCACTAGGCAGTTAGACTGGGACTATATAAGAGAGGCAGCCAGGGAGTAAGACAGTAAATAATGTCCCTCCTGCTTTCTGCTTCAACTTCCTGCCATGGCTTCCTTCAATAATGGGTTGTAACTGTAAGCCAAATAAAACCTTTCTGCCCCCAGATTGTGTTTGGTCAGTCAGTGTTCCTATCACAGCAAAAATAGTAAATCAGAATAGCACCTATGTCAGCTATTACAGCCAAAGTGCGATCCATGAAACACAAAATCTGTATAATCCAGACCTTCTAACCATGCCTCTTCACCCCAAGTTCATCTGCCAATCCAGCCTGGCCTCTGTCCTGTCATCTTTTGTCTTGTTTCTGGGCTCTGACTATCTCTCTTTTTATTCCTTTCAGGTCCCCAGCCTAAGGGATGGCACTGCCCACATTTTCCCTTAGTCTCTGCAAACACCTCCAGGGACATAATCCGAGGTATGCTTTAAAAAATTTCCAAGTTCTTCTCAGGCAGCAGCCCTGACCCTACCTAGCTACATACCATCCTGAGGTTTTCTCTGCCTCTTCCACATGCTTTGCTTTGATATTTGTTTCTATTATCACCTGCCTTCTGTGTGCAATAAAACGAAGCTGTTCTGTGAACAGGAAGTCTCAAGGTTACAAATCCCTGGACTGGGCCATACACAGGTTTGAGTTTGTTCCACAGCAGGATTCTAAACCTATTCAGAGGTACAGTGTGACGATATCTATGATAGTCTATGCTGTTGGCTGTTGTACTCTTTTTTTTAACAACAGCCAAAAAAAGTGTTTGCAATGACCCACTAATGGGCTACCAAGCACAGATGCAAAACAATTTCTGGAAAACATTAAACACTCAAACTATAGAGGGTATTGTATGTAAGAACAATTATGCGTTGCTGATTTTGAGGAGAGAAGCCCTTTATGAGTAAAAAGAAATGTGGCTAAAGGTTGGCAAAGCTTGGGGACAGCAGGTACCATATCTCACTAGCATAGAGAAGCCTTTTAGACAAAGACCTAGATATCTTGAGAAGGTGATTTGGGCCCAGACTGTAGAATACCAGACATAATCAATGGGCTTCCTTATTAAGTTCAGCATGGGTAACAGCCAACTCCTGCATAAGTGGCTTAAATGCACAGACTTTGGTGCATCTCAGAGAGTCTAATTTTTCTAATATCTTTATTACTGTGCCCAAGATTCAGAAGGAAGCTAAAATATTGTTGCTTGTGTTCCAAATACAAAACAAAATGTAACAAAAACAAAACGAAAATGATAAAAGCTATTCTTTGCTAATTTTTGGCTGGTTTTATGTTTGTTTGTTTTGTGGGATGTGTGTGTGTGTGTGTGTGTGTGTGTGTGTGTGTGTGTGTGTGTGTAAGGTATATGTGGATAAGTGCACATGCAGAGACCAAATGAAGACTGCTTTGTCACTCTAACCTTTAAGACTGGGTTTCTCACTGAACTTGAAGATTCCTGTTCTGTCTAGACTGGCTGGCCAGCAAGCCTCAGTACCAATCCTTTCTCTACTTCCAAGCCTTGCAATTATAGACATGAAAGTGCCCCGTCCAGATTTTTACATGGGGTGTATCTCTAGATTCTGATCATTTCTTGAGATACTGTCACTATGGAATGCAAACTGACCACTAACTCATGATCCTCTCCCCTAAGTCTCCTGGGTGCTGTATGTCATCACAGGTGTAGATTACCTTGTCCAGCTTGGAGAGTGAATCAGTTACTTTTTTATTGTGATAAAATACCATAGCAAAAGCAATTTATGGAAGAAGTTTATTTTGGCTTATGGTTCCAAAGGAAAAGTTTAATGGTGGAGAGGGCACTGTAGCACACAGTCAGTTCTAGAAGCTGAATGATCATGTCTCCATCCATATGCAGGGAGCAGAGAAGGCAAATTGGAAATGGGGTGAATCTATAACCTCTCCAAGACCACCCCCAGTCTTTTAGTTCCTCCAGCAAGCCTGAAGATCCTGAAAGTTCTATATCATGTCCAATGAGCACCACCAATCAAGTGACAAAATTTTAAAATGCCCCTACCTTCAGGGGACAGTCTCAGTTAGACCACCAGAGGTAAACACCCTGATTACACGTGTTGCTTAGCCTCTTGTAGCCTAGCACCTCTTGTCCCCTCTGCCACTTGTACTTAAAAAGGCCCATCTCCTTGTCAATCTAACCTCAATGTATCCCTATATAAGTTCCCAGAATGTGTCTATCTTCCTGTGAGCAAGGTCTAGGCTCAAAAAAGCCAGGATACAACCCTTGTTCCCAACCCTTGGTTATACTGGGGGGTCTCTTGACTTGACAAACCCTTGTAAATACATTGCTACTATTTATTTGCCTCAATAAAGAAAAACCACTTTTGAAGAATGGGAACTATTTGGGATCATGAAGAGGATCATGGGTATGATTAGAGTGTGTGAAAAAATTAAAGTACATTATAGAAATGTAAGAAATGTCATCATAAGACCCACTATTTTATACAATTAACCTACAATAATTCATAAACTACTTTTGAGATAACGTACTCATATTAAACTTACTTTAATAAACTGATAAATATGGAATGGGTGGGTATTAACTTTATAACTTAGACATTATGCAATAGCAAATGAATTTTTACACACAGACAGACAGACACACAAACATAACTAATAACACCCTCAAAAATAAAAGGAGAAAATAATACCACATTAATTACTCATTTTGCTTAGAGGACTCATTCTGCTCTGAAAATATTTAAATGTGAAAGAGTGTGTCTTAAAATGGAAGTTGTATGTTAATTAGCATCTGTTGCATAGGGGTCAAGGAACATAGTTCTTTATGGAGGAACCACTTACAATACAAGACAACTTCATTATGAATACTCTAATTGAAAATAGTAGTTTGAACCAAAAAATTGTACTTTTGCAAATTAAACATGATTAAACAGTAGCAACTTCCTAAGGTTCCACCTCACAAGAGTACATTTGACTTCTGTGTTCTACACATAGTTTACTTTGATGACATCAAAGGAAAAGAGATAAATGGATGTCAGCATTGAGTAGAAAGTTAAGGATCAAGACTGGCATCTTTGCACAGATGTGGGTTACTCTGCTGATAATTTCCTCATCAAGG
Source organism: Rhynchomys soricoides (assembly GCA_019843965.1). NCBI lineage: Eukaryota > Metazoa > Chordata > Mammalia > Rodentia > Muridae > Rhynchomys > Rhynchomys soricoides. Next base: position 1,842,484 of record JADRCH010000167.1, on the reverse strand, counting down.
AAGGGTGCAGCTAGCACCATGTACATTTTAAAGCAAGAAGGAAGGAAAGTAAAGAGAAGAGTCACAACTATCTGAAGTGCCTAATTTACACAGAATTCTCCATCAGACTTCTACCTTTGTATTATTGTCTAGAAATATAGCTTCATCTTCCATGACTAACCCTGTGTGCCAGAGAAGCTGGGGGAGTATGTTACTCTTCTGCTGCACATAGATAAAAACAAAGGATGAAGAATGTGAGCCTGGGGGGATGGCTCAGGGGGAAAGTGCTGGTCACACAAGCATGAAGACTTGAGTTCAGACTCTGCCTCCCATGTGAATTCTGGAAGCAGTGGCATGCATCTATAACTCCAGCACTAGGGACTCAGAGGCAGGAGACTCTCTGGAACTCTGGCCTCAGCAGCCTAACTAAGTGAATGACATTTAGGTTCAGTCAGAGATACTGTCTCATAAAACATGATGGCCAGTAATACAGGAAGGACAGAGTTGACCGTTGCCCCCCACATGTGCACCCATACATGTACATGCATAACTGTATGCACATGTATATAGAACATACACATATGTACACACGTATACAAAAATTTAAAAAGAAGTTTCAAATGAAAATTCTATAAGATATACTTGACTATCATTGTAAGTATCACTTTTGTAATTTCTAATTTCTGGGCGACAAAAGGGAAGTCTGAGAATATGTGATTTGTCTGCCACTTGCCCAAACAGTCACGGTGGGCTTGAATTGGGCCAGGTGTGTGCTGCCTCTCGAGGCTGAGCTGTTATTGTCTGTGCTGCATTAGATAATTCCACTCACTTTACTATTCATGCAAGTTTTTAAAATTACAAAACCTTAATGTGAGTTGATTCTAGAGTCATTTCCATCTTAATGGTACATTGTGAAGGAAAAAAAAAATTAAGATTCATGAATGAACCCGAAGGAACTGAAATTTTCAGAGGGTATTGACAGAAATGGAAATTGAGGGAAACCAACTCCTAACCATGTTTGCAGAGAGGGAAGACAAGAGGGTGGGAAGAAGGGAAAAGAAAGTGAAGGGAGGATGGATGAGGGAAAGTGTGGCTGACAGATGGAAGGACACTTTCTAGTTGTGGAAAACCACTCCTTCTCCATGTTTTTCTTTCCAAAGAAAATAAGAGCTAACAGCATCCTTCTGCTGAGTTCAGGCTCTTGTTTTACGCAGGAACTGGCACCACTAGCTAACAGATAACTGACTAGGGTCACATCAGCCCCATATTCAGACATAGACACAGCTGTGACTGCATCAATGCTGAAAGTAGAACTCGCTGCTACTCTAAGGATCGTTCTCTCCCTCAGTACCCGCACATCTGAAAGATGAAAGACACTGATGGGTGGAAGATACAGTGGGGCCATCTCAGCTCACCGTGACCTAGGGTAAATAACCTGATTTGGGATCCCACTTCTTCCTCTACAAAATAATGCAATTAGCATAGGCGATGCAGAAGATGACTCTTGTTCACAAGATGTCAGTTAGGGTTGGGTGTTTCCAGGCAACAGGAACCAATAGAAATCTCAAAGAACAGAGGAGAGAGTGGAAGAGCCAGGCAGGCTTTGGAAAGGTCAAAATCGGTGAAAGCTCTCTTGGAACCTGGAAGCTGTGATCATATCTGTTGTATTCAGCAGTATGGCTTGCAAACTTTGAACTATTAAATAGATACTAAATATCAGGTTGGCCAAAGTAAGATTTCCAGACTTCCACTCAATAGTATATGATTATAGAGGAGTCATTCTCTGAAATAAAACTGTCAAGTAATCAATAGAAACAAAAGGAGCAGGCATAAAGGAAGTAAAAGCAATTGGCTGCCTGGTCTGACTGTGGCTTGAGCTGACTGGTCATATTTAAATTACTAGTAAAACAGAAACAAAACAACAACAACAACAACAACAAAAACAAACCTTCCATTTGTTAAGGTCTTATGTGTCATAAATCACATACAATAAACTATACTCATTTTCTGTTCATTTTTTAGCATTTGCAGGGGGTGCAAAGAGACAAAGTTAGTAAATGTGATGATGTCTCTGAAGAAGCATAGAGGCCATGAAGAAGCATTGGACAGGTCACCTCACCCTATGCCCTGTATCCTTCCACCATAGCCCCCTTTTAACTGTGAAAATGCTTCTCTTTGGCGCTGTACAATTAGAAACTCAAACAAGACTTCCCAAGAAAATTGATAACATTATTTCCTTAAAGGAATGAGGTTACTGACACCAACTCATTTACTGCTTCTTTGTTTCTGAGCTGTTTCTAAAGCAAGTCCATTTGTACAGTGGTGGCACCAATCCAGTTCTCACACCATGTAATTCAATAAAGGCGACAGTAAGAACAGCTCTCGGAGGGAGGGGATAACTAGAAATTTGATGATTTAGTCCTGTAATAAAGATCTATTAGCACTGAAATCTAGTCAATTGACATTCAAATGCACTAAGTTAGCACAGCATTTTAATAATTCACACAAAGTCCTCAGGTGCTTTGTCCATGAGGATAATTAACATCCCCTACATCTGTGCAGTTGGCAGTGAGCTTGTTCGGCCTCCTGATTTGAATTGGGAAAAAGCATTTCTGTGCATTCTTTGCCAGCACAGAGCTACAAAACACAGCAGTAGGGTTCCAAGCCTTAAGCTAATCTTAGCATCAGTTAGTATGGATCCTCCCAGTCCCTATATAGATTATAACGTAATGTTCTGTGTTATTTCCATGTGTTTATTTGATCCCAAGAATATCCTGTCTCTATCACTTTCAGCTTTCCTGCACAACATTAAGAGACTACAAAGAGATGTAATTGAATGCCATCATTGATATGGGCTCATACTCAGTGATGTGTTACTGCCATAAATCATTGCTTTCTTCCTAGTCTTGGTCTTAGCTCAAACTTTTCCCATGCCTAGCAGAGAAATCTTCTCTTTTTCTTCAAGGAGCTTATTAAAACACAGACTCAGAGCCATGGCTGGAAAAGTGCTAATTCAGTAGGTTCAGGATGGGGCACTTTCTAATAAACTGCAACATGATATCGAAGCTGACAGTCTCAGGCCATTGGTTGAGTACTCCTCTTGCATACTTCACAATGTAGTTGAAGTTCTTTGTGGAGATCAACCCTGGACTTGTGGTTTGAATAAGAATGGTTCATGTAGCTGGCCCAATATACTTGGATGCTCAGTCATCAGCGAGTGGCACAATTTGAGAAGTGGCACTATTATTGGAGGAAGTTCTCACTGGAGATGATTGGGCCTTGAAAGAAAGTTCAAACGAGGCCCAGTGTTGCTCTCTCTGTCTGTGGACCAGGATGTAGCACTCAGTTATAGTTCCATCACCATGAGTCCTGCCATGCTCCCACCATGCCCCCACCATGATGATAATAAACTAATCATTTGAAACTATAAGCAAGCCCACAGTTAAACCAATACTTCCATAAGAGTTGCCTTGGTTGGTGTTTCTTCCTGGTGACGTTTTTTAAGTTGAAGATAATATGTATATGTATCCCTCCTAGAGTGTGGATAAAATGTATGCACACATGCAAATGGCAATATGTCACTTCCTGTGCTATTGTAATTTACAGTGCATTCCATAGCATAAGGTATGCAGACTGTAGAAAGGAAAGGCATGGAAAAAAGGAAATAGTTGCAGAAGCCACTCTAGAGAAGGTTCATGATAAGGAGCTTCCAGTTTGAATGCTGTCTGAAGAAAGGTAATGAAGTCTACAACCCACCCAAGGTTAGGAATCTGATCTGAAGTCTCTGTTGAAATCAAAAAAAAAAAAAAAAAAACCCAAACAACAACAACAAAAAAAAAAAAAAAAAAGAAAAGAAAGAGGAGAGGGAATCTGTCAAGTGCTCAGAGCAGCCCTGAAAGATGGCCAATAGAGAGCTCCTCACATTTTTTCTAAGATTTCACAACTCCAACTTAGTCCTTATGTAGGCAGGGGGTCAAATTCAGACAGCTTGTACAATGCAAAATACCTCAAAAGTAGAGGAAGAGGTCATAAGTCACCACTATTCCCAGGAGACAACACAGGGTCCACACCGGAAGAAAAAAATTGCCATATCTCTCTAAAAGGATGGACTCCGAACTAAGCCCTTACCAAATGGATGCATTTACAAGGAACATGAACTTGAAGTCAGACACACAAGTCTGAGCACATACACACATGTGCACACATGTGGATAGAGGCATGGCAACATGAGAAAGAAACAGAAGAGATAACTAGCACATAATATATTTAGAAAGCTGTTTGATTTGGAATTATCACTCACACAAATTACAAATATAATTCTTTTTAATATATTTAAAGGGGAAGTGGTGGTTCATGTTTCTATTTCCCAACATCCTATATGTAATAATTGCATGAGTGGTGGGTGATAGCTGTCTAAACAAAGAAAACTCAGATAACTGCTTTAGCAACAGTGGTTCTCAGAATGAAAAGTTAAGGGAAAGTTCTAGAAGGCAGTAGTAAATTACAATACTAGCAATGATTTTTTTCCTCTTTTTCCCCTTCCTTCCTTCCTTCTTTCCTTCTTTTATTTATTTATTTGTTTATTTATTGACTTTACATACCAACTGTAGACTCCCTCTCCTCCTATTACACCCTCACATAGCCATTCCCCCATTCCCCTTTCCCTTCTCCTCTGATAAGGGGGAACCCCTCCCAATCCTGTACCAACCCACCCTGGCACATCAAGTCACTGCAGGACAAGGTACATCCTCTACCACTGAGGCTAGATAAGGCATCCCAAATAGGAGAATAGGATCCACAGGCAGTCAACAGAGTCAGATACAGATCCTCCAAAGCTTTTGGAAGAACTGCATGAAAACCAAGCTACATACCTGCTACATGTGTTCAGAACACAATGAAAAGAACAAATCTAAGAATAATTGGAATAGAGGGGAACAAAGATTCCCAGTTCAAAGGACCTGAAAACATCTTCAACAAAATCATAGAAGAAAACTTCCACCAAAATCAAACAGTATCTATCTATCAATCCAGCCCTACAGAGGATCCTAGAAGGAAAACTCCAACACAAAGATGGTACCTACACCAAAGAAAAGACAAGATATTAAACATCTCACAACAAAGCCAAAAGGAGAGAACTACAAGCACATAAAGCCACCTACAAAAACAAACATAACAGGAACCAATAGTCATCTGTCTTTAATATTTCTCAAATTAATGGACTCAACTCACCTATAAAAAGACATAAGCTAACAGACTGGATATACAAAGAAGATCCAGAATTTTGCTGTATGCAAGAAACACACCTCAATAACAAAGATAGATCTATCTATGAGTAAAAGGATGGAACAGGGTCTTCCAAGCAAATGATCCCAAGAAACAAGCTGGAGTTGCCATCCTAGTATCCAATAAAATAGATTTTTAACCAAACGTTATCAAGTCTGATGAGGAAAGATATTTCATACTGGTCAAAGGAAAATCCACCAAGAGAAAGTCTCAAATCTGAATATCTATGCCCCAAATGCAAGGGCACCCACATTCATAAAAGAAACTGTACTAAAGCTCAAAACCCACATTAAACCCCACACAATAATAGTGGAAGACTTCAACACCCCACTCTCACCAATGGACAGGTCATTGAAACAGAAACTAAAGAGACACAATGAAACTAATAGAGGTTATGAACCAAATGGATTTAACAGATATCTACAGAACCTTTAACCTTAAAACAAAAGAATACATCTCAGCACTTCATGGTACCTTCTCCAAAACAGACCATATAATTGGTCATAAAACAACCTTCAATCAATACAAAAAGATTGAAATAATCTCATGCATCCTATCAGATCACTGGTCTTTTTTTAATTGCAAGGGGACATTTCTAACAATTAGGTAACCTAAATAGTTTACATATCGTAGAGGAAAAAGGACCCAGAAACTTTACTAAATTCTCAAAGAACCTGGAACTACAATCCCAAAATGACTATTAAAAGATTTGGTTTTGATATTCCCACTTCAAAAGAAAAAAGAAACAAACAAACAAAGGGAAAAACTGAGGGCCAGAAAGCTAAAATGATTTGCCTAATAGCACTGTCTATATTCGGAATGCCAGCCACCATCCAGGAGGAAAGTATATCCACTCCAAGCTCTGCCTTCAATTAAGGTGGTTGAAGTAGGTTGTGAGAACTGCCTGCTATGATGCTATGGTGTGTGTGTGTGTGTGTGTGTGTGTGTGTGTGTGTGTGTGTGTATGTTGAGTGTGGATGTGTGGCATTCAGATGACAATCTTGAATATTGGTGTTTGACTTTTACCTTGACTTAAGACAGGGAAGCCTGTCCACTGCTGCATACACTGTCTCTATCTGTCCCTATCTCCTAGTAGCCACCCACAGGGATTACAAATGCCTGCACTGCTGTGTCCAAGGCCATCAGGATTCAATCTCGGGCCATCATTCATGGCCAGCAAGCTGTTGCCACAGCCTTTGCTGTGATATCTTAAAAGATGAGACCATCTCTGAAGTTTTGTAAACTTTCTCAGTAAGTGTAATATTGAAGCTAGTTGTTAATAACACTAAATTCTTTTGGCTTTGCAAGAACATTAGCGAACAAATTCAAAGTTTCCCCCATTATTCTTACAGCAGGTGGCCAAATCCATAATTCTGATAAGATCCCAAGCCTTCATCCCCTGACCATTACCTGCACTTGGTCAAGAATTTGCCGAAACCCATTATAACTGCCTGACTTTACAAATCTTTATCAGCACAATTCAGAAAGTTATAAAATGTACATTATACCTCTTGAGTATATAGTATGTCTTTTTCAAAGTGGTATAATCTATTGGCAAACAAAAGGAAAATTTTGCACAGCAAAAGGAAAATTTCCCACAGGGTAACTTGCTAGAATGGCTTGGAAGGGAGATCCTGGGTCTGCCTCTTGATAACAATGTGGCCTGATCAGATCACTTCAGCATTTTGAGTCCCCTTCTTACTTGTTCAAGAAGATGAAAACACTTTGAAAGCACAGTGTGTATTGCTCCATATAAATGAATATTTTGGACACACTTTTTGCTTCATGAATTATCCAAAGAAAAATTGCTTGACCAGTAGTGCTCACCCTTGATGAAAACTGTGTGCATTATACATGGTTCATCTCTTGACCACTTAGAATTGCAATGAGAGAAATTAAAAAAACATGAGTACCGAAGATTAAATGACTGAAGCAATTAACCCACTGTGCACTACACCCAAGACCAAAGAGTTAGAGTAACCGTTATACCAAGCAACTACATTTGTGTGATACTGGTCTACTTTGGCATCCCTTTTTGATCTGGAAGACCAAATGTTTAATAAACAATTAATATTATAAACTTGTTATTTATAGGTGAACAACTATGTTTTTAAATTAATACTAATTATGTGCATGGTCACGTGACTCATAATAGGTGTTGGGCTTTGAATGGAAAAAACATGAATGAAGTGTTTGGCAGGTGGCAGGTGCTGGAGACCATTAACTGAGTCTGAATTTGATTGAGGCTCAAAGGTTCTCTTTCCCTCTCGCCTTCTCTTTGCTTTCTAATCATCCCTCAAAAGAACCAACAACAAAAGAGACCCCTGAAGATTTGAGGGCAGCCCCTTTCTCAGACTGCTTCAAATGGTGAGAAAAGTTTTGACAAAATAAAAGAGCACATCTGCTAGAAACAGAGAAGAGGGGAAACTATCCCCCAGTGACTGCAAGCTCAGAGTGAAAGATGCTGGCAGATTTCCATCCTACCAGCCATCGGTCACTCCCACTTCCCCAGGCATTCTCTGGTGAGCTACAGACAGAGGAGCCTTTCAAACCAAAGCTTACCACAAAAGTTCTATTTACTGAGCCTGACAGACAGCAAAGACTTAACGATACCTTGACCATGTTCAGGCTTCCTCAGTGGTTCTATAAACCTGGATGTTTGCACTGATATCCATGTGCCTCATTCATCTTTAAATGAGGAGCAAAAATAGCACCTGCCTCATGTCATCATTGTGATTAAATAAGTTTCTACTTGGAATGTGCTAAGAAAAGTGCGTGGACCAGAGTGAGCTAATAGCACTAGCAGCAATGTGTAGCAGCTCCTGCTAATTTTCATTCCACTCAGGACAAAGGCTCTTTGAATAGCAATTGGGAATAGATGGGATCCATGCAGGCTTGCTGTGTGCAGAATGACTGGACATTGAAGTTTCTGATTTACTGAATTCATTTCAGCAAAGTAGATTCTGTATTTGAGTTTTAGCTTGGGCTAAAGTCCCTACTTCTTTTCCTCAAAGAACTCCTGTGAGTGCTGAAGAAGAGTGGCTGGCAGGTGCTTCTGAAATTGTGAAGGACTAGGCAAGTGTCATGGCTGTCTTTCAAATAACTGAGCTTCCTCCAAATATCCCTGCCTTGCCTGTCAGAGATACTCTCCATGAAAGGTATTCTGAGGATGATGATCTCCAGTGTCCCTTGGAACCCTGTGCTTCTGGGAAGGGTTCGTCCATCTGTGGGTGGGGTGTCTTTGCCCTTGTGTATCAGCACACAATATCAACCTGGCTTTGAAAGACAGCATTGTTTCTTCAAGGGTCACATGACTGGTCTTGAGTCATAGCTTCTTGAACTCACACATAGAGTAAAGTCACTTTAGCTAAGTTGAGTCTCCTGGTTTAATGATAGCTGTCTAATTCAGTTCCTATTCTGTGTATAGCAGGTACTGCAAACCCTACTATGATGCTTCTCACCTGCTCTTTCAAACCCATTCATCCCAAAATGGAGAAATTGAGGCCAATGGCTCAAAGGGGAGACTGTAGCATATCTCATCTTGATTTTGCAGATGAGCTGGATGAACAGAGGTTCTCCCAGTCAAGGCCAAGTTAATTACCTTTCTTCCCTCTGAAGTTACCTGTCACCTCTCAGCTTCAGTAGAATATGGTATGTAATGACTGAAATACCACAGGCTTCTGGGAAATGAATGGGGCCATTATTTTGTATGATGCTTGTTTTCCTCTGTGTTTTCTACAGCATTCTTTTTCAGTATGGCTCACTAGCAAGAGAGATGGTACTAGAGGCATAGCAAATGGGATTACCAAAGACTTGCTCATCATTAGGAGTGATGGCACAGACTCTTGGGTCTTTTTTTTTTTTAAACTATTTTAAGATACATCCTTTCCTTTGGCTTGTTGACATTTGGGAAATTGATACCCACAGTGTCTGTGAAATTGCCTGTGCAGAGTCCCATGTCAGGCTGGGAGAGGGTAGACATGCTCTGGCCATTCAAGGGAAATACTGCAGATTTCCAAGTTGAGATGCCAGTTGCAACTTATTCACCACCTTTAAGAGTTCCAGAGGCTGTTAGCACATCAGAGAACCAGTAGGAAGCAGCATGTCCACAAAGTACATGTTACTAATTCAATTTTCATATATAACCTTTTAATTGTTTATTTTCTAGATACTTTTCTACATTAGATATCTTAGTTAAAGCCATTCCTATATTAAAGGAAATTCCAATGGAAGGCACTGCCACCAACCAGTACTTTCTATGGTCCCATGTATGGTGCCTAGTGCTTGACTAGTTAGCCCATTCAAACTTTACATATACTGGAGAGATAATCATTTTACTTTTTGTTTTTCAGGCTTGAAAATGGAGGTCCAGAGAAATTAAATTCTTGTCAGTCTTGTAAGTGGAAGAGATTGGGCATTCTTGGCTAGGACCACTATGTGCTGCGGGTATCCAGCAAAAGGTAAAAATGGAACATGTCCATGAATGCAAGGCCCCTCTAGGCTACAGGTATGCTGTGTGAGTAACTTGATCATTATGTTTCTGGATTGTTCATTGTGATGCTCAGTTTTTATAATGGAATGAATGTCTACTACAGTGAAACTCATTAATTCAATTATCCACAGGAAACCCAGACTGTATTAGTGAAATGCAGTCTAAATGAGACCACTAAAGACAATGTCTCTAACTTCTCTGTCCCTTCTAGTTCCTGGAGGCTCACTATACATATGTGCTACCTTCCTATATCTCCAGAGAATGCAGAGATTAAAATGTAAAATTTGAGGCAGCTTCATGCTGAGTCTTTAGTTTATAAATTGAAAACAAGCATTTTGCAGGCAAGTGAAAGGAAATTCAAGGTGTCTCATCCACATTGCAGTGTGGACCTTAAGCAAGTTACTAAGCTTTCCTGAATTTCAGTTTCCTTATCCACAAAATAGACATAATGATAGTGTTTGGCAATCATTTGAGGGATCAGTAAGTAATATAAAGACATTCTAGAATTCTTAGTCTTAAACTTGCAGAGTAGACATTTGATAAACTTTAACTCTTTGGTTTTTTCTTTCTTTGTTTCTTTCTTTTTTGTTTTTTTTGCTGTTGTTGTTGTTTTGTTTTTTTGTTTGTTTTTGTTTTTGTTTTTCGAGACAGGGTTTCTCTGTAGCCCTGGCCATCCTGGAACTCACTCTGTAGACCAGGCTGGCCTCGAACTCAGAAATTTGCCTGTCTCAGCCTCCCAAGTGCTAGGATTAAAGGCGTGTGCCTCCACTGCCTGGTTGATAAACTTTAACTCTTGATATTCACTTGGTACAATCCTTTTATATTTCAGTGCCAAATTCTGAACCTTGAATGCTCTTAATCTACTCCCATATTTAATATAACTATACTTCTATAATAATGTTAATTATAAGAGAAAGTCAATAGGTCTACTTTTAGAATAATAGCACTCAATAAAATGTTAAGCATTTCCTAAGATGTGTGCCACCCAATATTCTCCCTCTCTGCTTTTATCTCTTCTTGAGTCTTTCTTGTGTCATTAGCATGACATCTTCCAAGTTCATCTATGTTCAACAAATGGTAAAATTTAGTAATTTTCTCATTTCTGTGGCAAAATAATTATAACTACAACTTAATGAAGAGTTTATGTTAGCTGACCATTTGGTGATATATTCTATCTTGGTGAGGAAGACTTAGCCTTAGGAATATGAGGCAGCTGGTAACATTGTACCTGCACACAGGAAGCAGAAAATGAGGTAAATGGTGGTACTCAGTTCACTTTCTTCTTTATATTCACTTTAGTAATCCATGCAATTGGGGCTGCCCACATTTGTGGAGGGTCTTCCTAACCCTCCACAATTGATTGGGTCAATTAACCCAATCTTAATTTTTTTCATAGACAGGCATAGAGATTTGTCTATGTGCTTCTTGATCCTGCCAAGTTCTCAATCAATATTAGTCATCCAAAGGGTTAAATACCACATCCTATCTCCATCACCTTTTAATCTGTTGGATTAGGTAATTATTTTGCCATTAATATTGGTGTGCATCTTCAAGAGGAGATGTGCTAGCAAATGGTTGATCATAAAAATGATTAGTACTTTAGACATTATTATCATCATCAGTATTGTTTGCTATCATAATTATGATACAATTGTGCAGATAAACCATTGAATTCTACATGTCCCTACTCCATTTGCTATGTTGCTATTTCCTAAGAAAAATAAAAATGAGCAACCATTCAGATTAAGCAAATAACATCATTTAGGTGGTTTTAAATGTATGAAATGCATCACATTATTCCTCTTTTTTAGTGGCTAATTCTTCCTAGCTGAAGCTCTTTGGTATTCATGCTTAGATGCTCTCAGACTAAATTTGTTTCCACTGTGAATAGAATGAAATGACATGTGAAAATTCTTTCATCTCTATTTTTCCTTATTAGTTATATAATGTGACATTTTAAAAAAGAGAATGCCTAGATTTTTTTAATACTTCATTTTGTACATCTCAAAATTAAACAAACAGGATGAAAATATGTGTCTCAGCTACAAAAACTCCTAGAATATGGAAAAATATTAGGAACATGTCATTTGTTCCTCAACTGATTTGAAGTTTCACAAGGAAATACTGATACTGTCTCTTTTATCTAGAGCTTGGCACAGTTCCTGCATTAAAAGAGGCTTGAAAAGTGTATAGCTAGGGAGTGTAGAGGTGGCTCAGGGATTAAGAGCACTGACTGCTCTTCTAGAAGACTGAGGTTTGATTCGCAGTACCCACATGACAGCTAAGAGCCATCTGTAACTTCAATCTTAAGGACTCCAGGACCCTCCTCTAGCCTTCTATAGCATGGAACATAATAGGTTCATGCAGGTAAAATACCCATATAAAAATTAAAAATAAACGCATCTCAAAAATTTTAATAAAAGAAAAATTTATAAATACAGTTTCTTTTTCACTGAAGAATTGAATGGATAAAGGGGTTTTATCATGATGCCTATTAATGAAGTCTTGATGGCTAGTTGGACAGAACAAAAAAATCTTCCATGATCTCTCAATTCTGGACAGGCTAGGTATATTATGGTTTCTTATTGTTACTGTTATCCACACATTAAAAAACATATATTACTACCTTGTTTGAGTCTCTAACCCATACCAGGTAGTGCATTGCTAGTGCTATTGACCTTATGTAATTTTGGTGTCTCCATATCTCTCCAAGTTGATTATTATTTTATCCATTATGCAGTGAGAAAACAAAGGCTTACAAAAGACAGGAGAGGGGTCCATGGATCTATAGATGGTAGGTGTTAGGACTGGGGCTCCCCTTGATTTGATTTTCAGGAATTCCCCAGTCCT
>JADRCH010000167.1:1756547-1829870 GCA_019843965.1 Rhynchomys soricoides | reverse complement strand
CCCCAGTCCTTCTGCTGGATCTATTCTGCAATAGAACTATACCCAAGATGGAAACATCTGTAGGAAAGCAGAAAAGCTAAAAATATCCAGCCATTTCTGAAACTTGACCTGCCTCAAGGCTGGCTTCAAGAGTTTCAACTCAGTGAGTGCCAGAAAACATCATTAAAACTCCACTAAGCTGATGGAACAGTTGTACAGGCATATTTGACTATTGGACAGACCTGAATGGAAAGGCATTTAATTGATAAACTTAAGTATATTACAAGAGATCAAAAGAGAAAATGTTCCCTGGTGGACTGAAGATATGTGAAATGCTCATGGATCTAATTCTAGTTCCCTTCCCTCTATCTTGCTTTCTGGGGTAAAAGATCACTTTTGCACAGGTACACCAAGGATCTCAACTGGAAGTAATGGTTCATGAATATATTGTTTGTATGGCCCCTGGTACTTTCTGCATTATATTTCACAACTTATGAGCTTATGACCACTGTCTCTTCTGCTGTGTTCCCCCATTGCTTAACAATAATTAACCTTGCTGCTCTCAAGATACATGACTCCTAGTGCCCTGAGGTAAGCAAGCTGTCTTTGTGTGAACGTCTCAGAGCTGATAAGCAGACTATTGGATTATTATTCATCCCTAGGATGCTTGGCTGCCTCAGACCTTTCTGTTTTTTCCACATCTTGTCCATGAGGAGCCTGTCACTGCCCAGGGCACAGAGACAATAGTTCTGATCTTGATGGTGACTGAGCAATGAATAAACTTTTCCCGCCAAGCTTCATCACCAGGGAATCAGACAGTGATGGCACAATATATACATATACAATAGCACAATAAAGTGTTTATTTGACATTAAGTGTTTATTTGACCCATGTCAAATTTGACCAATGAAAGCAATCACAAAAATTAAACTCATCTCAACAGCATTGTGATAACCTCCATTTTATAAACTGGGGAAATGGAACTTAGACTCTTGGCCATGGTCACATACTAAGAGTTCACACACTTATTTTCTTGCTGCCCATCAACAGTCTGAACACACATAGTACAGGCACATATAGAGACACACTCTAGGCTGTCTTTGGTGGCAGACTATCTTAACTTAATAGAGAAATATTAAAGAATGCAAATCTAGGACGATGGTTATTCACACCTTTAAGCACCTATTCATTTAGCAAAGATTTATTGATGGCCTTATGTTGCAGAATGGTACTACAGTACCATTGCCTGCCCCTGGAAAAAAAATATGCCATCAAAATTATTTAGTGGCCACATTTAAAACCTAAGACTGAATAGGGTTGATTGATTTTATTATCATTTTAACATGTAGTCGATATGAAAAACTATTGACAGATTTTGCAACCCTTCTACTAATCCTTCAGAATCCAATGTGTAATTAACAATGCATTTCAATATTGATTTGTTCCATTTCAAGTGATCAATAAACAGGCATGGCTGATAGAGCCCAGTTAGACAGCAATACGCTGGGCTGTTTATCAGGGATTGAAAAAAAAATAGTGATTTCCATTTATGTGAACTAGCAATGGCAGACAAGCACAAAACAAACAAAACTTGCAGAAACATGTCAAATATAATAATTGAAAAGTGCAGAGAAATAGTAAGATGATACAGAAGGGCCCATAATCCATCCTGTCATGGGGAAAACAGGAAATGCTTCTGGAGCATACTGAGCTGACTCCCAAATAATGAGTAGAAATTAATCATGTACAATGAGGGAAGCTGTTTCAAGAAGTTGGGTTCCCCAGATGCCTGAGAGGTCATGGGCTGCAAAGTGTAGGTGGACCACTAAGGGGGGAAACTCTGATACCAAGAGAATGGGGCATGGCTTGGAGTCAAAGCTCCGTCACTATGTACTTTCATGTCCACGTCTGTAAAAGGGAAATAATAGCACTTATTTAAATGCTTTATGGATGTCTTGAGCTAATGATCTCAATACTTCTAGACTGTAATAGATGGACAGTAAAAACTTGGAAAGAATCAAGAAGAAAACTTTCAATAAGATTGAAAATGTGATCAAGGGTAAGATTATGGGAGCCTTGTGTTTTATACTGAAATACTGAGAATTTTACCCTAAATCAACTATTTAAACAAGGAAGGGTTAGTTTTGGTCTACTTAATAAGCAAAGTGATACCATCTTCCTGACAGAATTCAAAGAACATTCTGGTTTTTTTGGCTATTATATTTATTTACATTTCAAATGTTATCTCCTTTCCTGGTTTCCCCTTCAGAAATCTTCTATCCCAAACCCCTCCCCCTGCTTCTATGAGGGTGCTCCCCCATCCACCCACCTACTCCTGCCTCCTCATCTTGGCATTCCCCTACATTGGGGAATCAAGCCTTCACTGGACGAAGGGCCTCTCCTCCCATTGATGCCCGACAAGGACATCCTCTGCTACATATGTGACTGGGGCCATGGGTTGCTCCATGTGTACTCTTTGGTTGGTGGCTTAGTCTCTGGGAGCTCTGGGGGGTCTGGTTGGTTGATATTGTTGTTCTTCCTATGGGGTTGCAAACCCCTTCAGCTCCTTCAGTCCTTTCTCGTAACTCTTCCATTAGGGTCCCTGAGCTCAGCCCAATGGTCGGCTTCGAGTTTCTACCTCTGTATTTGTCAGGTTCTCGCAGAGCCTCTCAGGGCACAGCCATATCAGGCTTCCATCAGCAAACACTTTCCAGCATCCACAATAACATCTGGGTTTGGTATCTTTATATGGGATAGATCCCCAGGTGGGGTAGTCTCTGGATGACCTTTCCTTCAGTCTCTGTTCCACACTTTGTCTCTGTATTTCCTTTAGATAGGAGCAATTCTGAGTTAAAAATTTGGAGATGAGTGGATGGCTCTATCCCCCAACTGGGGGCCTTGCCTAACCTCTGGATATGGTCTCTACAGGTTCTCCCTCCCCTTTGTTAGGCATATTCAGTCATCTGCCCTTTGGGTCCTCGGAATCTCTTGCTTTTCTGACATCTGAGACTTTCTGGTGGCTACCTCAGTTCCCCATCCCCCACTGCTACACACCTCTGTTCAAATTTCTGACCCTCTGTCTATCATCCCCCCTCACACACCTGATGCTGTCCCCTTTACCCTTCCCCTCCTCTCTTCTTCCCAAGTGTCTCCCACCATCTATCTCCCCTGAGTATTTTGTTCCCCCCGCTAAGAAGGACTGAAGCGTCCACACTTTGATCTTCCCTTTTCTTGAGCTTCATATGGTCTGTGAATTGTATCTTGGGTATTCCAAGCTTTGGGGCTAATATCCACTTATTGGTGAGTGCATATCATCTGCGTTCTTTTGTTATTTGGTTACCTCACACAGGATGATATTTTCTAGTTCCATCCACTTGCTTAAGAGTTTCATGAAGTCATTGTTTTTAATAGCTGAACAGTATTTCATTGTGTAAATGTACCACATTTTCTGTATCCATTCCTCTGTTGAGGGACATTTGGGTTGTTTCCAGTTTCTGGCTATTATAAATAAGCCTGCTGTGAACATAGTGGAACATGTGTTCTTATTACATGTTGGAGCATCTCCTGGGTATCTGCCTAGGAGTGGTATAGCTGTATCCTCAGGTAGTACTATGTCCAATTTTCTGAGGAACCAGCAGACTGATTTCCAGAGTGGTTGTACCAGCTTGCAATCCCACCAACAATGGAGGAATATTCCTCTTTCTCCACATCCTTGCCAGCATCCACTGTCACCTGAGTTTTTGATCTTAGCCATTCTGACTGGTGTGAGGTGGAATCTCAGAGTTGGTTTGATTTGCATTTCCCTGATGACTAAGGATGCTGAATATTACTTTAGATGCTTCTCAGCCTTTCAATATTCCTCAGTTGAGAATTCTTTGTTTAGCTCTGTACCCCATTTTCTAGTAGGGTTATTTGGTTCTCTGGAGTCTAACTTCCCAACATTCTAAAGCTGTAATGATGATAAAGAGAGAGACCATCCTTTCTTCAAGAACCTGGGTTCTAGAAGGAGGGTAAGGTCTAATCTAAGCATCCAAGTCAAGAAATAAGGTAATTTTATCCTTAGTAGGTAAAATGGAGATTGCATGGGATTGAGACTTCATCTATTAGCTTGAACTAAAACCTCCAATTTAGCCAGCAGGTGGTGGTGCATGCCTTCAACCCCAGCACTGTGAAGGCAAAGACAGATGGATCTCTAAGTTCAAGGCCATCCTGGTCTACAGAGCAAGTTCCAGGAAAACCAGGGCTATACAGAGAATCCCTGTGTCCAACAACAACAACAACAAACAAATAAAAAACAAAACAACTCAAATTTACCCCAGAAGTCCTCTTGTTTGGGTTCTACAGAAACTTAAGAAGAGCCTGAGAGTTATTATGTAGATAACCCTGATAGAGAGCTTCCTGGTCCTAATAGTACTTAATAAGTCTGCTTCTAGAAATATGACAAACTCAGTTTGGGATCTTATTCTACCATATAATTGTAACTGTTATAAATAGTGATTGTTGCTGTCAGTTCTGTCTATTTTTGCTGACCCATATACCAAGAGAAGATTTTTAAACACAAGTTTTCAAACACAAAAAAATAAAAATGATGTTATACAAAATATGAATAATTTTTATTGCCTCAGTTGTATTATAAATCTGTAGAATCATGTGTGTCATTCATTTCTGACAATCAGATAAGAGACCAGTAGACCACCTTTGCCCTGATCCAGAAACTCCTCCAATATATTTGAACTGTCCTGGAAGTGCCCAGCTTATCTTAGCAAATTCCATTTTGCTTTCAGACTCCTTTTATGATTAATTTGCCCTCTGAATGAACTCAGCTACTGGAAAAAACCCAACTTGTTCTAGGAACCATGTCACCCTGGCAACATGTCTCCTGAGCAAATAGCCACTCCAACCCTAGCAACAACAAATCAGTTCTTAAAAGGAAAGTACCTACTGTTTTAAAATAGAGTAAGCTAGCAACTATTGTTGCTAAAATCATTAGTAGCCAATAGAAATGTGCCAAGCAAATGTCAACTAATCATGCAACTGTCAAGTTGGAAAGACTCTTACCCTACTATAACAACCATGATAAATAGGCAAGGCTTGTACCAGCTCAGAAATTTTCACACCATCCACTGTGCTGGAGGTTGGAGGGTCCAAGCTCGAGCTTGAATAAAGACTCCTTGCTTTTACATGTGATTTGAACTCCTGTTGGTCTTTCGTGGTTTGTGGAGACCTCACAATCTGGGCTTAACAGTCCTGTTTTCATTCCTAATCAGTTTCAGTCAAGAGCAGTGGCTCTCAACAATACTAATGCTGTCACTCTTTAATACAGTTCCTCATGTTGTGGTAATACCTTACCATAAAATTATTTTCACTGCTACTTCATAACTGTACTTTTGCTAATGTTATGAATTGTAAGGTAAATATCTGATATGCAGGATATCTGATATGTGACCCCTAAAGGGATTAAAACCACCAGGTTGAGGAACACTGGTCTAGAGTGGCATTGTATAGCTACCCTTTCTCTTGGATTGTTCCCTAACAATCTCTAGCCTTATTCACATAGACAATATACAATCATACCACTTCCCAGTTTCAGAAATTAGTGGAAGCACCTCTCTCTTCATCTGAGAAGAATGAGATACTAACATCCATGAACTTAAAATAGGCCAAGGTATTATTTTTGCATAGCCTGACAGAAGAACAATTGTTAACACACATGGCCTTAAAGTCTGACTATGTGTTTACCTATTTCCTCTAGTGAATTTATCTACCCAGATCCAAATCCTCTTTTCTTCAGATCTGAGTTGTTGTCTTAGTTTTATTTCTATTGTCATGCATTGACAAAAGCATCTTCTAAGTGAAACAGTTTATTTTAGCTTGTGGTTCTTCTTAGTTTTGGTCCTTCAGAGCAGGAAAGTCACAGGGGCAGGAGCTTGAGGGAGTTGGTCATATCACAACCATAATGCATGCATACTTCTGGCTGTCCTGTCTAGGGCACAGTACCACTTACAATGGTGATTCCTCCATTAACATAATCAAGATAATAGCCACCTGCGCCCAGACATGCTCATAGGCCAACCTAATCTACACAGTCTCTCACGAGATTTCTGTCCCAGGTCATTCTGCATTGTGTCAAGAGGTCACTTAAAACTAACCCTTAGGGGTGTAAATAAATAAGATGAAAATATGCTTGAGCAGTGTGGTTCACTAGTCAACAGCAAGTATCCTTATTAAAAGGAGAAATTCAGACACAAAACCAAGTGCACATAGAGGAAAGGTAGTAAGTAGAGAAACAAGAAGATGGCCACCAACAAGTCTCAAAGAAGGGTCTGGATCACACCCTTTCCTCACTGTCTTTAAACAGTGCTGGCATCAATATTCCAGATTTCTAATCTCTAAGGATGTGAGACAGGAGGTTTGGTGATTGATAGCACTCAGTTTTGGTGAGCTGTAACAAAAAACAAATTATTATGGGAGCCATAAGAACAACATCCCTTTACACACACACACCAACTCTGTGAGCCTGACTTGCAAAACTCCATACGGGCAAAACTCAGAAAGGAAAATAGTAGTAAGGAAGCAGTAAGTTCTCAAATCCTGCCCCGAGTTGGCATACTCCCTCCAACAAGGCTGTACCCCTTAAACCTCCCCAACAGTGCCATCAACTGGGAACCAAGTGTTCAAATATCCAGAGCATGTGTAGGATGATTTCATTCAAACCACTATAGAGTCCAATCAGTTTAAATACTAATAACATTGGATTAATAAGAAAATAAATTAATGTGAAATAGAAAAATGGAAATGCAAATCCATTATGAAAATGCAAGACCTTATCTTTTAAAGTCATGCTTCAGTAGATTAATCTCTAAAGTTAATACAATGAAGAAAAATTGAGATGGCTGTGCCTAATCATTTTGAGAATAATTGGAAACAATTGTGAATGTTTACTGTACTGGTTATTAGAATGATTCTGAATGTGTTTGCTAGTCCAGTCAGATACACACAGAAACAGTACTCTTAAGTGTTGGGAGATTATTCTGGCACAGGAAAAAAATTTGACCAAACATAGTAAGTATACAAATAAAGAATTATACAGAAACCAATATTTCTCATGTTAAAAGTAAATGAAAAAGCATAACTTTAAGAATCCCACTAAAATTTTAAGGATAATACAAACTTATGAGATCACTTTTACAATTGTAAGTAATATGTGAAAAAAAGACCATAAGGATGTACAGAAGGAACATTTATAAATTATGTCATAAAAGACTAGTACTGTAACTAATGTTAGTCTTTCTAAAAAATGCATATATTAAATGAGTTTTGGATTAAAAAAATGTCATAAATGCTACACCTTAATGTATAAAAATTATAAACATGAAGCAGAATTAAAAAGATATGACTAAATTCATAATGACTAGAGGAAACTTAAAAACAAAACAAAATGAAATATCTAAACCCTAACACATAAAAATTACCTTAAATATTAGTGGAAGACTACTTTCTAATTGAAAGCAGAAATTAACAAAAAAGAGAACTCCACCTATATGATATGAGAAAAGCCACAACAAAGATTCAGGTTGTGAAGTTTTCCATAAAAGAAGCTGAAGATACTAAAATTACACCAGAAATACAAGGGTTTAAGATCAGGGTCTTGCTAGAAGGAACATATGATTTATAGTAGTCATTTAAAAGGTCAGTGTGTGAAGATAGCCATCTAATGAATGTGAAGCAGCGGACAGAATTAAAAATAGAATAAACAATAGCTGACATATTTAAAGGGATAAACTGTTAATATTATGTAGTTGGAGTCTTAGACAATTTTCTTTTGGTAAATTAAAAAACTGGGACAAAAATTCAGTAAAGACAAAAACCATTTGAATAATCTTTTCAAGTGTGCCTAATTTCCCACAGAATTCCATCCCATAACCATAGTGTGCAATGTTTTCACAAGTGCATTCACCAGCACAGATCACATTCTGAACAGAAAAACACATCTTAATAAATATAAAAGGATTGACATAAAAATGAGAATGATTTCTGACCACTATGAACATAAAATAAAAATTGCAAACAATTAAGTTCTAAGGAAATTTTAAATACCTTGAGATTGGACAATAAAGTTCTAAATAATCTATAGATCATGGAAGGAATAAGACAAGAAAAATATTTCTAAAGGAATGGTTGGCAAAACGTTAAAACATGACATTTGACCATACTGACATTGAAGAAGCAAAATCCAAATAGTAAGAAAATTAAACATGTTATCAAATATGGTACTCCAAAGGGAATGCTAGAACCCAGTTCTTATACCAGACAATCCTAGAAAGTATTTGAAGAAGATATGGAACAATGTTACATAAAATATTTCATTATAAGATATGAAAGAAACTAGAGTGAGATCTAAAGTTTTAAATGCCCACTTATACAAAATCAATTACCTAAATTTTTACATAAAAAGGAGAAGGTAGAAAATGAGGAGAGAGAAGGAAACTGTAAAGATAAAAGCACAAACTGACAAAATAGGAAAGCAAACTATTGTTTCACTTAAGCAATCAACAAATTAAAACAGCTCACCAACAAAAAACAAGCAAGTATTGACACCATGGATAGATGCTATAGCAATTCTTAACATTTGGGTTTTTTTATTTAACTGATGTGTGTGTGTGTGTGTGTGTGTGTGTGTGTGTGTGTGTGTGTGTGTGTTTGGTGTGGGGCAGTGTCCATATCTGTGCACTGCCCTCAAAGACCACCAGAAGTTATCAGCTCTCCTAGAGCTTGATTTACAGGTTATTGAAGACAGGCTGGAAACTGAAGGCAGGTCCTCTGTAAGATGGTCTCAACTGTTAAGACACCTTCCAAACAATTCTACAGTAACAAATTCTACTACTTAGATGAAATCAGGCAAAACTTTAAAACATGATATTTGGCCACACTGACACAAATGAGTCAAAACACAAATAAATAAGAAAATTAAATTATCGAATATATTGTTACAAAAGTGAATTCTAGAACCCAATGTTTTTACTTGACAATTCTAGGAAATATTTAAAGAATATATAGAACAATGATTACATAAAATACCTCAGAAAATAACTATTTTCAACTCACTGTATGTATTGGTGCATATAGAGAAGAAATAAATGTTTCAAAAAGACAAAGACATGAACAATCAAAGACCAAGAACTCCCAAGAGTAAAAACAGAAAAGTTCCATAAGCTACTATAAGTTCTCTCAATAAGTATTTTAAGTGTAAATACACTGTACCCACTACAGTTTCTCTCAGATGTGTAGTGTGGGTTTAATATTCTAAAATCATTTTGTGCAATTTGTTATCATGTGTTAAATCAGTAATAAAATAAAAAAGGAAATGAAATTTTTCCTCAACATGAAAACAAATAACGAGAACGGAAATCCACCCAGAATGAAATTCCAAGCAATTTAGTGGTGGAAACCTCTTCACTTTCATAAAGGGCATTTATGAAAAATTGCCAAATTTATC
Organism: Rhynchomys soricoides; assembly: GCA_019843965.1. Taxonomy (NCBI): domain Eukaryota; kingdom Metazoa; phylum Chordata; class Mammalia; order Rodentia; family Muridae; genus Rhynchomys; species Rhynchomys soricoides. Next base: position 1,820,395 of record JADRCH010000167.1, on the reverse strand, counting down.
CTTTAATATTATACAATCACTCCAAAATGGGAAAAAAAATAGAAAGATATTGTGATAATTCAAAAAAAGAGAAATGAGTGGTGTAAAAATTAGAGATGAGAAATTGGAACCAGAAGTTAGTATTATCTGTAGGTTAGAAATGATTATTTATATTGATTTTCCTAAAGAATATAAAATCAACCAGAAGAGTTTAGCAAGTTGTGAGCACAAGGCTAATATACCAAACCCACTTGGATATTTATATAGTAGCAGGAAAACATTGCAAGTAAAGTTTTAGAAGTAATCTCTTTTATATTAAACTAACATATCTAAGAATAAATTGAACAAATTACATGGAACACCTCTGTGTCACAAAGTTCAGAAGAATTCGAAAGACAGGCATGGAGGTGCTGCCTATAATCCAACCCCAAAAAGACAAAGGCAGGAAAATTGTGAGTTCTACACCACTCTGAACTACACAGTCTTAACAATAACAACAAAAGAGATTCAATGGTCATTAGAATATGCACATATTGGAAAAATGTACACATTGTTAAAATGTTCATTCTAGCTAAGTAGATTTGTTGAAAAATGTAATGGCATAACAAGTATTTTTAAGAACAATTATATACAAATGCAAAGATCCTGCATGACCAAGCTAACCTTGCAAAAAACAAAACAAAATAACAAGCCATACTAGTGGTTTTTCTGACACACATGTTCAGTAACCAGTGTAACATGGCAGATATGCAACCCAGAAACATACGTACATGGATTCTTCTGAAGATTTGTGTGTGTGTGTGATTTCGTTCAACCAGTTGTATTTCATAACTTGTTATTTTCTTAGTGTTATTGTTTTTACATAGTTATATAATGATGTTTTTTTGATATTTTATTTACATTTCAAATGTTTCCCCCTTTACAGATCTTCCCTTTGGAACCTCCCTATCCCTTCCCGCTCCCCTGCCTCTATGGGGGAATTTCCCCACACACCCACCCTCTCTCATCTTCCCTCCTTGGCATTCCCCTATACTGGGGCATCTAACACCCTCAGGCCCAAGGGCCTCTCCTCTCCCTCATGGCTAACAAGGCCCTCCTCTGCCACATATGTGGCCAGCACCGTGGGTCCCTCCATGTGTATTCTTTGGTTGGTGGTACAGTCTCCAGGAGCATCTGGAGGTCAGGTTAGATGACACTGTTGCTCCCTCCATGGGGCTGCAAACTCCCTCAGCTCCTTCAGTCCCTTCTTCAACTCCTCCATCTGGGAACTCACACTCAGCCCAATGGTTGCTGTGAAGTGAATCTTGGGTATTCTGAACGTTGGGGCTAATAGCCACTTGTCAGTGAGTACATACCGTGTTCATTCTTTTGTGACTGCGTTACCTTCCTCAGGATGATATTTTCAAGTTCCATCCACTTGCTTAAGAATTTCATGAAGTCATTGTTTTTAATAGCTGAGTAGTATTCCATTGTGTAAATGTACCACATTTTCTGTATCCATTCCTCTGTGGAGAGACATCTGGGTTGTTTCCAGCTTCTGGCTATTATAAATATAGCTGCTATGAACATAGTGGAGCATGTGTCTTTATTACATGTTGGAGCATCTTCTGGGTGTATGCCCAGGAGTGGAATAGCTGGGTTCTCAGGTAGTATTATGTTCATTTCTCTGAGGGTCTGCCAAACTGATCTCCAGAGAGGTTGTATCAGCTTGCAATCCCACCAGCAATGGCAGAGTGTTCCTCTTTCTCCACATCCTTGCCAGCATTTGCTGTCATCTGAGTTTTTGATCTTAGCCATTCTAACTGGTGTGAGGTAGAATCTCAGGGTTGTTTTGAATTGTATTTCCCTGATAACTAAGGATGTTGAATATTTCTTTAGGTGCTTCTCAGCCCTATGAGTTTACACGGTAGAGATTTCTGTTTAGCTCTGTTACCCATTTTTGAAAGGGTTATGTGGATCTCTGAAATCTAACTTCTTGAGTTCTTTTTATATATTGGATATTAGCCCTTTATCAGATGTAGGATTGGTAAAGATCTTTTCCCAATCTGTTGGTTGCCATTTTGTCCTATTTACAGTGTCCTTTGCCTTTTAGAAGCTTTGTAATTTCATGAGGTCCCATTTGTCGATTCTTGATCTTAGAGCATAAGCCATTGGTGTTCTGTTCAGGAACTTTCCCCCTGTGTGTCCATGTGTTCGAGACTTTCCCCCACATTCTCTTCTACTAGACTCAGTGTATCCAGTTTTATGTGGAGGTCCTTGATCTACTTGGACTTGAGCTTTGTACAGGGAGATAAGAACAGATCAATTCCCATTCTTCTACATGTAGACTGCCAGTTGAACCAGCACCATTTGTTGAAAATGCTGTCTTTTTTCCACTGGATGGTTTTAGCTCCTTTGTCAAAGATCAAGTGACCATAAGTGTGTGGGTTCATTTCTGGGTCTTCAGTTCTATTCCATTGAACTACCTGCCTGTCACTGTACCAATACCATGCAGTTTTTTAATCACTACAGCTTGAGGTCAGGGATGCTGATTCCCCCAGAATTCCTTTTATTGTTGAGAATAGTTTTTGCTATCTGGGTTTTTTGTTATTCCATATGAATTTGAGAATTGCTCTTTCTAAGTCTATGAAGAATTGAGTTGGAATTTTGATGGGGATTGCATTGAATCTGTAGATTGCTTTTGGCAGGATGGCCATTTTAACTATATTAATCCTGCTGATCCATGAGCATGGGAGATCTTTCCATCTTCTGAGGTCTTCTTCAATTTCTTTCTTCAGGGACTTAAAGTTCTTGTTATACAGATCTTTCACTTGTTTGGTTCGAGTCACACCAAGATACTTTATATTGTTTGTGACTATGGTGAAGGGTGTCATTTCCCTAATTTCTTTCTCAGCCTGTTTATCCTTCATGTATAGGAAGGCTACTGATTTGCTTGAGTTAATTTTGTATTCGGCCACTTTGCTGATGTTGTTTATCAGCTGTAGCAAATCTTTGTTGGAGTTTTTCGGGTCACGTAAATATATACCATCATATCATCTGCAAATAGTGATATTTTGATTTCTTCCTTTCCAGTTTGAATCCCTTTGACCTCCTTTTGTTGTCTAATTACTCTAGCTAGAACTTCAAGTACTATATTGAATAGATAGGGAGAGAAAGGGCAGCATTGTCTAGTCCCTGATTTTAGTGGGATTGCTTCAAGTTTCTCTCCATTTAGTTTGATGTTGGCCACTGGTTTGCTGTATATTGCTTTTACTATGTTTAGGTAAGCTCCTTGAATTCCTGATCTTTCCAAGACTTTCATCATGAAGGGATGTTGAATTTTGTCAAATGCTTTTTCAGCATCTAATGAAATGACCATGTGGTTTTTTTCTTTGAGTTTGTTTATGTAGTGGATTACATTGATGACTTTCTGGGTATTGAACCATCCCTGCATCCCTGGGATGAAGCCTACTTGATCATGGTGAATGATCATTTTGATGTGTTCTTGGATTCGGTTTGTTAGAATTTTATTGAGTATTTTTGCATCAATATTTGTAAGGGAAATTGATCTGAAGTTTTCTTTTGTTGTTGGGTCTTTGTGAGGTTTTGGTATCAGTGTAACTGTGGCCTCATAGAATGAATTGGGTAGTGTTCCTTCTGTTTCTATTTTGTGGAATAGATTGAAGAGTATTGGTATTAGGTCTTCTTTGACGGTCTGAGAGAATTCTGCACTGAACCCATCTGGTCCTGGGCTTTTTTGGTTGGGAAATTTTTAATGATTATTTCTATTTCTTTAGGGGTTATGGGACTGTTTAGATTTATCTGATCCTGACTTAACTTTGGTATTTGGTATCTGTCTAGAAAATTGTCCATTTCCTCCAGATTTTCCAATTTTGTTGCATATAGGCTTTTGTAGTAGGATCTGATGATTTTTTTTTTAATTTCCTCAGAATCTGTTGTTATATCTCCCTTTTCATTTCTAAGTTTGTCAATTTGCATGCTGTCTCTGTGCCCTCTGGTTAGTCTGGCTAAGGGTTTATCTATCTTGTTGATTTTCTCAAAGAACCAGCTCATGGTTTTGTTGATTCTTTGTATAGTTCTTTTAGTTTCTATTTGGTTGATTTCAGCCCTTAATTTGATTATTTCCTGCCTTCTACTCCTCTTGGGTGTATTAGCTTCTTTTTGTTCTAGAGCTTTCAGGTGTGCTGTTAAGCTGCTAGTATATGCTCTCTCCAGTTTCTTCTTAGAGGCAGTCAGAGCTATGAGTTTTCCTCTTAACACTGCTTTCATTGTGTCCCATAGGTTTGGGTATGTTGTACTTTCATTTTCATTAAATTCTAGGAAGTCTTTAATTTCTTAATTTGTTTCTTCCTTGAGCATGTTATCATTGAGTAGAGCATTGTTCAACTTCCATGTGTATGTGGGCTTTCTGTTGTTGTTGTTGCCATTGAAGACCAGCCTTAATCCATAGTGATCTGATAGGAGGCATGAGATTATTTCAATCTTTTTATATTTGTTGAGGTTTGTTTTGTGACCAATTATATGATCAATTTTGGTGAAGGTACCATGAGGTGCTGAGAAGAAGGTGTATTCTTTTGATTTAGGATGAAATGTTCTATAGATATCTGTTAAATCTATTTGGTTCACAACATCTGTTAGTTTCACTGTGTCTCTGTTTAGTTTGTGTTTCCAAGATCTGTCCATTGATGATAGTGGGGTGTTGAAGTCTCCCACTATTATTGTGTGAGGTGCAATGTTGCTTTGAGCTTTAGTAAAGTTTCTTTTATAAATGTGGGTGCCCTTGCATTCGGAGCATATGTGTTCAGAACTGAGAGTTCTTCTTTGTAGATTTTTCCTTTGATGAGGATGAAGTGTCCTTCCTTATCTTTCTTGATGACTTTTGGTTGAAAGTCGATTTTATCCGATATTAGAATGGCTACTCCAGCCTGTTTCTTGGGACCATTTGCCTGGAAAATTGTTTTCCAGCCCTTTACTCTGAGGTAGTGTTTGTCTTTAACACGAAGGTGCATTTCTTGGATCCAGCAAAATGCTAGGTCCTGTTTATGGATCCAGTCTGCCAGTCTATGTATTTTTATTGGGGAATTCAGTCCATTGATGTTAAGAGATATTAAGGAATAGTGATTATTGTTTCCTGATATTTTTGATCTTATTTTTATGTTTGAGTGGCTATTGTCTTTTAAGTTTGGTGAAAGATTACTTTCTTGCTTTTTCTAGGGTGTAGTTTCCCTCCATGAGTTGGCATTTTCCATCTATTATTCTTTGTAGGGCTGGGTTTGTGGAAACATACTGTGCAAATTTGGTTTTGTCTTAGAATATTTTGGTTTCACCATCTATGATAATTGAGAGTTTTGCTGGGTATAGCAGCCTGGGCTGGCATTTGTGTTCTTTTAGAGTCTGTATGAGATCTGCCCAGGATCTTCTAGCTTTCATACTCTCTGGTGAGAAGTCTAGTGTAATTCTGATAGGTCTGCCTTTATATGTTACTTGACATTTTTCCCTTACTGCTTTTAATATTCTTTCCTTATTTTGTGTATTTGGTGTCTTGACCATATGTGATGGGAGGAATTTCTTTTCTGGTCCAATCTATTCAGAGTTCTGTAGGCTTCTTGTATATTTATGTTCATCTCTTTCTGTAGGTTAGGGAAGTTTTCTTCTATAATTTTGTTGAAGATATTTACTGGTCCTTTGAGTTGGGAATCTTCACTTTCTTCTATACCTATTATCCTCAGGTTCTATCTTCTCATTGTATCCTAGATATCCTGGAAGTTTTGGGTTAGGAGCTTTTTGCATTTTGTATTTTCTTTGACTGTTGTATCCATGTTTTCTATGGTATCTTCTGCACCTGAGATTGTCTCTTCTATTTCTTGTATTCTGTTGGTGATGCTTGCATCTATGACTCCTGATTTCTTTCCTAGGTTTTCTAACTCCAGGGTTGTCTCCCGTTTTGATTTCTTTATTGTTTCTATTTCTGTTTTTAGTTGCTGGATGGTTTTGTTCATTTCCTTCATCTGTTTGATTATGTTTTCCTGTAATTCTGTCCATTTGATTGTGTTTTCCTGTAATTCTTTAAAGGATTTTTGTGTTTCCTCTTTAAGGGCTTCTAGTTGTTTACCTGTGTTCTCTTGTATTTCATTAAGGGAGTTATTTATTTTCTTCTTAAAACCTTCTATCATCATCATGAGATGTGATTTTAAATCTGAGTCTTGATTTTCTGGTGTGTTGGGGAATCCAGGGCTTGCTGTGGTGGGAGAGCTGGGTTCTGATAATGCCAAGTAGCCTTAGTTTCTGTTCCTTATGTTCTTGCCCTTGCCCTTCGCCATCTGGTTATCTCTGGTGTTAGCTGGTCTTACTCTCTCTGATGGTGGCTTGTCCTTCCTACAAGCCTTGGTGTCAATGCTCCTTGAAGACCAGTTCTATCTGAGAGGAATTTGGGGGTGGAGAGCTGTGGTACAGGGTCAGCTCTGGTGTGTAGACAGAAACCAGAAGGATCTGCTCCCCAGCTGTCCCCTGTTTCCTGTGTCTTGATGGCTCTGCAAGGGTCCCTCTTGATCCATTGAGTTTGAACAGAAGTGGTGGTCTTCCCTGTGCTTGAAGGTGTGTTGGCACTCCTGGGATACCAGCTCTCTCCTGGCACTATTTGAGTATGGAGCCCTGTGTACAGGATCTGCTCCCCAGCCACCAAAAGAAACCAGAAGACAACTCCTCAATCCTTGTGTCCTGGGGATTCCAGGTGGGTCCCTCTGAGCAGACAGGCTTGCCCACACTCCTGGGAGTCTAGCTTTCCCTCAGTACAATTTGTCTATGGAGACCTGTTGGCCTAGGTAGAGGTCTCCAGCCACAGATGGAAACCAGAATGCTCCTTCCCCTGACTGTTCCTCAGTCCCTGTGTCCCAAGGATTCCAGGCGAGTCCCACTGAACAGTGCTGCTTTTCCTACTCCCTCTCACAGGCTTTCCACACTCCTGGGAGGCTAGCTTTCTCCGAGCACTATTTGACTATGGAGCCCTGGTGGCCCAAGCAGAGGTCTCCTACTGAAGATTTTAAAGGAAAAAAAAAGTGGAGAAAGAAAACTCACAATAATAAATCAATTGGGAACAGCTGATTATCCTATAAAAATGAAATGAAGCTTAACTTTTGCATAAACTACAAAACCCTTTACAGTAGAACATAATAGTGTGTCTTCTACCATGTATGCTAGTCCTTTTGGTGTTGTGACATTACTCTCTCATCTGCCAAGCTCATATGGGAAGACATACAGTCGAGTTACAGCCAAAACCAAAAAAGGCACAAAATGTGTTATGTACATTTAAATTGTATACTGGTCATTTAAAGATCATTGCTGCCTTTGACCATATGCAGCCAAAATGGACTGCTCATAAAGATCTGACTAGGCTAGGACAATAATATAGTTCCTAGAGAAGTCACAGAAAGTTATAATCAGAAAAAAAAAGATAAATTAGAGTGTTCAATATTAAAAATGTTTATTTCTCAAGAGGTACCTATTGGGAAAGTGAATAGAAAAGCCACACACCAGGAGAAAATATTGTCAGAATATAATGGGTGAAAAACTAGCTCCTAGACTCAAGAAACAATCCCTGCCCCCATGCAAAATTGAATAAAGGATCTGAATGAACTATGCACAAAAGAAGACATATTCGTGGCCAATATGCATAAGACAAAGTGTTCAACATTATTAGTCATGAGTGAAATGCACATTATAACATGAAATGACTCTGTGCCCTCCAGAGGCATTTAAGATGCCTAAACTTAAATTTAAGATGGCTAAAATTAAGATGCCTAACTCTAAATGTTAATGTAGCTGTGGCACAACTGGCCCTTCATGTGCTGTTGGCAATGGTGTATATGGGAGTACCATTTTGGAACTGTTCATGCTACTGCTTGTATAACTAATCACATATTCCCCCCAAAAAATAGGTGTTCACAAATGACTTTGTAGCAGAAGCCTGAGTCATTTTATACTTATAATAGCTCAGACTGGAAGAGCCGTAGGATCAATCAACAGGAGAATAAACCAACTTTGGTATACTCCTACAACTGAATACTAGTAAGTAAATGAAATAATAGATAGATAGGTAGATGATATAGTTACATACATACATACATAGATGCATAGATAGATGATAAATAGAATAAATGACAAGCTATTTCACCAAACAGACACAGTATACTGAAAAAAATGAAGCTTACATAGAGAAGTCCATATGATATGGTTGAATTTATATGAATTATCAGAATTAAAATTATAAACTACTTCATTATAAACGTTGTTCTGAAATATGTCAAAATTTAGAAAGTAAACTTAAAATTCTGAAAATTACCAGGAAACAACCATATATGAATGTATATATATTTGTTGAACAAAGTGGAGAAAGATAGAATAGCAGTGGCTTCTAACACTGGATAAGAGAGTGACTATCGGCTGTAAAGGGCCTGAATAAATATTCGGAAGTCAGTGTTCTGTGATTTTTTTAAAGGAGTTTGACCAGAGAAGATATGTGATATACCCTGGGCTAACTTTGGACATGATATACCCTGGGCTAGCCTTGGACTATGTATCCTATCACTTGAACTCTTGACACGTCTGCCTTTACCTCTCAAACTCTAGGGTTACAAGCATGTGCCTCAATCAGATATGGGTTTATAATTTTAGGCATGTAGACATTATTATGTGCAGAGTTCATATCAAAAGAAAAACTTTAAGCATATAACTTACTTATAGAGAATGATACTTATGAGGTGCCTAGGGAGAAGTGTTTCAGTCTTTGCAATTTATTTTAAAATGTGTCAAAAAGAAATTATTTGACAAGTGCATAAAAGGATATATGTATCTCAAGAGATATGTTAATAAATATAGCAAAATTCTAAGGGCATAAGGGTATGTGAATATATGGGTTGGTTGTGGTTAATTTCACATGTCAACATGACTGCTCAGGTACACCAGACAACTAGTAAAATGTGATTTCTGGGCATGCCTGTTTCCAACAGAGATGAGTGCAATCAGCCCCTGGTTCAACTTACATCTTTCTGACAATATGATGATATGAAATGATACAAATTTGGTAGAAACTCTATTTTGAATTTTTGTCTTTTTTTAGGCTAGATTATATGGTATGGAACTCCATGCTAGAGATCATTGCTCTCACTAAATCAGGATTCTGACTGTAAAGATCTTTCATCCTTATTATATTTGAAAATCATATAGTGTGAAACAAGGCTTGCAGTTTTCAATATTTGTCTAATACATTGCCAGTGCTACCTGCTCCTGTTTCTGATAGGTTACATAACCTTGAGTCACTCCTCATCTGAGCCTCTGACTCCATAATGTACAATTCAGGAATCCTGACTGGTATTTGAACAAGGAGGGGGAACCCAGAGAACTGGAGGAAATATACAATGTGTCCATGTTTCATTCCTCCCAACTATTCTGTAAAATTTGACATAAATTAGAAAAAATATGTGTTGGGGTAGTAATTAACATAGCTCCTTAAAGTTTCTTTAGCTCCCTTGTTTGTTCTCCTTTCAGTGAAGAAGAATAATAACATATACTCTACATTACAAGATTTTTATGGAAGCCACACTTATAGAAAAAAAAACCCAACAACATCTGTTAAATCAGCTTCTAGTCATAATTGTATAGACCCACATAAACAAAGATGGTAGAAACCACCTTGGAGTCATTGATTCATATGTGCACACAAGATATTCTATCCTATGCCTTGAGTCTTTCAGAGGAGAAGAATCAACAATTCCTGGTATAGATTTATGCAACTTCACCTATAAGAAACAAACAGTGTTTGACTCAAACCCTGTTGCATGTAGCTTTTGCTACTCTGCCTTAACTCTAGGAATGAGCTACCAGCTTCCACCCAGCTGCACTTGAATCCATCGATAACACACACACACACACACACACACACACACAGAGTTGTTCCTTTTCAACTTGCCTTTGAACTTTATTGCTGGGTGCTACTGTCTCCCACCTAGAAAAGCATGCCCTAAATAATATTTTTATCTCCTCTCCTCCCACCTGCCCTAAACTTCAGTCGCCAATTACATCCCCAAGAGACCACCACTCTGCCAGAGACTTCACGTGTCTGGTCAACTTTACTCCATCAGAAGCCTGGCAAACTCTCTTCTCCCTTGCATCTCCCTTTTCCTCCAGGGACCTGGAAGTCCCACCTGTACCTTCAGCCCAGTAACTGGCCCATGGCTTTCTTAACTAAAAAGTCAAGAACCAATTGGGGAACAGGATCTTAGCATCAGAACTGCCCCTACAAATCCTCCTGTCCCTTAGATAGCCAATGCTGTGCTGTGTTGGGGGAGTTGAAAATAGAGTGATGTTCCTCTTCTTGTACATTCAGAGGGAAAAACAGTCACAGCAAACAGTAATCTCTACTAACCCTTAAATCCAGATCCGGGCTCTCCCCTCTTTGTAGCCACAAAGAGCTCTAAAAGGGACTGATGCCATTCATGTGACAGAACACACTGAAACCCACAGGATTGCAGAAGGCACTGTTTGCATTAAAAGTAGCACATGGCCCATTAAGTACATCCATTATTCAACAGTCATACCCATAGAGACTTTTTCTGCTAAAATGTCTTTCAGGAGAAATGCTCACTTGCAAGCTGCTGACCAATTCTTTATACTTTATGTACAATATGGCAAGAATTGTAACAATGAATGACATCAGTGTCTTTATTTGCCCACAGGTTAAAACTTCCAAAGCTGTCTAAGGGTTTAAGTTTCATTCAAGAGAGGCCAACATTAGCAAAGAAAAAGTGTCATGGCCCAGTATAAAAGCTAAACAAATCTGTTTGCTAAATAATATTTCCTTAAAGTATCGACTATACTGAGATAACTTTATAGGTGCTCATTGGAACATCCACCTAATTTGATTTCATCTTATCTTATTAAATGTTTGTTACTCTTAAAGCAAACACTAGAATGTATTAAAACAGTGGTATTTTTCTCATCATTGCTGTTTCAAAGGCTGCAAAAGACAATTATGTATATGGCATTCAAAAAAGGTCATTGTTACATTTAGAAATAAGGCCGACATATATGTTCAAATGTGCTCTCTGAACAAAGGCCAAATGATGATTGGATCCAGTGTGTCATGCTCATGAAGAGCTAGAGAATCCTAGATGATGGTTCAGTGAGATTAATCACATAAATAAATGCTTTTGCAAAACAGTCTCTCAAAATACATTGATTGGCTTCACAATCATGAACTTCATTGTAATTTCTTTCATAGTCATTGAGTTTACCAAGTTTTTCCATACATTTAGATGTTAATTTTGCAGATGATCGTCAAACATTCAGTGTGCTCAAGTATTGTATCAAGAAAGGAGGGCACGGAGAGATAAATCACTGTTTAAGATCACATACAGCAGTTCCAGAGAACCAAAGTTTGATTCCCAGCATCCATACCAGGCAACACACAAACCCGTGCAACACTAGCTGCAGGGGATTCAACTCCTTTTGATTCTAAGGTGCCTGCACTCAGATGCACATGCATGTACACACACACACACACACACACACACACACACACACACTTTATTTTTTTCATGCCAGGGTTTCTCTGTGTAGCCCTGGCTGTCCTGGAACTCACTCTGTAGCCCAGGCTGGCCTCAAACTCAGAAATCCACCTGCCTCTGCCTCATAAGTGCTGGGATTAAAGGCATGGGCCACCACTGCCCGGCTCTCACACACACTTTAAAAGAAATAAAAACTAATAAATCTTTTTAAAAAGGCATTACTCCTACCTATAAGAAGTTTTTATTCTTGAGAGATGACATATTGTTAACCATGTTATAAGGTTTATAAATTGTATGTGGTATTTTATGTTTTTCTAAATGCTATTAGGCAGCTAAAGAAGAATTTATTAGAACCATGCCTAGTCTCAGAGATATGACTTCACCCATCCCAAAGCTGGTTAGAAGCTATAACAAGAAGAGCCCAGGCCTTCCTTTGATCACATAAGTCTTTTTTCTGTTAAAGCACATAGCCTATATTTAGTAATTACATCTTGCTTAGTTAACTTGAAATATCTACTTCTTGCTTTAAAAATAATCCACATCACTTTTGCTTCAAAAGAAAAGAGCTGACTTTCTCAATTGCTAGCTTAACCAAATACTAGAGAATGTGCCTTGTGCATAGATCACTACCAGTTAAAGTTTGTAAAAGCAGCTGATGCAGCCAATTTTGCAGAAAGTGACATGAAATAGCTGAAGCTACACTCATCTCTATACCTAGCAGAGTATCCATTTTGCCTAGAAGGACAAGGCCCATGGGGCATGTCATACAGTAAATCTCAGATAGGCTTTCACAGTCTCAACACTGCTATTAGGACATGATCTGATGGATGTTCTCTTGATCTAGCATCTAGTACAGATATTGAAAATGCTAAGCCCTACAGTCTAAATGCAGTCCATGTCCGTTAATACTTTTCTTGTCTATTCTTTCACAAATTACCTGGGGCTATTCTCATGCAGCACCAGTGGAGGTGAGAAGTGATAAAAATTGTCCTCTGACACCTGAATTAATTACTGTATGACTTATTACAATTAAAGTTCATTAACCATGTTCTAGAGTAAAATGGTTCCTCAACCTTTGACCCTGAAAAATAGGTATAAAGTATTGCATATTTTGTAGATAGCAACTTGACCATCTGAATCTCAAAAGTATAAGAAAAAGTAAGTAAAGATACATATTTTTTAAACATAGTAATTTCTCATTCCTGTAATATAGCCATAGTTGTCTAGAGATGGGGTTGATAAAATTATTTCTGAATTCTTACAAAATATTGGACATCATACTAAACACCTTACAAGTATTGGTAGTTTGAATGAGATTGGCTCTTTTAGGCTCATATGTTTGAATACTTTGTCCTTAGTTAGTGGAACTGTTTGGAAAGGATTAGAAGGTCTGTGTGATCAAGTTTTTTTCCATGTGGTTGTTGGGAATCTGAACTCAGGGCTTCATGTTTATGTGGCAGGCACTTTACTCTGTAACCTCATGTTATACAGAAAAGACCAGCAGATTTCTGGAGTTTTCAGGCCATCTAGTGTAGCCAATCAGTGAGCACCAGATTTGGTGAAGAGTCCCATGAAAAATTTGGTATAGGGATTAGAGGAATAGCTCAGTGATTAGGAGCATTGATTGTGATTCCAGGAGACTTAGGTTTGATTCCCAGCACCCATAGGGTAGTTCACAATGGTATGTGTCTTATTTAGGGTTGTCATACAGCTTATGTCAAGTTGACATAAAACTAACCAGTACAGTATGTAAACCCAGTTCTAGAGGATCAAATAGCATCTTTTGCTCTTCAAGGCCATCATGCATGCATGTGGTCCACAGACATGCAGAAAAGTAAAGCAGCTATACAAATAAAATAAAAATATTTTTAAAGAGTTAATGTGTAGAATGATTGAGGAAGTTACCCAATATTGATATCTCTGTCTCTGTCTCTCTGTCTCTTTCTCTCATGCACACACACACACACACACACACACACACAGAACCACAAACACATACACAGGGTCTGTCAGTCTCTTCAGGTTGTGCTTAACAAGTAGCACAACTTAATTTGTCCAATAGACTTTAAGCACATTGAGTTTAGAGTGAAGAGATGAGAGTCAAGGATTTGGCATCATCTTTAGTCTGCCATGGACTTCTACTCAGAGCAAAAGTAAGCAACTTGATTATATTGTTGCTTATGAGTTATTCAGGGAGAACATTTATCTATTAAAGACTGATAATTTCCAGAATGCAAAAAGCATTTTTCAATATATTCAACCACAGGACCTTAGTTTTGCCCTACAAATGTTAATCTTTCACTTTAAGAGCTACTCTGAAATGAGATAAATTTCATGTACATGGGTCTTTGCACTGTAGTGTGTAAACAGGTAGCATTGCACGTAGCTCAGTGTTAAATATCCAATATTAGAGATTTGTTTAGATGAATAATATTGTGTAATGAGTCATTATGTGGGCATCAAAATTATGTTTATAGACCTTTCCATCTAAAGTTATGCGTACATGGTAAAAATGCTCTTATTATATTTTGAATCCATTTTGTTTTTCTTTATTATAATTTTTAATGTTTTCATGATTACTCTCACATGAAATTATGTTATATAAGGACACGTTCAGTGAGCTAGATAGCAGATATTGAGAATTTTAAGCTCATTGTAGGTTTGTAAGTAACTGTAAGAATAGAGCTGCTGTAGGGTTTGGGTTTTTTTGTTTTGTTTTGGTTTGGTTTGATTTTTTCACTATTTACCTAGTCCTGCCCAGCACCACCCTGCACTGCTATAACATATCATCAAAAGGAAATGACATGAATGGAATCAATCCACTGACTCTACTCAACACTCAGTAATTTTGAATGTACTCAATGAATGTGTAGTTCTATTGTTAATTTTGTCATTGACACATTCATGTCTTGCAACCTCCACCAGTCAAGAGGCAAACCAATTTCATCATGAGACCTCTTACCTTCTGTTTTAGACAGTGGCACATCTCTTCCCATCGCATGACCACTACTGGTATGTTATCCATATCTGTAGGTTCCTGGATGCTATATTAATGCAAACACTAAGTAAGTTAGTTTGAGCATTTTAACTCAGCATACTTAAGTATTGAGATGCATTGTAGTTTCCATTGAGTTTCTGATTGGTGTCTGCACTGTGACAATACTATAATTCCCTTGACATTTCAGTTGTTGAAAGGCATTTCAGTGTTTACAGCCCTTGTGTAGTACAAACCAAGCCACATTCAGACCAAGGTTCTTACATAAACATAAATTTTCATTTATCAATGATAAATGTACAAGGTAAGGTACTGAATTTTTGGCAGTTGATATTGATAGTCAACAGAGTGTTATAGAGTCATTTAGGAAGCAAATATCTGGGCACATCTGTGAGATTACTTAGGTTAGCCTCTGGGAGGCCTGTGATGTGTACATAGGTTAATTGCAGTAGGAAGAGACACCTGAATTGTGGGCAGCAGCATCTCTGAGCTGGGGTCCTAGAACCATTAAGAAGGAGAAAGTGAACTGAGTTCATTTCTCTGTTTCCTGACTGTGAACAATATTTGACTACCTGCTTTAAGTTCCTTCCACCACTTTTCCTTCTGCCACTATGACGGACTATCCTCTCATACTGTGAGTTCAAACGCACCCTTTCATTCTTAAGTTGCTTTCTTTGGTCTTTTGTCCCATCAACTTGGTTTTTTGAAAGTTTGGTTTGCTTTATTTTCTTTATCATTTTCATTCTTTTTTTTTCATACTTTATTTACATTTCAAATGTTTCCCCCTTTCCAGATCTCCCCTTTGGAACCTCCCCATTCCTTCCCCCCTCCCCCTGCTACGATGGGAGTATTCCCCCACCCACCCACCCACTCTCATATTCCCTCCTTAGCATTCTCCTATACTGGGGGATCTAACACCCTCAGGCCCAAGGGCCTCTCCTCCCCCTGATGGCCAACAAGACCCTCCTCTGCTGCATATGTGGGCAGCACCATGGGTCCCTCCATGTGTATTCTTGGGTTGGTGATCCAGTCTCCAGGAGCATTGAGGGGTCAGGCCAGTTGCCACTGTTGCTCCCTCCATGGGGCTGCAAACTCCCTCAGCTTAGACAACAAAAGGAGGTCAAAGGGATACAAATTGGAAAGGAAGAAATCAAAATATCACTATTTGCAGATGATATGATGGTGTACTTAAGTGACCTGAAAAACTCCACCAGAGATCTGCTACAGCTGATAAACACCTTCAGCAAAGTGGCTGGATACAAAATTAACTCAAGCAAATCAGTAGCCTGTCCCATCAACTTGTAAAATAAAAAGTACAGACTTGAATGATGGTAATTTGAAGAAGTCAGGAAAATGTTAGCATTGTATATAAAACTATGCAAAAATATGTGGTAAAATACTGGAAGCAAATAAATTAAGACATTAACAGTGGTTATAATTTGCTGATACAATTAGAATTAATATTAAAATCTTTTAATATTTTCTCTAATTTCCAAAGCTTCTCTAAAATGTCTTTACAAAAAGCAAGCAATAAATACTGGTAAGAAAGGAAGGAAAATATTACAATACTTAAAGTCACTATTTTTTACTAATGAGATTTAGTAATTTTGATCTTCAAGCATTGAAGAAAACATACTCAATGACAATCTTTTACTCTGAAAACTAGGATATTAAAAGTTGTTGTTTTGTTTAAAAGATAAAACTAGTTTAACACAGTTCAGATATTAAGCCCCATTTTTCTGTAGCTCACTCATATCTATTTCTAGTTCTTTTCAGAAACTGATACTTTGAAAAAGTGAACTCAATTCCCTATTGCATCTTGATGATGGGTTACCTCTGGCACATCTATTACATTTCTTCTGTCTCATAGGGGTCCCATGGTACCCATTATTTTTCTCCTACCATCTTCACATCAGGCCAGAAGGGAGTTGCAGCTCTCTGGAAGGTAATTTACTGTTGTTTGGTCTAGCCTTACGCCCTTAACATTGATTAACACTTTTGGATCTTTCCAAGTGCTGCTGTAGCAGATCATAGTTTAGTACAAGATGACAGTCTATGTCTAGTGGAATCAAATAAACAGAGGAACAACTTATCAGCCGCTAATGTCCTTGTGGGTTTTTCCTGTGTCATTCCTAGGTCTCTTCTATGTTTTGTTATTTGTTTATCACACAAACAAGTCAGCCTATTGTTATTGTTTTTAATTTCAGACCCAATTTCCAAGCTATTTACTAATTTTCAAACCATGAAATAATAATTTCATGGTTGCCTTAAAACAAAATTATATAGTTTTAATATTTATGTTGTATGTGCGTATTATATGTTTCTATATTTGAGTATTTAATTCTCTGTTTCTCTCTTTCTGTGTCTGTCTCTCTCCCTCTCTGTCTCTCTGTCTCTCTGTCTCTCTCTCTGTCTCTCTTTCTCTCTCTCTCTCTCTCTCTCTGTGTGTGCATGTGTATGGTATGTGAGTGTGGGCATGTGAGAGTCATAGAACATGTGTGGAGGTCAGAGGTCAATAAACAACTTCGTGAGGTTGGTTCTCTCCTGCCCCCTTCATGTGAGATCAGGTGATTGAACTCAGGTTGTCAGTGTCATGTAGCAAACATTTACTCACTCAACCATCTCTTTCCCCACAACAGTGTATTTTACTACTAGTGATGTTGAATCTGGAAATCTCTTTGCTGAACTCTTTACAATGCAGCCTTTCTTGGCCTTTAATTTTATAAGTAGCCAGAATAAATTCATTCTAGTGAAGAAAAATAGTGAATTGTGATTTTTTTTAGAACTATGAAGTTGGCCTCAAGAGAATTCAATCTTTGAAGGAATTTACTAATGACATGGCTTTGTTAATCTGTCTCTAAGCCTACTCTTCCTTTTTAGGTGGAGGCAAGGAGGGCAGTGTAAGGCTAAGGAGAACTAAGTGTTTGACTGGGACATTTGACAGTCAGTGATTGTGACTGCAAGTTCTGCACCCACACCAGGGTTAGAAAACTTCCTTGAGGATGGATGGGAAAAGATTGAGCCTCAGACCAAGAACACCTGCTTGGGAGACTCAACTCTGCACTGCTGTCATCTGCATCTTCACCTTGGAATTTAGTTCTCTGTAGAGCAGAGAAAACAAGGGAAAGCAACTGTCCAGGTATGCTCTGCTAAGACAGAGCTCCAGCCACTCAGTCAGTCTAATTCAAACTTTTCCGAAGATGGGCAGACTTCAGTGCAGAGGTCAAGAGGAAAGAGTTTCACATCACCGAGGAATGAGTTATCTCTTCCCTGATAATTTTACTTGGGAACATTACTAGTAAGGAAGGAAACTTAAGAGCATGTGTGGGAAATGTTTGTATGATGCAGGCTACAGCTAATTAAGATAATGAATGATGCCAATCAAGAATTCTCAATTTCTGAGGAAAGGCTGACTGATACAGCGGGGAAATGTTAGCAGCAGCCAGACAATGGTTGGCCCACCCTAGTCAGATGCATCTTTCCTCCTTCCTAGTAGTAGGCATTCATTGCATGAGTCAGAAGTTCTGGCAGGGATGATGAGCAAACATGGGGGCTAAAGAAATAGTTTGATTTCATTTGTTTCTTTTATCTCTAAATTATCATTCCCTTCTTATTCCAGAATAGGTATTCCTTTAAGAATGAACTCATTCCCATTTCTTATGTCTGTGTTTGATTTTTATCCTATAGTAAACCTTTATTTAGAACTCATGACAAGCAAGGAGATAGTCATGGGGATCTTAAAACAGATAGTTTTCTCTGCCAATATTAGTAAGTGAGACAATGGCTGCAGCTGGGGCAGCTATCAGGTGAACAGTGGGGCTGGGAATGGAGGAAGGGTTAAGCATGTGACCATGGAAATAGCGAACAAACCCCATTCTATTGATGTCTCAAGAACTAAGAATCAAACTATTTCTGAAGGAGTGTTAGTTTTGACCTGTTTGCTAAATTCTGTGAGCTGATAATTCTTGTTTATTTATTTCTTTTCCCTTCCTCTTTGTTCAAATAACAGCTTCTACAACTTAAGCAGAAGTTTTTAATAATTTACATAAGAGAAGAGAGGCCACATAGCAAGCACCATACTAGAGATGTAGGCTCAGTAAAGGTACAGGTTTGGGGGTGGGGAGTTATATCCGCCTGCAATTTTGGGGAAGATAACAGGGTAACAGTAGGATTTTATGAACCTGCTACACATGAATGATTCAAGCTTTAGAATGATCTTAAATTAAAAGAGACTAGGATTTAGGTTAAGGGTAATACATAGGTATCTGTCCATCTCCCTGCTTACTATGATTATTTGCTGTTTTTATTGGATTTATAATCCAGACATTTACAAAGAACAAGCAAGATCTCTTTATACAACATTTACCCAGCCAAAGCCCATTTTTATGTTCCCAAATATTGTCCCCTCCATGAGCTCAGGTGACAAATGGGGCTGACGACATGGCTACATCTCTGGGGTGGCACATGACTGAGCCTGCTCAATGCATGGTCCCTGCCCTGACGTAGAATGGCTGGACGAAGGCAGGCTGTTTCTTCTGGACTTGTTGGGGGAAGTTGTCAGGACACTTTCCTAATAGAGGGAGCAAGTCTATCTGGAAAGAGGAGAGAGGGAGACAGATGAGAGATGGAGAAGGAGAGAGGTGCTATGTGGCCTTAGGTTTGGGGGTAATGTGACCAATATACAATACAAACAGCCCTTAGTGTCTTGATTAAGTCAATACATACCAATGATGTATTGTTGTGTGTTAAATTCCTGATGCTTTTATGCTATATAAGCCTGTCTTCAGATTGCTTATTAATTGGGCATATAATTCTTAAAATCCTGGGCAAAGCAGGGAATATTCTGGTAGTGGTCTCAGAGAAGAGAGGCATCAGTACGGACCTGAAGCTGTATAAATTTATATGTAACTCACACTTCATTCTTTCCATGAAATACATCAGCAGAGCATATTGAGGACTTTTGTTCACTGACACATCTGCTCAAATAAATCAGTGTTCCAATCTCTAGCAACTCATTTGGCAGGAAAAACAATTTCCTTCCCTGATATAGATGGAAGGAGTAAAAGAAGATCAGGAAAATATGGGGATGGAAAAGACATGTTTACAAACTTACTAAGATGTAATGGTGGCAATTGTCATCAGAGCCATTTCCTACTGCAGCTGATGGCAGCAGACACTGAGACCCACAAACAGAATGAAACATGAAAAGCCCAAACTGGAGACCTCCACTGGTCCCCTCCCATTGGAACTCAGGGAACCCCACAGAAGATGAGGAAGAAGAATTATAGTAGCCAGAGGAGTTGAAGATACTAGGAGAACATGGCCCACAAAAGCAGGGCTCATAGGGGCTCATGAAGACTAAAGTGGCAATCATAGAGCCTGCAGAGGTCTGCACTAGGTCCTCTGCATAAATATTATGGTTGTTACCTTGGAGTGTTTGTGGGACTCCTAACAGTGGGAAAGGGGATATCTCTGACTCTTTTGCCTGTTTTGGGGGCCCTTTTCCTCCTACCAGGCTGCCTCTTCTAGCCTTGATGTAAGGGCTTGTACATAGTCTTATTTTAACTTGTTACGCAGTATTCAGTTGTTATCCCTGGGAGGCCTACACTTTTCTGAAGAGAGATGGAGAAGTGGATCTGGTGGAGAGAGGAGGTAGAGGAGGTAGGTAGGAGTGGAGGGAGGGAAGGCTGTGGTCAGGATGTATTGTATGAGAGAATAATTAAGGAAAGATGTAGTGGTAGTAAGCATTCTCATGATTGCAGGGGCAGCAATGATGGTGATGGTGGAAGATGTTTTGGTGACCATAGTAACAGAGTCAGTGGTAACAAATGTGTTCTTGCAATGCCAAAGTGTTAATAGTTCTGGCTATTATTGATCATTTACTCCTTGCTATGCAGTGGATTTCTGAGTGAAATACAGCTATTTTCTTACATGTGCCTCACAATAATCCTAGGAAGTGGCTCCAATAGATGTCTTCATTCTGTATGTCATACTGACAACACATATATGGATTGTTTGGGGTTGAGGTCACAAGGCCCCCACTTAAAACCAACCTGCCTAATTGTATAAATTGTATATTTAATCGCTATAATATCCTGCCCCTTTTATTATTCCTAAAGCCAATCTCTGGCATATATGTAGATATCTACAAAATACCTAAGATGTTTTGGACCTCAACCAAAAACCATGTGCTAAGACTTCTAAACACTACATCTGAGGCAATCCTGGACCAGTTTCCAGACCCCGTTCCCTGATGGATGGCTGTATGACTGAGGACATGTTAGTGTAAAAGGAACATGCTGGGCTTTTTACAGAATATATTTGATTTGTCAACCCTAATTTCTTCACCTTAACTGATATATTGAATACTTCACTAGAATCACCATGCCACGGTTTGTGTATAGATACCAGAGAAATGGCTTTTCTTTAAAATCAAATGCCTTCTGGGATGAAGTCTGTGTGCCTTGCTTGGTAAATACACTCTAAACAGGGAAATGGTATTTTGAAAACATCTCTTGTACAAGGATGTTTATAATTGGAGTGTATCTGTTGAACATCATTTTAGACTTTCATCAGGAATCCTTGGGTTCTGAGTATAGCACCAGAATATGACAAAATCAGACAGTTCATTACATGAACTTGTAACTACAGCTGTATCCTTGTGCCTTGCTTGTCAAAATCTGTCTAAATACTAAATATAGGTGATGACACTCGGAACTGAGACTGCTTCACTCTGCAATCTCTCTAGACTGGTGGTGGTTGCAATTATTGAGAACTCTTTCATCTACTACATGTTTGTACCCATCCGTCAAGATGTAAAAAACGTATTCAGTGACAACCTATTTTTAAGGCACAGTTTCAGAATTATAATGAGACATTTCTAGAGATTTCCAGAGGGAAGGCAGAGGCATAAAAAGACATGGTTCTTTGTGAAGCATCTTGGTTCGTCAAGCCTCAATTTCCACTTCTACCAAAAAGGACTAATCTACAGCCCACATCCACTAGATGCTCTGAGGATGAATGAAATGGTGGCTAACATGCGCACTGTGCTTAGTGAAAGTTGCTTGCTGTTTTATTTACCATTCTTACCCTGCAACATGGGAGATATAAACTCTTCAGGTCATGGCTTCCAAGCTGCCTGCATTTCTGCTGAGATCCCTGAAGGCAGGGGCCAGATGATAGCTCCAAAATGGTGCCCAGCCACAATATCTTGGGTGGGCAGAGAAGAGAGGTGCTGGAGGAGTGAAATCTTAGCTACAGGGTGAATGTCTGCAATAGTATGAACAGTGATCACATGGGGCATGGGTAAATAATTACCAAGGGAAGTTATTCATTCCTGTCTCAAAAGTTGTGAACTGTGTGTTCTTGTCAGTTTTCCTAGGCTATCTCCCAGAGGCATTAGTTCCATTTTTTAAAAAGCTACCCAAACACAAATTGTGACTAAATAAAGAGCCCATTTGGTACATTGCCCAGGAAACAAGTCCTCAGTCAGTCTTTTTAACTTTGTAAAAATTGTTGTTAATGAAATGGAGCAAAGCTGACTAGGGAAGATGGCTCAGTCAATCCATTACCTGTCATAAAGCAGGAAGACCTGAGTTTGGATGCCCAGCACCTATGTAAAAGTCAGAATAAACTGTGACTCAGTGTTTGGGGAGCAGAGCATATATCCCTAGTCTAGCTGAATAGACTCAAAGTCTCAGTGAAAGACCCTGTCTCAAAAAGTAAGGTGAAGAATGATACCGGAAGACACCTGTGTTAATCTCTGCTTCCACCCAACACATGCTCCCATGCACACACACACACACACACACACACACACACATGCACACACAGGCACTAATAGAAGAAGAAAGCACATGAAGGCTTTTAAGTGAGTGCTAAGGACAATGATGTCACTCTAAAGTTGATATGTTGAAATTACAAGCCCAAAGTTATAGCTAAATATGGGCCCTTTGAAGAGAAGTAGCTGAGTCACAGTTGCAGAGAAGTACTTTGTGCCCTCAGGAAAAGAGACAAGAGAGAGCTTGCTCTCCAATCTCAGCCTTTCATGAAATGGGAACACAGATACCAGAAGAGGCCTCCCTAGAAACTGACTGTGCTGGCATTTTGATCTTGAACTTCTAGCTTCTACTAGTGTCAGAGAATAAACAGCTTTATTTTACAGCCACCTGTCTACAGTGTTTCATTATGCCTGTCAACTAAGATGCAGGGCTGTGTGCAGTCACCCACATCAGGGGTATTTCTTATGTGGCTCGGAAACCATCTGGAGTCCTAAATTGGTGCTACATTAAGAGTAGCAGAGCCCAGGCTGGCCCTGAAAGGTACAGTCTGAACTCCAGCCCCACTGAGTGGCGATCACCCAGGGTGGCTGCAAAGACCTAGCATTCGAATGAAGTTATCCATTTAATTCTGAAGCCATGGATGAGAGTCATAGACATGTAGAAATAAAAAAGATAGAAAAGTGGCGTCCTAGATAGTTTTAACTATCACTTGACACAGCCCAGAGTCTCCCGAGAAGGAAGTCTTCAATTAAGAAATTTGTATGTCGGGCAGTGGTGGCGCATGCCTTTAATCCCAGCACTTAGGAGGCAGAGGCAGGTGGATTTCTGAATTCGAGACCAGCCTGGTCTACAGAGTGAGTACCAGACAGCCAGGGCTACACACAGAAGCCCTGTCTCAGAAAAAAAGAAAGAAGAAAAGAAAAAAAATTGTACAGCTTTGCGTGTAGCCACATCTGTGGTTTAGTCTATGAGTGACAGTGCCTTATTTGTTAATCTGTGTGGAAGGGTTCAGCCCACTGAGGGCAGCACCATTACCTGGCCATGTGATCCTAGGCTATAAAAAAAATCTAGCTATTCTGGTTTGGTTTTTATGTTGCTATGGTAAAACTCTAACCAAAAGCATCTTGTAGGAGGAAAGGGCTTGTTTGGCTTGCAAGTTACAGTCAATCACCTCACCAAAAGAAGTCAAGCCGGGGACCCAGAGGCAAGAACTGAAGCAAAGACCAAAGATGAATGAGGAATGATGCTTCCTGGATTTCTCTCCCTGGCTTACTTAGCTACCATTTTTAATATATCCTAGGACTACCAATCTATGGACGGTACTCCTGGAAGAGGACTGGTCCCTCCTATAGCAATTAGCAACCAAGAAAATGCCCCATAGGCATATCCATAGGTCAGTCTGATGAAGCTAATTCCTCAGTTATGGTTTCCTCTTCCCAAGTGTGTCTGGGTATGTGTCACATTGGCAAAATCTAGCCAGCACACTAAGTGTGAACCTGTGAGTGAGCCGGGAAATAATGTTCTTCCACAGTTTCTGCCCTGACTTCTCTCAGTGGTAGAGCATGATCTCAAAGTTTAATCTCAACAAACCATTTCTTCCCCTCAATTGGTTTTGATCAGAGGGCTTCATCATAACAACAGAAAGAGATGTAGAAGAGATGATGGGTCCGGACAGTTTTGTATTTTGTGTTATAAACAGATTTGTACTCCATACTATAAAAAATAATGTGGATGGTCATGCTACTAATAGCTTAGTTTGTATACATAGTTAATAATTTGTTTATTTTAAGGAAACACTACCTCTATCCAGCATAGAAGCCGCCAGGGAAGGGCAGTCCACGGCTGATACCAGCACACAATAAGTAGTTCTAACAAGTGCTTGAAATCGAAAGAGTAGGGAAGAGAGTAATGAGAATAGCACAGGTATCCCAAGTCTCAAAAGTGTGGCTGATAATCCAGAAACTCAAAACTTGTTAAAGTACTGACACACTAAGTGGTGGGTGAATGCTCAACTCCCAATGGGACATCTATAGCCCCCATCCTCCAGGACTCGGAGATCATTATGGGAAGAGGCAGAAAGAAAGGAAAAGCTGGGGAATGGAGAAGAATGACGTAAACTGCTGTCTTCTGAACATGATGTGGCCATTGAGCTCACTGTGGCATGGTTATATGCACAAAACCTGTGCAAGGCAAAGCCGATAAAAGCAGTCAGCATTTGAGGAAGCAGCACTATTTGAACACAGTGGGTTACAAAAGATAAATAAATAAAGGCAGGGGCATGAAAGTGACAGTTGGCTGTGCTAAGTATGACCAAAATATATTATATAGGTGTGTGAGATGGACAAAGAATAAAATTAAAATGTTAAAGATGAAGGAGAGGATGTGTTGAACACCTGAACAGGGGCAAGACTAAATTCTGGAATGATCTGCTCTCTGTTTCCACTTCCCCACCTCCAACCCTGATAAAGCCACTGGCTGTAGATTAGATGTAAGTCAGTTTTTAAAAGTATATTAGTCTGCTGCCTTCTCAGATCACCAGCTCTCACAGTGCCACTTAAAGATGCAGTTCCTGTCCCTGCTCATTGGAACTTTATGGGGACAAACATCATGAGCTCCAGAGTTCCAGTTACAGAAAGTTGTCTGGCATTACAGTGAAACCACCACAAATCTTACAGACTTGCAAATGGGAGGCCTTCATATGTATATCCTCTCTGAAAAATGTAGTGTTCCCCTTGTAAAAAAGTGAAACAGTACTGCTAACGTTCCTGGGGATCTGCCACCTTCACCTTCCAAGCCCTGGGTATTCATTTTGTATTGTGTTCTGTTGTGTTGTATTATGTAATCCTCACAACAAATTCCACCTTAAAGGGAGGAAAATTAAGGGAAGGGGAGAGAGAGAGAGAGAGAGAGAGAGAGAGAGAGAGAGAGAGAGATCATAACAATGTTTGAAGCGTAGGCTTCTTTGATGCCACTCTAACAGTGGGAGGATTAGCTGCAGTGAACTGCACTGAGCACAGTATCCGAAGCATGGTACTTATTCACAAAATTGTAATAGCCATAATTAACTGTTGGAAGAGAAGTAGCAGTTTGAATGAAAATGCCCCTCTTAGGCCCATGGGGAGTGGCACTATTAGGTGGTGTGGCCTTGTTGGAGGAAGCGTGTAACTATGGGGTGGGCTTAAGATTTCAGATGCTCAAGCCAGACCCAATGTTTATCTCTCTTCCTGTTGCTTATGGATCTGGGTGTAGAACTCTCAACCACCTCTCCAGCACCATGTCTGCCTGGGTGCCACCGTGCTTCCTGCCATGACAACAATGGGCTAAACCTCTGAATTGTAAGCCAGCCCAATTAAATGTTTTTAATTCATAAGATTAATTAAAGTAAATGTTTTTCTTCATAAGAGTTGCTGTGGCTATGGCATCTATTCACAGCAATAAAACTCTAAGACAGTCTCTATTATTTTTCCTTAGAATGGACCTAGGAGAAGGGTCAGGGTTCTGTTACAAATTACCAGGAGCCAATCTTGTGGGTCTTTTTCAAGATAATGATTTTAGGTAACTTATCCTCATGTTGACATTAACTTCCTCAAAGAAATCAGAGCAGTTAATTAACCCCTCTACTTTTGAATGGGAAGACTCTGGTTCAAATACATACAGTATTTGTTCCTGGTTTGGTGATTTGGTCAGATCACTTAATACCTTTATGCCTCATGGTACAGACTAAATCAAGATGTCTTCTCTAATAGTTCTTACAGGAACTAAATCGAGTAGGTTCCAGACTTGAAGTATTCCTATGGTAGACATTATTAATATAGTTTACTACATTTGAGGACATCTGACTTCTTTGCCTGGCCTTGTTATGCTGATGACAAAATTTAGGCCTAGAGCCATCCAGGTTTGCTTTGATTTCTGCTATAGATAGTCAGAAAGTCCAACAAATTCTTCATACATCTCAGGTTCTGCAGCATGATCTTCTGCCCATAGACAAAAAGCATCCACAGAAGACCAGAACAGGGGTCCTGTTATTCTGCTGAGATACTTGGTTCTATGAGGTCCAGTTAGGGCCTATTGTTCTTGCAGCAAACCTACTCTCACGGTTCAGCTAGAATTGAGCCAGAGTGTCCTCATATTTTGAGTAATGGGCAGACTTCATAGTATGTGATGGTCTCCTCTATGCAGGTACATCTTGGTCAACAAAGTTGTGCTCCAGAGAATATGCAATTATACCAGTCCATCCATCAAACAGGTCAACTGAGAACTCAAATCCCATAGGATGTGAAGTTCTCTGTTCTTGTCATCTAGGGTGTGGGATTTTCTGTCTTTAATGGTTATAGCCTGAAACATATGGCTGGTTATTAATAATTCATTAATAAAAGCCTCCACTTATTGGGAATTTACTGTGTGCCAGGCACTGTGCTGTCATATATATAAATTGTGTATACATTACTATTTCATTCCCTTGTCATGCATCAAGTACCCTTACCATCTGCAGCAGAAAGACTGAGAAACTAGAAGTTGAGGAATTAATAATTAATACTAAGTCCAGCTGCAAAAATGTGGCAGAGCAAAGAATTGAATCCAGGCTGCTTAAATTCAGAGTTCTGAAATACTCATTACAACTGTCTCCATTTTTCTTTCAAATACTTGATGAAATCACGCTTTATTCTCAAGTGTCTTACCATCCTGAGACCAATATTTTCCCACTTCTACAACAATGTTTGTGTTTACCATGAAGGCCAATGAATTGATCGAAGTCATTCAACCAAATTTGCTGTCAGATAGACCTTGCCCAAATACATCAGTTTCTTCAGGAAAGGGCAATATGAAATGGCAATGTCTAAAACAACAGGGAGAGCTGCACAATTACCTGACAAATGCAGTGTATGCCCATGGCTATGGGAATAATTTAAACCAATCCACTCTTTCCTCTGAATAGCAAGGCTCTATGAGGTGCTTTCTTTTGTTGTCTTTCTGTTTTGTTTCCCATTGGAAGGGCTTTCCAAATAATTGTTCCATCTGTCCACTTCAGTTTGCCTGAGTGGTTTCAGCCAGAGGACAGTTAGAAGTCAAACACCTGACATGCAGGGAAAACAAATGTGTGGGAGGTGGTGAGAAGACTAAGAAGGTCTGGTCTGCCTCCTATAGCCGAGCCAGAGGTCCGGAAGTTAATGACAGGCTCTAGTTGTCCCAGGGAGGGAGGAAGGGACAATTTTAAGAATGGGGTGGAGGACTGGGCCAACTTTATTGTTGGAAGTTCAAGGTTGGCTACCAAGAATCACTGTGCTTGACAATGGAATTAAGTACAGAGATAAATACCAAGGCAGAGATGATAAATATAGAGGCAAGACAGGAGCAACAGAAGACCGGGCAGCTTTATCTAGCACATTTTGTTACACTTTTGGCTGGACATTCCATACACTTAACTATTTTGACCTCTCAACATCTACATTTAAGGGTTAAGGACACTGAAGCCCAGAGAAGTCAAGTTACTGGCATGAGACTACACAGCTAATACCAAAGCAATGTTTTAGTCTAAATACCTTGCTTTTCGATGCTACTTCAGATTACTCTAAACCAGGAGGGGAGCTGTCTAGAACTCTTTCTGGACAGGGAAAAGTTAAATCTAAATTTTAAAAATGAGCTTACTATTTATTGTGTACAAGGATTTCTATGCAATAACAAGTAAAATGACTAAAACTAAATCAGAACTACAATTTAGAAAATCAGAGAGAGAGGCAAAGTAACTCACAAAACATGGCTATACCATGTTTATAGCCACGGTGCTATAAAGTAGGTTAGTGGGAATTTAAAAACAGGTCTCTGCTTTATATATAAAAATGTTAATATAAAATAATGGATACATTGATGAACTCATTTTGATTTTTTTAGATGGGGTCTCACTCTGTAGGCTAGGCTGATCTCATCATTACTAAGAAAGCCACACTAGCCTCCAACTCATAGCAATCCTCCTGTGCCAGTGTCTGGAAAATCCTCATGGCAGATTATAGGCATTGGCCACCAACACATCCAGCTAAAATTCTGAATAAGTTTTAAAATATTTGGATAACACTGCTATGTTAGACAAGCTCTATTACTGAGCTACATTGCTAGTCTGGATAATCTGTTTTACTGAGGGGCTTGTGAAGAACAAACGTCAGTGCAAAGGAGAAATAAAACCAAGAATTGGTTAAATTTGAAGCAATATTTGGTCTGTGGAGTGTTTTATAAAAGAGAAAAGAACCAAGGATATGTTTTATAGAGCCAGGTATGGTGAGGATGCTAAGGCATCCTTATTTAAGACATGGGAAGGGAAGGGGGGAGGGAGGGAAAAAGGGAGGGAGGGAGAGAGGGAGGGAGGGAGGAAGGAGGAGGAGGAGGAGGAGGAGAGGCCAACCAGGAACACATGGAGAGAGGGGGGAGAGGAGAGAGGGAGAGGGGAGAGAGGGAGAAAGAGATGAGGGAGAGAAAGGGCAGAGAGTAAGAGAGGGAGGGAGGAGGGGGCAAACAACCCCTTTTATAGTAAGCCAGGCATACCTGCCTGTTTCCAGATAACTGTGGGGCGGAGCCTAGAAGGAATGCTCACAGTCTGTGTCCTAGGATTGGACAGTAGGAGCTTCTTGATGCAAAATATAGACCACACTGTACTCTGACACAGATAGAGTAAGGATAAGGATAAGAGTCTGTGCAAATTGGATGCTGTGAAGTGTTAAAGAAAACCACAAGGGAGTACATACCATGTTTGTTCTTTTGTGATTGAGTTACCTCACTCAGGATATTTTCAAGTTCTATCCATTTGCCTGTGAATATCTTGAAGTCATTCTTAATAGCTGAGTAATATTCCATTGTGTAAATGTACCACATTTTCTGTATCCATTCCTCTGTTGAGGGACATCTGGGTTGTTTCCAGCTTCTGGCTCTTATAAATATGGCTGCTATGAACATAGTGGAGCATGTGTCTTTATTACATGTTGGAGCATCTTCTGGGTATATGCCCAGGAATGGTATAGCTGGGTCCTCAGGTAGTACTATGTCCAGTTTTCTGAGGATCCACCAAACTGATTTCCAGAGTGGTTGAACCAGCTTGCAATCCCACCAGCAATGGAGGAGTGATCCTCTTTCTCCACATCCTTGCCAGCATCAGACACAGTATGCACCCACCAATAAGTGGATATTAGCCCAAAAGTTTGGAATACCCAAGATTCAATTCACAGACCATATGAAGCCTAAGAAGAAGGAAGACCAAAATGTGGATGCTTCAGTGTTTCTTAGAAGGGTGAACAAAATACTCACCGGAGGAAATATGGAGACAGAGTGTGGAGCAGAGACTAAAGGAAAGGCCATCCAGAGACTGCTCCACCTGGGGATACATCCCATATATAGCCACCAAACCTGGATGTTCTTGTGGATGCTGGGAAGTGCTTGCTGATGGAAGCATGATAAGGTATCTCCCAAGAGGCTCAGGCAGAGCCTAACAAATACAGAGGCTAATGCTCATAGCCGACCATTGGACTGAGCATGGGGTCCTAGATGGAGGAGTTGGAGAAGGAACTGAAGGAGCTGAGGGAGTGTGCAGCCCCATGGAGGGAGCAACAGTGTCAACTGGTCAAACTCTCTGGAGCTCCTGGAGACTGGATGACCAACCAAAGAATACACATGGAGGGACCCATGGTGCTGGCCACATATGTGGCAGAGGAAGGCCTTGCTGTCCATCAGGGGGAGGAGAGACCCTTGGGTCTGAGGGTATTACATGCCCCATTATAGGAGAATTCCAAGGAGAGAAGACAGGAGTAGGTGGGTGGATGGGAGAGCACCCTCATAGAGGCAGGGGGAGGAGGGATGGGATAGGGAGTTTCTGAAGGGGAGACCTGGAAAGAGGAAAACATTTGAAATGTAAATAAAGTAAATATCAAAGAGAGAGAGAGAGAGAGAGAGAGAGAGAGAGAGAGAGAGAGAGAGAACCACAAGGGACCTGAAAATTCCAGATAGATATGTATGGAAAGCCCAAAGTTATACAGCCATTGTGGATTACACTCAGTGAAATTTACAATATTTTACTACAAAAATACTTTTATATTATAGCCTCTCACCTTAAAATGCTACAATCACATTAGCATTTAAGAAACTTGGACTGAAGTCAAGGTCTGGTCTGAGCCAAAGAGAAAGAAAAGGCACTGACTGCAGCTTCTTCCTGCATCCTGGCATGGGGCTACTTCCATCTCTCTGCACAGGCTGTAATGGATGTCAGCCTAGGTCCACACAGATGGGACCTAGGGCACCTTGGGAAGGTTCAGTCCTTCATGTTTATCCATTTGTATTATAGTGATTGACAGCCTGTTCTAAGTCAGATACTCTTTTTCATGTTGCTAACTCACAGGAGAGGAATGTAGTCACTGCTCAAAAACACAACTCTGATGCACTGGACATCACTCCAAGTCAAACATCCTATTAAATAACAAAGGTTTTTGCACAGGAACCTTGTATAGAGAAAGGGCTACAACTATGCAGCCATGCAATGCTTATTTAATAACTGATGTACCTCTAAAACATACCATATATAAAACCCCTCCTAGACTGCTCCCTCCTGTCTCAGTAAATGATAACTCTATTCTTCTCATCACCTAGGCTAATAATGTTGATATCCCTCTTTCTCATACCCCTAATTTCTAACTCTGCTAATTGCACCATTCTGGTAGATTCTTATTATTTGACAATACTTGGCAAAAGCAACTTAAGGAAGGGAGAGTTCAATTTAGCTCCCACTTTAAGATTGCAGTTCATCATGATGGGGAAGTAACTCTGGCAAGAGCAGGAGACACTTGGTCTCCTTGTATCTGCTGTCACAAAGCAGAGAGATGAATGTCGGTGGTCAATAGGTTTTCTTACATTTTCTCCACTTCAGGACTCTTGCCTGTGGAGTGGTGCTACTTACAGTTATTGTGAGTCTCCTTACCTCAACTAACAACCTAGAAGCTTACACCAAAGATGTTCCCAAGGGATTGCCTCCTAAGTGATTCTAGACCTGTTGTGTTGTCAGTCAATATTGACTACCCCAATTCTATCCCTTGTCAATTTGATACCCAAATGTCACTTTTAAACCAAAATCTTCCACCCTCATCCCCATAGGTTCATGGCCCTCTCATAGTGAAAATTTTATCTAGTCTAACTTCAGCTAGAGTTGTAGTGTGACCCTGATGGACTACAGGTGCACTGACCTCCATGTACATCTGGGTTTCTGTTTCGACTGATCCAGCACCATTCCAGTTTAGATTCTTCCCTTTCAAATGAACTTGAATTTTCACAAGTTGAAGTCTTTATGAGCAGAGTTTTGCCCTCAAGACACCTTATCTATTTTTCCAGAGAAGAACAAGAAGTTTCTCTTTCTTGGTATGAATCTCTTTAACCCTTAGAGCTGACTCCTCAGTCTGCCTTGTCTCCAACCTCAAATTCCCTACTTTCTTCCTCAAACAGCATGTTTTTCCTATCATTTTGCTTCTATTAATTGCTCCTCCTAACTTTGGACCTTGATAACAAGCAATGAACCATAACCATGACAACAGTCTAAATGCTATCATGTTTTGGGATTACTTCTACTGAACAAGTTCATCCATAACTTTTGGATTCAGCCTCACTCAAATTCCCAGGTTACTGGCAACATGTGACCAGACTCTGGCAAGACATTACACAAATGGTCTCTAGCCAGCTTCCCCTTTGTGATCTCATGGTCTTGGCTCCCTCTATCTATTCCCCTTGACATTCTGACTCTTTAAAACTCCCAGCAGAATAGACCATTAGGCTATGTGCAGTATTCTGGGGATTTTCTAGCCGTAAGTTCCAATGTTGTTCCCATTCCTCCTACAAACTAGTTTCAAAGTCTTAAGAACCATACAGTCAGATTTAGCATAGCAACAACCCTACTCTTGGCACCAATTTTCTATGCTTCCCCAACTTAGTTCCCTTCCACTTCATGGTTTCTGCAGTGGCTTCATCAGCCACTATGTGTGTGTGTGTGTGTGTGTGTGTGTGTGTGTGTGTGTTATACAATACTGTATAAAGGTACTTTTCCCTGCAGTTTTACCAGTATGTTTTTGTCCTTTATTTTCTTGCTAATAACCATTCTATGTTGTTCTATAAGACTTTTTTTGCTTAAAACTCCCAAAGTCTTTTTCATATCACTAAGAGGAAAAACTAAAAGTCCTTATAATATCCTATGCCTTTAGACCCCGTATGAGATTCTTAGTTCACAGTTGACCTGTCTTCCTCACCTACTGTATCCCTCTTAGCTGCTGCAGCCTTTCTGCTGCTTCTAGAACATAAGCATGTGCTTGCTTCAGTGATTGTGCTCTCAGTGAGCTGTTGCATGTCAGACACTTCTGCCAGGATCATTCATGTCTTTGAGGTTTCTATTCAAATGCTTCCATTTGCTGGTCATTACCTGAGTACAGCTTCCCCTTCCCTCCAAGAATTTGTAGCTACAGAACCACCTACACATTTATTTATTTCATTACTGTCTTCCTCCAAAAGTTTACAATGAAAACTTGAGAGAACAGCAGCTCTGCATCTTACTTTCCTGTGACCTTGCCCCCATAAATCTCTGTTGAATAATGTAGTAGATGAATACATGGTGTGAGAAGACACACCTCCATCCCAGCCAGGAAAAGAAGAGAAAGAGCAGAGCTACAATGACAATCAGCCCTCTTTCATCTCTCCTGCAAAGAGAGTTTGTCTCTCCTTCTCTCTGCTATTCCTATGAGTCTTGGGCAGAGCTGTAGGTATCAGAAGGAGACTTCAGCCCAGCATTGTGATATTTTCCTTGGCATACCCTTTCCTATCACTTCTGAACCTGGATCAGCAGGGTTCAATTCACCATATCATTCATGACAGATATTTCTTGTCTTATACCTGTTTTTTCCAGAAGATCCTCTTTCTAGCCTGTAAGGCTCTAGCCAGAGAAGATATTTTCTGTTATGTGGGAACTGTGACATAAACAAACAACAACAACAAACAAAACAAAAACAGGGCAGAGCCACTGACTTTCCTCTTTGCTGCATTACTGACACTTTTTATACCTGGCATGAGTCTTAGTTACTTTTCTGTGGTCGTAATAAAATAACCTGACAAAATCAACTTAAGCTGAAAATGGTTTATTTTGGCTCACTGTTCCAGGGTAGTGTTTGTTGTAAAAGAACTTGAGGCAGCTGGTCATATTACATCCACAACCAGGAGGCAGAATGATGAATGCTTGTGCGCAGCTGTTCACTTTCTTCTTTTTAAACAGTCCAGGATTTTAGCCTAGGGAGTGGTGCCACCCACAGTGAGTAGGTCTTCCTATACCAATTACCCTAATCAAGACAATTTCCTATAGGCATGCACAAAGGCCTGTCTCCCAGAGTTTCTAGATCTTATCGAGTTAGCAATTAAAATTAAACATCACAGCATGTCTGTAGAGTTTTCATGAGGAAAAATAAACTACATGGATTAATTTAGAATTATTGAAGAATTCATTTAAAGATTCTCAGAGATTTCTTTTAACCAGTAGGTCCTCGCATGCATAGATAGAGGAGTCATAGGAACTCCACAAGGCTATTTGCCAGAGTTCCCTGTTAGAGATATGAAAAGTGCAGAGGCCTTGAATTAAGAATGTATAACCTGTGTCTGATTCCAGCTTTGCCACACTCCACTATCTGACCTTAGAAAGCCCCTCAGAACCTCTCTGAGCTCTGGAGCTGTTGAGAGCAATGTATCATTTGTGGTTATTTAGAGGCTTAGTCCTTAACAGAGAAGAAGTAAAGCTAAGGAGAAGTTGGCAGTTTTGTTCACTTCCCCGTGTATGACCTTGCTGTTTTGCCCTACTGTGCCTACACATACCAATGAGAACTGATATCTTTTTTATAAGGAACCATTGAAGACCATGCTTACCACTCTTCTCTAGCTTGGGATCTGGCAATACAGGTGAAATGACTGTTTCTTGCAGGACTACCCATGCTTGCAAATTGGGTCATTACTTCCTGCTTTTTCTTTCTGTCAGACACTATTTTAGCATCTAAATTTGGAGCTTATAATTGTCCTTCACATCCACAGCAAGGAGAGGATGTCGAAGATGAGAGTGAAGGACTGGAATGGCAAACAAGGCTGTGCCTGCTTGGCTGGCTGTATTTCCCTCCTTCTTCTGTGGCATGCTTTATTTCCCTATTTGCAAATGTGCTTGGTCTTTCCTATCTTGCCAACTTTTTGATCATTTTCTTCTTTCAGCACACACACACACACACACACACACACACACAGATCTCCCCAAATTTCAGTTTCTATATAGCTTAATTAAATTGGTGGCAGCTGCCCCAAAATAAAATAACAGCCTCAGAAACAAGAAGGCTGCAAATCCCAGGATTAGAGCACCCCTGAAGTTATAAAAATTCTTCAAGGCATTTATTTGCAAATTGGACTCCATTTGCATATTTTTCAAGCATAATACAAATGTATTATTTATCAGTTGGTCCAACCAATGTCTGTAAAAAAGAATGATTGCAAATTTCACCTTCATTTCAGAATCCTCACTGTAAATCTTTAGCCCTTTAAGTTGCAGGAAAACAGGGCTACATTTCTTAAGTCTATGTCATTGAAAATAAAAGTCTCAAGTTTATAAAATCATAAAATCCAAAGTCGATTTTAATGTCAACATTGCCTAATCCCATTGAGCATCCACTCATCTGTCTACTTCAGTGACACTCATCAGATAGACGGTCTGCCCTTAAGCAGAAGTATGACCTCGCTCTCAGATAACTGCTGTTGCTGATGATACAAGCTTTCAGAGTTTTGTGCCCGGATTACTGGTCTAGCCTTTATGGACAAGCATGTGAAGAAATCCAATTTGAGTTGTTACCAGTTCCTGTTGGACTGGTTCCTGGGCTAGAGAGTACCACATCCCTGGGCCCAACACATTTGACGAGAAACAATCAGCGTCACATAAGTATTCAGGCCACTGTTGACTTTCTGTCACTTGTGTTTTATAACTCACCATCCATTTAAAGCACACAATTCATTAAGTGTGAGAGCTATTTCTTTAATATAAGTGCACTCTTCAGTAAAATGTAATCAGACAGAAGATGCTGAAAATGGAAAAGTATTTCCCACAGCATCTATTCAGAATTATTTTCACAGGTTTTTTTTTTTTGTCTTTTTGTTTGTTTGTTTTGTTTTGTTTTGTTTTTTGTTTTGTTTTTTGTTTTTTGTTTTTTTTTTGTAGTCTTCATGATATTAGAGGAGACTTGAGTCCTCGGAAAGCCCCATGGTGTTTTCTGTATAATAGGGAGTGCAATGAAGAGCTGGCCTGTGTCCTGCCTCCCTTCTGCTTGCTTCTCAAGCCAGGTACTGGATCATTGATTTTTGTCCTATAAGAAGGTGACCACCATGGGATTAAATACCTGCTTCTATTCCTATTATAATTCAAATAATCCCTTACTGGTCTTATAGGTACCATTGGGGTATCACGCTCTAAAACTGAAAGGACACAAAGAATTCAGAATCTATAAATAAGGGTGTGAATAAATTAGAATATGGTGCTGTTTGTCCATGATGCTGACCTTATGGTTAAAGCAATGAGCCAGAGGAGCTTTTAAAACAATTTGTTTCCTAAGAAAAGGAGTGTTCTTGCTGTATGAGAATTAAAATTGATTAAATTACACAGAGATAACATTTTTATTTCTCTATTTGTACATAGAGGCTTCGATTTAACTGTAACTCACTAAACGTGGTTTTAGGTAGTGTTTTTCTTAAGATTTATGTGAACCTGCCCTAAGTAACCAAAGGCTGTTTTGCTTCAGTGGTTTGAAGGCATCAGAGCTGTGATCTCAGTGTTTTTATTTTTCTCTCTTTGTCCTGCCAGAAGACTGCAGTAGCTCCTATCATTACATCCTGTATCTGGAATGAGAACAGGAGACAGTAGATTCTGTACTCTGAGAATAAAAATGTTTTCAGCTTCTCCCAGCTGAGAAAGGTTGGTGCACAGACTACAGCAGCAGGGGATTCTGAGATTTCAAAGCTCAATTTATTTAAGGAAATGACCTATGTGAGGGTCAGTGCAACTGGTAGTTAGTCCTGAACAAACGGAGAAATCACTTAGTAAGTTACAAAAGAAAGTAGAGAGTCTGTGTAGAGAACCAGGTGTGCCTGGCATCATTTTACTTTGTGTATAAAGTAAAGAGAAATTGCAGAATAGAGAGAAAATGATCAACCATGTAGGGAGCCAGGATATGTTTCTAGCACTGGATGTTGTTCTAGAAACAATATTGTAAACCAAAACTAAATGAATGGTTTTCTTTGTTTGTGTAGTTGCAAAGTGACTCCTGTGAGTAACTAGTCTCTTAGGTGTTAGAAGATGTAACACAGTGGTGACACATGGCTTAGAACAACTGGTTTTACTGGTTAACATTGCCTTAAGCTGAAAACCTGGTTAATGCAATGAGACAAAGAAAAGACACAGTTGGGAAGTAAGCCACAGAATGCTGAGCTGTTTCACAAGGTAGCCAGATGTGCCACTTACTTTTCTGTTACTGTGCTCAATACCATGACCAAAGTCAATTCAAGGGAGAGAGGGTTTAATTTGGCTTACAATTTCAGAAGAATAAGAGTCTATAATAATGTGAGCAAAGGCACAGTAACAAATAGCAGGCATGGCCTCAGAAAGCTGTGGGTTACCTGATTGAGCTAAGAGCTCAACCATATTTTCAACCATAAGCATATAGTAGAGGAGGCTAACTAGTATCATCACAGTTAGGGTTTCTAGTGTTGTGAAGAGACACTATAACCATACTCTTAAAAAGGATAACATTTAGCTGATGGTTGGCTTACAATTCAGAGGTTTAATCCATTGCCATCACTTTGGAAAGCATGGCAGCGTGCAGGCAGACATGGTGCTGTAGAAGTAGCTGAAAGCTCATATCTGCATCTATGGGTAGCAAGATGAGAGAAACACTGAGCCTGGCTTGAGCATCTGAGACCTCAAAAACCCCCAACTACCTTCTTGACATACTTCCCCCAACAAGGCTACACCTTTCTAATAGTGCCACTCCCTATGAGCCTATGGGAACATTTTCATTCAGACCACCACAACATGGAATAACACAAGTATTTTCAGTCTCAGACCCTACTTCCCACAGTGAGCTTCCTCCAACAAGACCACACCTCCAAACCTCCCAGAAGAGTGCCACCAACTAGAAACCGAGTATTCTCATATATGAGCCTGTGGGAGGCATTCTTATTCACCAGAGAAAGCAGGAAGTTTTTTAAGATTTAAAGCTTTTATTGGGTGGAAATGAAAGTAGGAAAATTATTGTAGAAAACATCTGGTAAAAGTGCAGCATATTTCTTAACTGTACAGTGATAGTTTAAAAGGAATAGAAAGAGCAGATAAATGCCGTCCAGAGCTTTCAGCTCATCTTAGGACTACTGAATAAGGAGGAATCTGTGTATGGCCTATGGGAGTGCTAAGCAATGTTAGTCTAGTTTATAAAGTATCTGCTTTTAACTAAGGTCAGATAGGGGTGGGATTCATTCTGCTTCCTGAACCAAATGAAGATGGAGATCAGATGCACAAAGCAGAGGCTTTCAAGTACTGGCCTCCAGACAGTGAAGAACAGGGATGCCAAGAGATGGGAAAACAGGGTGTTGGTTTCATAATTGTCCAACTCACATTAAAGGGCCGCAAGAGAGGGAGTTCATTTAGATGCTAATAGGTTCCCTGACTGGAGGAGATGGGGCTGGGAGTGGCAGCACCATCTCCAAGAGACTAAGTCAGCTCAATTGAAGAACATGGGACCAGAAAGAAAAGATTTAGAATGGCCCGATATGGAAAGGATTCCTAACATAGGACATTGACAGTTTTAGAGCCAGGATGAATCTACATGATCCACACAGAGACTGAATGATCAGTATTTGTTCTGAGTCAGGAACAGCACTGACTCTGAC
The DNA here is from genome assembly GCA_019843965.1 of Rhynchomys soricoides. Classification (NCBI taxonomy): domain Eukaryota; kingdom Metazoa; phylum Chordata; class Mammalia; order Rodentia; family Muridae; genus Rhynchomys; species Rhynchomys soricoides. The sequence continues at coordinate 1,782,119 of JADRCH010000167.1, read as the reverse complement.
CAGCAAATCTGGAGCCTTCTGATTACCTGGAGTACTAAGTAAAGTACCTCAAAGGCTGTGTTTAGGTATGTGTTCATTCTCTCTGGACTGAAGCTCACTTCATTGAAAATCACTGAATTTCTTGTTGGAGGAAGTGTGTCACGGAGGGGGTTGGGGACTTTTGAGGTCTCAGGCCTGGCTTCACCTAATAAGTTTTAATAACAAGACATAAAGATATCACCCTGTTTCCAAGAAACAAGTACCCCTTCCCAAAAAGCTAGAAAATACTTTCAGGAAAGCAAAGTGTAAGGAAATCAGTGTGGATCCAGTGTGCCTGTTAGTACAAATGTTATCATGAAAAGGAGAAGGATGTAAGTTGTAAGGGGAGAAAATGTGACCATTTAAAGATGGCACAAGACTAACAAAGTCATTATAGTAATTACCAGCATGGTGGTATTGCAAAGGTCCAGAAAATAAGAAGAGCCCTAAACCTTTGAAGTTGGACTAAATGTATTTTGCATTATGTTATGGCTACAAGCCTATGGGGGCCAGGGAGTGGAATGTGGTGGTTTGAATAAAATGTTCTCCATTGATTCATATGCAATGGCATTATTGGAAGATGTTGGAATTGGCCTTGTTGGGGTAGGTATAGCCTTATAAAAGGAGGTATATCACTGTGGGGGTAGGCTTTGAGGTCATTTACGTTTAAGCTATACTCAGTGTGGCACATGGTCTCCTTCAGCTGCCTGCAGATCAAGATGGAAGAACTCTCAGCTCCTTCTCTAGCCTGTATGCCACCATGCTTATTGTCATGATGAAATGGACTAAGTCTCTGAAGCTGTAAGCCAGTCTCAATTAAATGTTTTCCTTTATAAGAGTTGCCATGCATTTGAAATGTAAATAAAGAAAATATCCAAAATTAAATAAATAAAAACATGATCACCTGTAGAAGAAAAATAAAAAAATAAATAAAATAAAAAATAAAAAAGAGTTGCCATGGTCATGGTGTCTCTTCCAAGCAATAAAACCCTAATACAAGTTGAAAAAAAAAAGAAGAGCCCTAAAAGAAATAAAAGTTTTTAAATGTCATTCAACTGTAGAAGTTAAAAACCATAAATTTTAAAATGAAAATATATCCTGAAAATGATTAATGGAGTATTAGACACTATTGAAAAGGAAAAATCAACTTTAAGACAGCAATACATGGTGTCCAAAGTAAAGTGGAGTGAAAACCAAACCTTAGAAGTAGAACAGAGAGAGTGTTGCTCAACGTTTGGAGAAGTGTTTGAAGGAATAGAAACAGAAAAATATTGAAGAATTTATGTTTCTTTTTTTTTTTTTCCAGATTTGATGAACAAACAGAAGCAACAGCTCATGTCAGTGCATATCAGCACCATCACAAAACCAAGACTAAAGAGAAAAACCTTAAAGACCTCCAGAATTAAAAAGATACAATCATACAGAACACACACAAAGGTAACAGCCAGTCTATTGTTGAAAGTAATAGATGAATAAAAATATAGCCCCATGTCAATGTAGAATTTCACATCTAGCGAGTCATATAAAGGCTAATTTAGTATGTATCACGAGGACATGCATTTTAAGAAATATTAAAGAAACTTCTTAAAAAAAGAAAATGATAGCAGATAGGAAAAAATGGGTTTATGGCAAAAACAAACAAACAAAAAACCTTGAGGCACCAATGCTGGTGACTGTGTGAGCAGATGTAAAAGCCTCATTAGTGTTATTCCAAACTCTTTAAAAGATAATTGACTGTTCACAAGAAATGGCATCAGTGTACTGTGTAGAAGGCTGTGAATTTTATGGAAACCTTATCAAAAACTGAAAGACAAAAATGGAATCCTACTATTATGAAGTTGATAACATCCATGAAAAAGCATAGGATTACAAGGGGTCGATTGTAATACATTACAGAAACATTTTCCAAACCACAGCAGCCACTGAACAACTGAGGATGATAGCTCAGTGCTCAGAAAGAAAGGTGACGTAAAGTGACAAAACATATCCAGTGTCAAAGAAGGCAGTAAAATAATAGATCAGAGAAAAAGATAATTAGATAAATAAACAAATAAATTGTGGATTTAAACCTAACCACATCAGAAACCTCAGCAAGTGTGACTACCATAAGCATTGCATTTAAAAGACAGAGATTTATAGATCTGATATTCTTTAAAAGTTCAACTACATGGCTCCTATAGGAAACATACATTAAGTGTAAATACTCAATTAGATAAAAAGTTCAAGGATGTAAACGTTGCCAGGGTAACACTAAGCAGAAGATGACTGGGAATTATGAAGGGACCAATTTACTAAGAAGAAACAACAATCCGAAGTGCTGACATGCCATAGTCATAGAACTTAAAAAGCAGAAAGAGAAAAGTAAAGCTAGCAGAGGAATGGATACAGAAAATGTGGTCCATTTACACGATGGAATACTACTCAGTTATTAAAAACAATGACTTCATGAAATTCTTAGGTAAATGGATGGAACTTGAAAATGTCATCCTGAGCGATGTAATGCAGTCACAAAAGAATGAACAGGGTATGCACACACTGATAAATGATTATTAGCCCAAAAGTTCGGAATACCCAAGAGTCACTTCATGGCAACATAGGGCTGAATGTGAGGTTTCAGATGGAGGACTTGGAGAAGGGACTGAAGGAGCTGAGGGAGTTTGCAGCCCCAGGGAGGGAGCAACAGTGGCAACTGGCCTGACCCCTCTATGGAGACTGAATCACCAACCAAAGAATACACATGGAGGGACCCATGGTGCTGGCCATATATGTGGCAAAGGAGGGTCTTGTTAGCCATCAGAGGGAGGAAAGGCCCTTGGGCCAGAGGGTGTTAGATGCCCCAGTATAGGAGAATGCCAAGGAAGGAAGACAAGAGTGGGTGGATGGGTGGGTGGGGGAATACCTTCATAGAGGCAGGGGAGGGGGAGTGAATAGGGAGGTTCCAAAGGGGAGATCTGGAAAGGGGGAAACATTTGAAATGTAAATAAAGTATCAAAAAAATTAAAATTAAAATTAAAAAATGTAGAAATTCTTAGCGCTATTAATGAGGGGGAAAAATACTGCAAAACAGATCTACAAATAACCAATCAAATTAACTCATTAAAAGCCTGATACTGCAAAAAAAAAAAAAAAAGGAGTGGACAAGCTCACAGTCACGTGCAGAGATGTCAACACTCCTCCCAATAATTGATAGAATAGAAAATTAATAAGGATACAGAATGCTGAAACAAGACCGTTAGGCCACTTGACCTAATTGACATTAATAAAACATGTAACAATAGCAGAGTATATATATTTCTTTAAAGTATATCTGGAACACTTAATAAGATGGGCCATATTTGGAACCAGGATGTAACTCAATATTTAAATCAAGCCAAAGGTTTGGAAATACAGCTCAGTGGTAGAATAGTTACTTGGCCTTGAATTCCATTCCAGGCTCTGAAAAATCCAAATAAAGCATTTTCCCTGACAATAATGAAATTAAATGAGAAATCAATATGAGCAATATCTCTGGGAAATATTCCAAAGATTTCAAACCTAAATAGTATACTTACCAGCCAATAAGCCAGTAGTTGATGAAAACTAAGTTAAAAAGAAAATTAAAAATTACTTTGAATTAATTAAAATTAAAACTCAATAATCAGAGTTTTCGACATAGTACTGAAATATTACATAATGAAATCTTATACCCATGATTTAGACTGTCTCTTGTTGTTATAACTACATGAGTAATGTATAAAACAAAACATGCTTAGCTTACAGTTTTGAAGCCTCAAAGTTTAAACTGCACTGCACCTGCTCTGGGGAAGTCCCCCAACTGCTGTCACATCATGGCAGATGATGTCATGGTGGGAACACATGTGAGTGGAAGATGTAGATGATGTCATGGTAGGAGCACATGTGAGTGGACGATGCAGATGATGTCATGGTGGCAGCACAGAAGAGTGGAAGATGCAGATGATGTCATGGTAGGAGCCCAGGTGAGTGGAAGATGCAGATGATGCCATGGTGGCAGCACATGTGAGTGGACGATGCAGATGATGTCATGGTGGCAGCACATGTGAGTGGACAATGCAGATGATGTCATGGTGGCAGCACAGGAGAGTGGAAGAGGTCACACAGCAAAACAGGCAATCAAGGATATTATGTCTATGCTCTAGCTTAGATATCCTTTGAAGGGAGCTAACTGGGATTCCAAAAACTAAAACCAAAAAATAAAATAAAACAACAATAAACAAAACAAAACAAACAAACAAAAAACCCTATGCTCTGCATTCCATGGAGAGGAAACCAATTATTACCTGCATTGGGCCCCCCTTTTAAAGCTTTTGCCATGTGTACTTTGCCACCCTGGGAAACAGGATCCTAAGTCATGAAGCTTTAGATGTGTCATATCTAACCATGGCAAATGCCTGTTAGGAAAGATAAGACTAAGTCATGACTTCAGCATCTGCTTGAAGATAGCAGACATGAGCCAGTCTTGCTCTTTTGTAAAGGCTACCCAACTGATCAGAAAGAAAACAGAACACAGAGTGCCACTATCAGAGGTATGCACACAACTGTGCAGTCCAGATATAAAAAGCATAAGAAACCATTATGAATAGCAAACATATTGATAAACGTGGCAACTCAGATGAAATTGTTTTTTAAAGTTCCTTGAAATTACTGAAATTATTAAAGCCACTTGGGAAAAAATAGATAATTCAATTAACGCCATGCCCAGCAAAGAAATTGTATATGCAAGTTTAAAACCACACAAATAAAAGATTATACCTAGATTGACCCTGCTAATTTCTTCCAGTTTTGCACAATGATTTAGTATCAAATATATGTAAACACTCCAGAAAATTAAAGAGAAGCAAATACTCTGTAGGGAGAGAGTGAAGCCCTGAATGGATGTGCACTGTTGACATGAACATGGCCATGTCTAGGACCAATGTCTCAGCCCCAGTTGGGGTATTAAAGTCTTCCCCAGATGAGACTCAGAGGAATGGCAAAGTCTTCCTTGGGTTTGATCCTGAATGGTAACAATGTTTACAGGAAATCAAGAAATGTCTGGTGTAGCTTTTTCCCCAGATTTTTACCACCTGAATACTGCTCCTAGATGGATTCTCTAAACCTGCTTCACTGCTCAGCTGTGTGTTATAAACACACTGAACTTCTGTAGCTTCTCCATCTGACACTCCAGCCCGCTGGATCACAGTTTTCTGTGTGTCTATGAACTTGTCCTTTCTTCTTTCCCTTTGCACAGCAGGCAGTAGTTGCTAACTGATTCTATGGGGTTATCGCATCTCAATATCCTTTTCCTCCACGAGTATTGTAATGGTTTGAATGAAAATGGCTGCCATAGGCTCATAGGGAGTAGCACTATTAGGAGGTGTGGCCATGTTGGAGGAAGTGTGTCACTGTAGGGGTGGGCTTTGAGGTTTCAGATACTCAAGCCAGGCCCAGTGTCTCTCTCATTCTGCTGCCTGTAGATTCAGATGTGGAACTCTCAGCTACCTCTCCAGCACCATGTCTGCCTGCATGCCACCATGCTTCCCTCCCTGGCAATAATGGACTAAACCTCTGAAATGTAAGTCAGCCCCAAGTAAATGCTTTTCTTTATAAGAGTTGCTGTGGTCATGGTGTCTCTTCATGGCAGTAAAACCCTAAGACAAGTACAAATGTAGCCTTCCTTTCGTTAGCAAATAAATGCTTAGGATGCCAGATCACCACAGCAATGAGAAGTGAAACATTCCACCAGCTCAAGATTTCTTCAGCTTCTCTCCCAGTTGCTGTATGTCACATCACCATGGTTCCCTAATTGATTCTACCTTCTTAATAGTCAGTGGAAGCAGCTGCGTCCTTCCACTTCCTTTCCCTTTCTTCACCAGATGGACTGTGGTGATAGCCAGTGTAGCCAATTAACAATTTGTTTGATTGCCAGTGGAGTCTTCCAGTGAATTAGACCCACAAAATGATATGAAGGTGACTTCTCTGTCATCTAAGTGGCAGATTCAATTCTACATAGAGAACAGTTTGATTTGAGAACCTTGCACTTTACCTTTCTGCTTGCTACTGTTCTTTACGGGTTCATACACAAACTGGGGATGCAGAAGCACCCTGTGATTGAGTGATTAATTAAACCTTTGAGGTAGAGAATACAATAGAAAAGCCCATTTTTGTACAGTGTCTAAAGTTCCCAGAGTTTTAACTGTCTCAGAAGCTCTGACATCTCCTAGAAATCTGGTCTCCCATGTAGAAAATTAGGGCTGGTACTTTAGCAAGATATCCATAGTCACACATAATCTCTAAGATATCATAGCATTAGCAAAACAACATACTTACACCCCAAGGACTCCTTTAAGGTAGTAGAATATACATGGACAGCCTATTGTACTGCACTTCAAAGCTGATTAGTCTTGATCTTCTTCTTTACTCTTCACTCTCTCCCCTGCCTCTCTGCAGAGGGAAACATCGCTAGCAGCAGACCCACAAAAGTAACTCCTTTCTGTGGCATCCTGATCAATAAAGAGTTTTGCTTGCTGCAAGTTACACCCTAAGTTCATTACATTCACAAAACTTAATTGGCATGAAAGAGGCGTGAAAAGGCCAGCCTCTGAAGGGTCCTCCGCAGAACATTAGAGCCCTGGGTTGGCTCCAATTCTGCCACTAACTAATGCTGTGACTATGCCCTGCCCCCACCCACTAGGCTTCAGTGTCCTCTGCTTTGAAGAGAAGTGCATGCCAAGGGCTGACCAGATGCAGAAGCCAGCCATTGTGCAATCCTACAAATAAAGGTGGGTGTCATCACTGAGCTTACATCCTTGCCATGTGGTAAGAGTTGAATCTGGTTTCAACCAGAGGGGAGGAGAAAGAAATAAGCATCTTCCACAATATCTAGCCACTAAATCATTACCAGCATTGTGGTAGAAAATGTCACTTATTGACACTGTGGCCATAGCAACTGGAGTGTTGTTTGGCACTTGGGTTGGTTGTTGGGGGCTGTAATTTAAGAAAAACAAATTTTTCTTTCTCACTGTGTTGGCTTAATTCTCTAGCTAGCCATATTAGCAATCTAATACACAACCTCAAAGAGCATGCACTAAATAGAAATAGCTGTCATACCTGTTTGTCATGGTCCCAAAAAGGACAGTGTCTGACAGTTCTGCTGTAGACATTTTATCCATTGTCCATCTTCCCCAATTGGACCGGACTTCTGATCTGTAAGTAGTACAGAGGAGGTAGATATTATGTCAGGTGTCTTTCAGCCTAAACATTCTAGCTGGGGGTTTTCCAATTGACTGCTCAAAGCACATACCCAGCCTGTGGATGTGCTGCCTTTGCCCATGCTGCCTGAGATGTGCTACATGAGTATTCAGAGTAAATATTTGGATTTATGTTAGAAGAGACAACTCAGTCAGTAAAGGGCTTGCTGTGTAAGCATCAGGAACTAAGTCACACCCTAGAAATCATGTAAGAAAGCAGGATGCGGTGGTATACACTTGTACCCATGGAGCAGAAGTATCTTCAGGGCTCACTGGCCAGCCAGCCTAACGTACTTGGTGAGTTTACAACCAGGGAGATCCTGCCTCAAAAAACAAGGTTGGTGGTACAACTGAGAAACAACACCCAAGGTTTCCTCTCACTTACACACACACACACACACACACACACACACACACGTATGTATATCCCTCAAGAACATATACCCAATGCACACCTGTGCATATGCACATACATACATATATACAAATATACACATTTTCACATGCACCCCCAGGAATTTACTCAATATATGCCTGCGCACACATGTGCATGCACTCTCTTATACACACTTGGAGTTACTAAAATAATCGAATTATTCACAACATAATGCAGATTTTTGGCTTCTGATCAAAATAAGCCAGTCGGTAAGGACTATGATGAAATCTTTCATGGCAACCCTTAGCTGAAACTGAGTAACTGTTTTCTCTGTAAGAATAGAGTGAGTCCTTCAGCTCTCACTGTGTTCATCACTCCTAAGCGCAGGTTAATGTCAACCCATTTAAAACCTAATTCTGGCTAAATTTTTTAGTGCCCATCGTCACTAATCCCTGTACTCATGCTTCCAGATTTTATCTTTTTTAAAAAAATATTTGCTGATTTCTATTTTATGTTTTACCTATATCATTTGTACAGCATGTGCAGTGCCCACAGGGGCCAGAAGAGGGCATCAGATCCCCGGGAACTGGAGTTAACTAATGGTTGGAAGCCACCATGTGGGTGCTAGGAACTGAACCCAGGTCCTCAGCAAGAGCAACAAGTGCACTTAACCTCTGAGCCATCTCTCCAGACTTCTGTTGTTATCATATCTAAAGAGGGTATCTTATAAACTCCCCCCATATCACTAATGCCATTAGATATCAATGAATTTATGTGGAGGCAACAATTGAGTCCTACCACAGCCTGCTCTGAACAAGGGAACTGAGATGTCTTGACTGACAGGACTACTCCCAGTTATTGACAAATCTCATTCTCTAAGCACATCTTAGGTAATAATACCCCCTAACTAAACATCAGGAGCTATTACTAGTAGGTTACTCATAACTTTACAATTCTCAGCCAGGTGTTAACTCATTGTGATTTGGTTTTTCCACTCATAAAATGATTTGATTTTACACAAAAGTGTGTTTCTTCTAGAGACAAAATTTCCAATATGATCAATATTTAACTCACATTTAAATCAACCTAGTGTGTTTGTGTGTGTGTGCGCACGCATGTGTCTGCCTGCCTGTCGGTCTGTTTGTGTTTCAGGATCAAATATATCTGTGTTGGGACTGGTTCTAATGCTTTGTCTTATTTTGGCTCCCAAAAAGCTGTGACTTGAGGGTCTCTGACCCCAGGGGAGAGGGGAGAGGGGAGAGGGGAAAGGAGAGGGGGGAAAGGAGAGAGAGAGAGAGAGAAAGGGAGGGAGGGAGAGAGAGAGTGTGGGAGAATGGTAGAGGGAGAGAGAAAGAATATCACCATATTACCATGACTCAAAGGGAGAAGGATCAGATGTAAGAGCTGCAGGAAGGAAAGCAACCAGCCATGTAAGAATTCAGGAAAGTGGCCCTAGCAGCTCCTCCCCTGATTGGGTCTGGGGTAGCAGAGATGAAATGTTGATTTAACAAGTTGACTCAAGAAAGTTGGAGGGGAGAATGTATGCTAGCTGCAAAGAGGATTAGAAATGACCTGCCATTGAGCTAGTCAAGGCATATCAAAATCAGCAGGAATATGTGTGTCTTTCATTTGCGAATCCAGAGAGCTCTTGGGCAGGTCCACAAGTGTGACCCACTGGGAGCCAAAATGGTTCAACTAATTCACTACTACGTACCTGTTCTTATAAGGAATATTCTTTGTGATACTGTGTACAATGTCTACAGCCAAGATTATGACTCATAATACAAGTACTGTGAAGGACTGAAAATGACCACAGCTAGTGTTCCTAAGGTAGATGCAGTCCCAGCCCCCAAGACAATAGGCACTGCTTACATAGGTGTCAAGGAAGAGTAAGAGCCTATCAAAGAGGATTTCGTGTTGAATACCAAGATCACAGTCAGAAATACAACAGATTAAGCAATAGAGTTGTAGGCAGAGCCTTTCTGTGTATTCTATCAAAGCCCTGCTGTATCTCTTACTAATTTTACTGGGAAATTTCAGCCTTACTTAACTGCAGCAGTAGCATCTACATTCTGATACTTGCTATTCTAGCTTAGCATCCAAATGTGACTTGGGTTCAAGTAGGGTGACTGCTCTGGCCCACAAATCTTATGGTTAAATAGGCAGAGACCTCTGTAAAGTTGGAATGGAGGTGATTCAGAAATCCCTACTCTGTGACCTCCTAGGTATGACTTGGAAGGAGTCACCATTCCTTTATAGTAAAGATGGGGATGATAAAAGTATCTTCTTCACAGGTCTGCAAGAGACAGAGGTGCTTTGTTGCTGTGCCCAGCAAGTTGCCTTCCATAGAGCTGGTCATTTCCCTACCAGTGCTCTTATTTCTTACCACTGAACATTTGAAATCTCTGCTCATAATACAAGTTTTCAAGTTGCTAGCTATCATGTTCAATATCCACAACTCAGACACCTACCTTAAAGATGAGGAAAACAAAACCATGACCTGTTTAGGAACTTGTCTCTAGTCAGAGCTGAGATACCAACCATCTGTCTGCAAATAATGCAGTCTTTAGGATGGTCCTACAGAACTCCTTCAAATACTCCAACTGCAGTGAGAAGCACCTATGCGGGGCAAGCCCATCCTTTTGGATGCCTGAGGAAATGAAGATCTCTATTCAGAAACCCAATAAAGATCTGCTGCTCACAAGATGACTGTTTGTATTTTCCTAGAAGGCCAGTTTGCTTTTGACAATTCATAGATTTTTTTCTCTCTCTCTCATTGAATTGAATCACTCTGAAATTTGTATACTCACCTAAACTTTGACCTCTCCAGAATTCTCAGACATAGTATAATTGAAGGAAATATTCATGATGCTGAAAAGGAGCCTACTGCCACTACTCTCCTGAAGTTGTATAGTTGTGTGTGTGTGTTCATGCACACACATGTATATACACATAAGTGCACATGCATGCACATGAGATCATGCAGCCTAAGTGTACGTGCAAGCCAAAAAGACAATCCAAAAGGTATTGTTTCCAAACACCATCTAACTTGTTGAGACAGGGATTCTCATTGGCCTGTCACTCATCTAGTAGACGATCCTGTCTGGCCAGCAAGCCCCGGGGATCATCCTATCTCCACTTCCCCATTCCTGAATTACAAGCATGCACTACCACGCTTAGCTTTCTCATGTGGTTTCTGAGGCCTTACAATCTGAGTTATCTCTCCAGCAGGTTTTTGTTTTTAAGACTTCTTGACTGGAATTTTTCATTGGTAAGAAAAGTTAGCACATGCATTACTATGTATCTTGGCATTAGATAAATATATCTATAGGAACCAAGGGTCATGATAAGCCATGAAATTTAGCCCTACCAAACATCCAATTAGACTTTGAAGCAGAAATTTGCATGCAAAATATGAGCCATATTTGTTGGCAAATGCCTCTTCAATTGTGTATCAACTATTGCTCACATCTGTTACTCTTGCTTTGGTTTTTCTTTTTTCTCTTCCTTACTCACCAGTTTGACTTTGGCAATGGTCAAGAGGCTTACAAGAGAGATGGATGTTTGAACTGGCCACTCAATCATGCAAGCTGTGTAACTCACTTTAAAACCAAACAAAAGTCACCCCCCCTTTTCTTCTCACCACTATAAGAAGCTGTCTTTTGCTTCCCCCACCGGGACAGAAGAAAGACAATAGAAAGCATCAGTGTTCTCATGAAAAGGCCCAGTCATACAAAGTGCAAAGGCACAGTAGCTCTAGAATGCTGCCAAGGTCTGAGCAGAGACAGACTCCAATTGCTCCAGTTCAGACCAGCCCTGCTGTGCTAAGAGAGATAAGACAGAGCAGTGATTCAGGCCAGGATGTGACACTTGAGACTAACCATTTTCCCAGGACAAATTCTCACTAGGTTTCTTCTTTGAAGATGATACGCGGCATCCTCTTAGAAACTCCAGGTTAACTATGTGTTTCTCTTCTTCTTGGACACTTAAGAACAGGACACTCTTCTAACCTATCCTGTTTCCCTGTGTCACTTTTAGGAATTGAGACACTCACCCAGGATCTATGGTGTTTCTGTCAAGTGAAAGGTGCCATTGAGATTGGAACTACAGAAGGTAGGAAGGGCTTTGACACCTCTCCTGGGGTGGGAGTGGGGGTTGCTGCTGTCAGTTTAATAAAGGTTTGTTTTTTGCTGAAGTCCCCAAACATTCCAGAAGGGTCTTCTGAGGTGGAATGGATTAATCATTCCTTTCTGGTTTGTTTTCAAGTGATGTTTATTCTGTTCTCAACAGTGAAGCAGCCTAGAATGAACTTCAGCAGAATAAAAATAGTTGATCTGCACAATGCTTGTTTCAGGATGCTCACTCGGCTCTTGAGGATTCAGGGTCCATAAACTGTGTGCTATCACTTCCTCCCATTGCACAGCAGAGCATCACTGGCTACCCAGGAAGCACCAGGGAGAGAATTCAAGGGTAGAGAATCCAAGTCTAGTCACAAGAGTAGTGGAAACACTGAGTCCTGACATATCAACATTTAACAGCCTTCTGAACTCTTAGGAAGTTTTCTCATTTTAGGGCTCTTTACCTACATTTATACATTGATATTTTTTTTTCCTTCTCCTGGAAAACTTGTATTTAATTCTATTCATTTTGTCAACTTATAAGACCTCTGTTATTCTCCCCAAGGATGTCTACTTTCTAAAACAGCTGAGTGCCAGGCAATTGAGAGGAACTGGAATACAATAGCACTTGTGAGTGTTTTAAATATGCTTTGGCCAGATGAGGTAAGGGTTGCCTCTAACAGACTGCACTGACTTGATGACAGGTGTGGATTCCAGATGTGCCACAACACAGGTCAATATTCATTTAAATGAATGAAGAATGAGCCGTTGACAGGGTTGAACTTTAGTATGAACTTAATAGGCATAAGTGCGTGGGAGCTTTGGGTCACTCTGCAGAATTTTAATTCTGAATAAAAAAAGAAAAAAATCATTTGGGTAAAAACTGAGCTGGGTAACTTCTTAAAGGAAGTGGTTTATTCACAGTCTTGCTACACTTCATCTTTTACTCAGTCTGCTAGTATGTAAGTGAAAACCAAATGGCCTATTGCTGAAAAGCAGGGAAAATACATACTGTATGTATTTGATAAAATTATGTAATTATGTAATTTAGGTACAGGAAACTTATCAGTGTACATTTAACCCACTTTAGAGGTAAATTCTTTGGCCTTTGCATTTTGTAGCTAGGATATGCGAGCCACATATTTAGGATGCAGGACATTACCTTACCAGTGGCAGTAAATCTCATTGTATCTGTCATAATTGGCCTGATAGCTCTCACCAGCTTACCCAGAGCACCACTGTTCTCTGAGTTAAGGCAACAATGAAGGCAATTGTAGTGCATGTACTCCTGTGGACAACCTGCCCCAGCCTGATCTTCCCCTTGATAATGCAGTACAGACCCTCTATCTTGTAACACAGGGCAGGCAGCTCATTGGGGTCTATGTCATGGGTAATCGCCATTAGCTGAGCCTCCTTGTTCTCTACTAAGGTGGTGACCGTATTGACCCATGCTTGGAGGACAGGTGGTCTCTTAGTTGGGGTGTCCCCTTTGCCAGCAGCTTTCTTCTTAGCATGGCCTGTACCTGTGGGCAAGCTTAAGCATCTTGGTAGCTGTCCGGGGTCTAGAGTCTGTGAACTGGTTAATGGCAGAAGGTACTTTGAGCCTCTTCTAGAGGATGGCCCTTTGCCGCTGTAGTCTGGTACAGGCAAGCCATTTGACAAGGCAAGTGAGATCTCTTTGGGGCTGGAATACCTGTCCAATGCAGAAGTTCTTAGGTCTTTCCTCAAACAGAGGACTCACCACCTTTTTGGCCTCCTGTTTCGTCAACAGGGCGGAGGCTGGGTGTCTTTCTCCCCTGGCCTTCTTTCCTTTGGTCATCTTGCTCAACTGGAGAAAGTGATAGTAGATATTTTTAAAAAGAAAAATATGGAAGAAAGTGGAGGAAGATGGCATAAGCCCTCCTACACCTGAAGCTTAAGAAAAAGGAAACTCAAGATAATGAGTTATTTTAAGTGTTAGGTATGACCCAAAATCACTGTCACCTTAAGCAACAGAACAGAGCTGCCCTGTTCCCCAAGTATTGAGGGTTCAAGGACTTAGTGATACAAGATACTAAAAAAAAAAAAAAAAATCACTCAGACAATCCTGATACACGAGCATTTGTGGACCAGGGATGGATGACTTATTCTAGGTTGTTATTCTCGGACTCTGGACCACAATCTTTTTGAATGGTTTTTTGAATGGTTCTCCCCAATGTCTAGCATTCTGACTATCTATCTATGTCTTTATTTTAATGGGGGATTTACTACATGGTAAGTGGAATACTAAATGCTTACAATACAGTATAATACCTTGTACGTATTATTTGTAAGGTATTGTTAAAAATATCATTGTACTTTGACTTTTTTTTTTTAGAGTAGGTTTTGACTCTAACTTTGACAAATAGGTTTTTGTTTGCACTTTACCTATAAAGTACAGGAGTCTCCACTGCAATTGGGCTACACCTCACCAGCAGTCTTTCCTGTGTTTTCTTCAAGGACTGGCCCTGCCACATCATATTAAACCTCAACTTTTATTTCTGATCATTCTCAGTACTGAGCCTTCTGCTGCAACTGAGGCTGCAACTTCACCAATGACATACCCTGCATTCTCAAGTGCTAACATCTCACCCAAATTTGAGTGTCAGCATGAAGTACAGATTTAGCCCTCTCTCGACCACAACTTCTGTGTGCTGACCTCAAGGGTGTACTTCTCAGATGTTTTGCCTCTGATTCTGATCTCCTGTTTACTCCAGCCAATTGTTCAGCTCTAGCTGAAAAGAACCATAAAATATCAGATGAGCCCTCTTGTCTTTAAAGGAATCTCAAACTCCCCCATGAAACATCAGAAGACAGGACTCTACAATCTGCATTTCTCTCAACATTCTTTCATTCCAAGATCCTAAACAGGAGCCTGCTGAGATTAATGGCTTTTCTAGCCCAAAATTTCAGTGCTACCATAATCCTTCCAAATCATAGGGTCAGGTCTGTCACAGCAATACCCCATGACCTGGTGGTACCAATTTGTCTTAGCTTTCTATTGTTATGATAAAGCACCATGACCAGAACCACAGTTCTGTAGTTCATGGGGACCACAGCAAGTGCAGACTCTGCAATATGCACTGTGGAAAACTGTGGTGATACTTTCAGTTTCCTGATGTTAGAATGCTAAGCGTGACTCACCCAGCTTTATTTAAGTATGCCTACCAGCCAGTGATTCCAGGTCTCTGTGACTTTTGAATTTGATCTGTCTAGCATGCATATTTCATATGACATATGATTTAATTCCATAAAGTTTTATACTGTCACTATTAGGAATAATTTGCAGACTGCATGCCTGGCTTGCTCTAGCCATCAAATATCTAATTCTGTGACTCAATATCTAATTCTGTGCATTGGAAAACTCAGACTCATTTGATAGGGTTTGTGTGTCTCCCTCCTCCGGCTCCAGCATGTAATTGATTTCCTTCTGTTTGTTCATTATTCCTCAATGTCTGTTCACACAGGCCATTTCATTTTATTCATGGGCAATAATTGTGTTTATTCTGTTTTGCTAAATGGGGATAACCTTTTTCTTTTCCCTTCTTTTGAAAAGATCTCTCATGTGGAAGGAATGATGAGGTGTTCTATTGATTCAGATTTCTAATGAGAAAAAAAATAACATTAAATTGGCTGTTGATGTGAACTGCATTCTACATGCCTTAATGTAAAATCTGACAGCTGCTGTGGGTGACACTCCGGTGGAGGAGGGTCTTCTGATGATAACATTTGCAAAGATGTCTTAGCTCTGGACTGATGTTTGAGACTCAAGGATAGTGGAAACAGTTTTCATCTTTCAGTGATTGAGACTGTTCACCTGCCACCAGAAAAGAAAAGTACTGATTGGGTTGTTTCAGTGCAGTATGAATACTTATGAACCCTGTTTCACAAAAAGAAGTCAGTGATTGACAGTAACCTTTCCAGATGTTTAGCAGCATCAGTGTCACAGGATGATTGTAGCATCACACTACATATCCAAGCCTGGAAGATGTAAAATGGAGTCTCTCTCTTGCCTTCTGCTTTCTTCTGCTGATCTCAGGGGAAAATGGAGGACCTGAAAACAACTCTCATTTCAGAAAGAAGAAAACTTTGGGGCTAAAGATTTCACAGTCAACTAACCCAAGGGCTTAGTAATCAGACTAGTATGATGCCAGACTATCCCTTGCTTCAAATTTGGTTCACTATTCAAGTAGCAACCTTTGATGGGACCTTGACCCATCTTCAAACCTCATGATACACACAGATCACCTGGAAAGTCTTTCAAACGCATACTCCTAGGTCTTACTTCTGGAGATTCTGATTCATAAGGTCTGGCATAAGGCCAGTGAACTTTGTATTCTGGAGCCCTCCCAAGTACTTCTAACATAGGTTGACACAAGAGACACACTGAGCAATTCTCTTCCTTCATTCCATATATCAGGGGGCTTTTATGAGAACAAAGCAAATGTAAGATCAGAATGCATTTTGAGCACTTTCAAAGGAAAGCAGAATACCAAGAATTAGAGGTCACAGTGCAACCTCGTTCTCTGCCCCAGGCACAAACAGGAGTGAAAACCTCCCCTCTGTGTGTCAAAGTAAAGCCTGGAGTTTTCTCCCAGCACCTGGGAGTCTACAAAAGCATTTCCTAGGTGACTTTGATTTGTTGGGGCTTCACTCTGCTGGAAGCAAAATTGGTCTGATTATGAACAACTTGCCACAAGATGAAAGCCCTTTTCTCAGCAGTGAGGGGGGATGTCATGATGTGAGAGGGCTGGCAGCACAATGCAGGCACCTGGTGAGATGTGCACTCTGGAAAGGAAGGGAGCAGGGTTTTTGTGCCACACTGAGCCCAGGCATTATGTTCATTTATAAACATTACATTAGGTAATTAAATTTCTTTAAAAACAAAAAAAACCAAAAAAAAACCCAGATGGATAGAAAAAAAAGAAAGAAGGAAGGATTCCTTTCACCCCTTCCCTAATGCTAACTGGGTTAAACAGATTTAAAGAACTAGTAGAATTCTGGAAGATTAGTGTGCAGTAGGCACAGAGAAGGAAAGTGAAGACATTGTCATGCACAAGACCCTACTGGCCCTCAGTCCTGTAAACAAGGTGCACTCTCCTTGGGATACCAACAACTGATGTTCAATTATGATCCAAGTAAATGTGAAATGTGCTGGAAAATGGTGAGTTGCCTAACACTTTGTGGGCTGGATGTAGGAAAGATTCCCTGGAACAACCAGAATCCAATATACTAACTAAAAAAGAACAAGAATCAGCCAATCAGCCAGGTCTTTTAGATACATGCTTTATTCATCTTTGAGCTAATGACTTTGCCTTCCTAGACTCCCTGCCGAGGATGGGAAAAATCTCTGAGATCACTGTACCATATCTGGTCAAACCAGCATAACACTAATGAAAATTCTATCATAGGATCCATTCTTCAAAAACTATGTCAATAAACTATTTCAGTGCATCTTCACTCCCCATTTTGGAGTGGGGATAATTGAGGCTCATCTGCTTACCCCAGACCCACACTCAGCTGCTATCAGCTGGTTTCCTTAGCTTTAGATAGAGCATTCCTGCAGATGATCCTGACACCAAACTTGAGCTTTGACAATGCATATTGAATAAGTACAGTTGTTCTCCTCTGGAAAGTTACTCACTTTCTATGGTTTCAGTTACCTATGGTCAACCATGATCCAAAAGTATTAAACAGAAAACTGACAGAAATAATATATCCATTTCCATTTGCATGCCGACCTGAGTATCAAGGTGAAATCTCATGCTATCCCACTCTGTTCCATCTAGAAATTGTTCAGCATAACCATCCTGTATATGTTACCCACCCATTAGTCATTTAGTGGTCATCTGTGGAGGTATCTCAGCCCTTCTGTTCAACTAACCCTTATTTAATTTGGTAATAGCTCCAAAGCACAAGTGTGGAAAGCAAGAAGACACCAAGGCATAGAGATTAGTTGTCCAGTTTTCAAGATCCCACAGAAAACAAACCAAACTTCTGAATCCCACACTAGCAAATTGTCTACTGCCTACATTCTACTACACAATACAGAGTGGTGGGAATGCTCTGTTCTAGAGACACTCATTGTAAATTTAAGACTAGCTGCTGTTTTGAACATGCTGGCAACTCAACAGAACACTTTGAAGGATGCTTCAAGCTGTAACAGAAAAGTTCTACCAAAAAAAACTAGAAAGAAAAA
The DNA here is from genome assembly GCA_019843965.1 of Rhynchomys soricoides. Classification (NCBI taxonomy): domain Eukaryota; kingdom Metazoa; phylum Chordata; class Mammalia; order Rodentia; family Muridae; genus Rhynchomys; species Rhynchomys soricoides. Next base: position 1,764,143 of record JADRCH010000167.1, on the reverse strand, counting down.
ACGTTACTATCTCTTATCTAGTTTGGCAAACACCTACTGAGCATCTACTTTATACTCAGAACTCTAGGGGTTAATAAGTTGACTATAAAGAAATGTAAGGTAAATGTAATGGAGGAAAAACCACAGTAAGGAGTATAAGTGGATGTAATTCTCTCTTAAATAGGATAGTTAAGACTTCCTGTGAAGATAACAAGAGATTGAGTCTCCTAAATATCTGAGAATACCAGCTAGAGGGGAAAGCTCCCAGGTGAGTGCTTAGCTGTTAGGATCAGGCAGGAGGCCAATGTGTCTGAAGTTGAGCATTCAAAGGAGAAATTTGGGAGAGACAGGGGTAGAGAGCTTAGGTATACAGAGGGATCCTATGAATTACAGATTGTACAGATTTGGACTTTCATCAAAATTGGATGAGTATCCATGAACTGTTAGCTGCTCTTTCTATGGACCAGTCAAGATGAGATTAAAAGAAGCAACACCAGAAGGAGGGAGCCCAGTATTTGGTTTTATAGTAATTCCTGAGAATGTGAATGGCCAGAACTGATCTATTCCATTACTGCCACAGATTCTTTATGTCTCCTGCCCTGCTGATGTCAGCTTTGTCTCAGGACAATGCTTGCTATCGCACTCAGACCAAATCACACCCAGTGAAAGAACATCCTGCTTTTATTTTTCCAAACAAAGAGCATTTTCCACAAATGCCCATAGCAAGTTTATTTGGCCATACCCTGAATCATCTGCACTCTTCTCAACCAGCTACTGCTAGGGAGAATGGGATTAGCCTAAGTGCTTTACACACAAAACTAACCTTTCATTTGCCTGTAGATCAGACTCATCGTGCCCGAGTGCTGGACATCACAACCAAGTCTGAGTTGTATGAGGAGGAATGGGGTGCAATTGGAATTGGCTCAACAATAGTGTCAGATTCAGGCAAAGGTGGGTGTGGCTTAATCAGTGGTATTGTTTCCACTGGGTTTCGAAGGGTGGGGTCATTACTTAATTCTTTACAGTGCATTTATCACAAGCTAGTCTGAGTGCCATGTTTCTAGACTGTCTTGTCTTGCAGCTACTGCTTAAAGTACCTGAGATAGAATATTTACCGTGTGTGTGTGTGTGTGTGTGTGTGTGTGTGTGTGTGTGAACTCAGGTATCTTTCCCAATTGTTTTCTACCTTTTTTTTCTTGATCAGGATCTCTCACTGAACTTAGAACTTGCTGATTTGGCTGGAGTGGGGGAGGGAGCTAGCAGACAAACATAAGGAACATAAGGATCTGCCTGTCTCTGTCACAGGATATCTGATCACACTGTAAACTTGAGATTGTGCTATTTACTGGAAAAACCTGCTTCTAGTTATGGTGTGGCTCAGCCCTAGCACATACCTTTAATCCAAGAGCTTTCTGTTTATTGTAAATAGGATTAAATGAAATCAACTATAGGTCAACAGGTAGAGATAGCAACCAATTGATATGGAGTGAACATGGGGGAAAACCATAGAGAGTAAGAGGGAGTCAGGAGGATGGCTAGAGAGTTGCACAGGAAGTAGAAGGGAGGTACATCCAGTTTGAGTAGGGTTGCAAATAGTGTAGAGATGGAGAACTTCATTTGGCGTTCTAATTATTGCCTGTACTATTTGATGATGGTATTCAAAGGCTCATAGTTAGTAACTAATCATATAGTCTCTCTGGGGGTAGCTCCTGATTTCAAGTTTAAGCTTTTACAGAAGCGTTATACCTTTTCCTTTTTCAAAATTTCTTTTTCTAACTTTTAATCTAGTTAGTAGTGATTTTGTTTCAAAAGAGTGTGGCTAATTTTATAGCTGTATCACTGAATATAAAGTTGAATTTCATTCATCTGCTTTGTCAATAAACACGAACTGGGCAGACGTTGAAAACACAGCAACACTTGAAATCTCCCAAGTCTCTGGTGCAGTGGAACTCAGCTTCTCATCCCACAGTCAGCTCCAGCAAAGGAAAGCTCACAGCACATGAGTGATTTTTCAGTTGGTGACACAAGCTAAAGAGACTGTGCTCCTTGACCATGTCAGAACCACTGGGCTTCTACATTCGGTGATCATTCTTTGTAGGTTATTTTTTACTATGAATATTATCTTCATAATTTTGCTAGGTGTTTGCATGCATGTAGTATGTGTGTGTGTGATACAGACACATGACTGTGCATGAGCACATGAACTGGCCCATGCAGAGTCCAGAGTGAAATGTTGCGTATCTTCCTTTATCACCCTTATGCTCTCTGCCTCATTGCCTAGGAACCTATCAGAAGCTCACTGCTTGAGGGGGGTGGATACAGGTGCCTGATCAGATGTCACAGGAGGAGGTTGGATGTGGTCCTTTAATGCTCTCTGCATTATTCTTATGAGATGGGGTTTCTCACTTAAGCTGGACCTCACCATTTTTCTCCTAAGCCCCAGTAACCCTGTTGCCTCTTTACCCACTAACATTGAAATTTCAAGCATGTACAGCCATGCCTGGCTTTTTCTATGGATGCTAGGGATCTCAGATCCCTATGCTTGAGTATCAAGTTGGTCAGCAAAGTCCCCTGAGATCTGCCTGTGTCTGCCCCATAATGCTGGGATTACAGGCATGTGTAGCCATGCCCAGCTTTTGTTATACGTGATGGGGACTCCAATTCAGATCCTCATGCTTGCAGAACAAGGGTTCATATCCACTGTGCCACCTCTTTGGCCCCTTATTAGCTGTTTTTAAGGAGTCATTACTACATATTATCAAGAATCCTTTTACAAGTTGAAGTAACCTTTCACAATATCATGGCATAAGTTATTTTTTAGTGAGTGCTTCTTGCTCATTCACACCATTAATCAACTGTACAGGTAATTTCAGTGTTGGCAGGTCTCTACAAATGAAATTCAAGTGGTAATGATTTTGGAGTATTAATAGTAACCACATGTTTTCCAAGTAAAACTAATGGCACTTTTTAACAGCTTACCACTTACATATGCTTCAGAATTTACCTTCTTGCTATTTTTGAGTGTATGATTCATGATAAGAGCACCTTCCTGTCTCTTGTACTGCAGAGAGTGTTTTTAAATGAGTAACTTACAGGGACTAGGGCATAGCTCAGCAGATAAAAGCACTTTGATACTCAGGCATTAAGATCTGATTCCCAGCACCCATAGAAAAAGAAAGGCATGGCTGCACATGCCTGCAACCCTAGTGTTGGTGGGAAAAGAGGCAAGAGTGTAACTGAGGCTTGTTTGCCTGCCAGCTTAGGAGAGAACAGTGAGGTCCAGCTTAAGCAAGAGACCTAATCTTGTGGGAATAATACAGAGAGTATTAGAAGACAACATCCAACATCCTCTTGTGACCTTTGCACAGGCACCTGCATCCACACAATCCTTCCTCCCTCTTTGTCTCTTCCTTCCATTTCTCTCTCTCTCTCTCTCTCTCTCTCTCTCTCTCTCTCACACACACACACACACACACACACACACACACACACACATAAAAAGTAACATCAGAGTTGGCTTTTAAAACTAAAGTTTGTGATTGTGTGTGTGTGTGGGGGGGGTGATGGTGTTTGGAGAGCAGAGAGTATCAGAGAGTATTCCTTTTCATGTGACTCTCACTCTGACTTTCTGGTAGAAACTTGAAGGGACTGAGGAAATTTTCACCATAATTGAGAATCTGAACTACAGTGAACAGGTTGCCTGAATCTGGACCTCAACAAACCCTCTTCCCATCACTTTGTATAGGTTGCACATAACCTCGTTATGTTGTCATTCTACCTTACTCCCCTGTGAAGCAGGCACATGTCACTTGCTCCTTCAGAGGCTGGTGAGGATGAAATGATAACCCACATTAAGTATAAAGTGATAAAACAGATTCTATTAAAAACTAAATCATATGCTGGCCCGGGACACTTAAGGATGTATTGTGACTCCTCTGTATTCAATATGCTTGTCAAATTGGATAAATGAGTGACAAAGAGCCCTCAGATCCAGGTGGTCACTAAAGGGAACAAACAATAACAAAACTCATCTTAATACCTGAGAAAGATCCTAGGTTCAAGTCCCACTGACTTGGTGCTATGAATGCTGAAGAGAAATCATAGCTGGCTGTCTCTGTGTCAGCATGCACACTCAGTTACTTAACACTTCTTACGCCTAATCAACCTGCCATTAGCCACGGCGTTTCTGAGCCAGAGCGTAATATGATTTGAACACTTAGGTTCATAGCTGGTAGGTTGAAAAGAACTGGAAGATGAGTGCAAATTCTTCTCATGTTGTGGATAGAGAATCCGGATTCGGGAAGGAATAGACACAAACAATGCTGGAGTTCACTCTTCCATAGTCCCTTGTAATGTTTCCACTGCTCAGGTCCCCCTAGAGTGTGAAACAGTTACACTAGATCTTTGCTGACCTTTCCAGTTAAAAAGTAACAGACAACTGTTCAGCCTTTAAAATGAAGTACTCATGCTCGCTTTGGCAGCACATACTAAAATTGGAATGATACAGAGAAGATTAGCATGGACCCTATGCAAGTGTAACATGCAAATTTGTGAAGCATTCCATATTTTTCCATCCAGAAACCACCCCACCTTGGGATCCATCCCATCTGCAGACATCAAACCCCAACATTATTGCAGATGCCAAGAAATGCTTGCTGACAGGAACCTGGTATGGCTGTGCTCTGAGAGGCTCTGCCAGTACCTAACTAAGACAGATGCAGATACTCACAGCTAACCATTGGACTGAGCCCTGGGACCCCAATGGAAGTGTTAAGGGAAGGACTGAAGAAGCTGAAGGGGATGGCAACCCCACAGGAAGAACAACAGTATCAATTAACCAGACCCCTCAGAGCTCCCAAGAACTAAATCACCAACCAAAGATCCAAGGCTCCCACTACATATGTAGCAGAGGACTGCTTTATCTGGCATCAGTGGCTTGGTCCTGTGGAGGCTTGATGTCGCAGAGAAGGGGGATGCTAAAGGGGCGAGGCGGGATTGGGTGGGTGGGTGGGAGGGTGGGTGGGGGTGTACTTTTTTAGAGGCAAAGGGGAGGAGGCTGGAATGGGGATGGGAATAACATTTGAAATTTAAACAAAATGATTTTAAAAAATAAAAAATAAAATAAAGTAGTCACACTGTGTATAACAACATGGATGAATCTATGTTCATCCATACTATGTAAAGCAAGCCAGTTTCAGAAAGACAATTACAACATCATGTTACTACTTGTGAGATCTTAGAAAGCCAAAGTCATAAAACAGAAAGTAGAATAGTAGGGTTCCCCACCCCCACCCCCCAAGGATTAAGGATAAGAGCTGTTGGGAAAATGGATCATAGTATACAAATTTTCATCTAGAGAACCAAAATGAGTTCTGGAGAGTTTTACATTTCTAAAAATTATTTAATTGTATGAATGTTTTTCCTGCATGTATGTCTATGCATTGTGTGCATGCCTTGTAGCTGTGGAGGAGAGAAGAGGGCTTCCTATCCTCTAGGACTAGAGTTACACACAGTTGGGAGCCATCACATAGGTGCTGGAGATCAAATCTGGTTCTCTGGGATTGCAGCCTGTGCTTTTAATTGACAAGCATCTCTCTGGAATCCAAGAAAGGTATCAGGACAGAAACTATGTCTATCTACCTTGTTCATGTCAGACCATTCCTCAAATTCTTGAAAAACCAACAATCTTAATACTGACTAAGACTGATTCTCAACACTGGGCAGTTATAGCACTGTAGGTGCTGGGAACTAAATGAGTCAGGCTTCCTTTGCTTGGGCATCAGTGGAGAAGCCTAGATCCAGACATACATCCTCAGCCAGCTCTGTGACCAAATTTTGTAACCCTCAAGTATGGCAGTCCATGTCTCTATGCCTCTGTCTCTTTATCAGTAAAACCAAGGAATGAAGATACTTCAAGGGCCCTTGTGAGAATTAAATTAGCAAATTCATGTGAAGTATTTAATAGTCCAGCATAAAACACAAACTCATCACTCAATAAATGCCCAATTTCTACTTCATTTCAATGCTTATTTTCACAACCCCCTAGTCCAGTAAAGGAGATTTCTTAATACCAAGATTTGGGTTTGAAGAAATTGAGACTACAGCATCTTACATGACTGGATATTTGTCCAAAACTATCACCTGTAACTTGGGAGACCTGTAGTTGAAACCTGTAGTTGGCTCCATGTGACAGCTAACCATGCAGGTTCTGGAGTTAGCTTGCTAAGTCTGAGCCAGGTTCTGAAATTCCTAGTATGTGTCATTGTTGTGTGGTAAAACTTTTCCTGTGGAGATGCAACACACCTCTATTCAGCATATATAGGAAACCCATGACAGACCAATGTACCAGTAACACCAAAATACAATGTGGTGAACCATGAGTTTTATTGGAGTTACTTATAGGAATATGGGTGAGGGGTTACATACAGGAGCAGAAATGATTCAAAGATAGCTCTATCACCAAAGCCTACCTCAGCATGGATGACAGGTCACAAAAGCTAGGAAACCTGGAGCACACTGCATAGTCTACAGGCAGCTCAACATGTTGGAGAATCTTTTCCAAGTGACTCAGTTGGTGTAAATCTCTTCCAGACAATTTGGCTGGTCTCTGCTTCTTCAAGTTAGCTGGTCTGGTGAGTCTTCTTTACACCCTGGATGAAAATCCTCCTTGCAGCTTGACTCTTTTCTTTCTCTGAGAGGGATTCTCTCTTTACTATTTATGCTGGAAGGAAAGGTCCTAGAGAATCTGGTCAGTTTCAGGAACTTCCTGAGGCTATTTTGAGTTGTTTGCCTTTATGCTTAAGGGGTTTCACTACAGAATGAAATGTTTCAATCTTCTCGGAAACTGTTATATAATTGTAATTAAAAAGGTTTTAGAGTCCTTATGTCCCAAGAATGACAGACAATATGTCACAGAGAGGTATCCAACTTTAAATGAGAGCTTCCAACTGAGCACTGAGCCTGGGGACTGGCCTTTAACTCCTATACACTCTCATCTTTGCTACTGATGATAATGGCTAGAATCAAATCCAAATACTTACTCCAAAAGCCTCCCCAAGCAGAAAGTCATCCTAAGCTCTGTTCTTTTAACTCCCAGACTTAGACACTCACTTGCCCTACTAAATCCTGTGCATTCTGCCTCATAAACATGACAGTCTCTTGAAACTCTCAAACACCTTGCCATCTCGTTGTCACCATCCTGCTTTGTATTCAATCTTGATTTGTCCCACATCTCTTTATCTTAACCATTTCCAATCTACTATACAAAGAATGAAAGACTTTCTAGTGTGCAGCACAGTAGCTGGCCCATGGGAGTACTTAAAACAAGAATTTATTGAAAATACAGATCATGCTTGTATTAATATTGTCTCTATAATCAGCATGAAAAACAAGTAAGAGACTCTTAAATTCGTTTTGTGACATTTCTTACTGCTGAGTTCAACTCCTTATCAGTGTATTTGGTTAATAGAATGCTTTCATTTTTAAATGATCAATCAAAGAATAGAGCTATCAATGTGCCATGTATCAACATTTGCCTGAAAGGCCAAGTTAGACTAAAAGGGGCATACCCGTGTGTGTGTGTGTGTGTGTGTGTGTGTGTGTGTGTGTGTGTGTGTG
>JADRCH010000167.1:1632125-1756537 GCA_019843965.1 Rhynchomys soricoides | reverse complement strand
GTGTGTGTGTGTGTGTGTGTGTGTGTGTGTGTGTGTGTGTGTGTGTGTTTATGTCAAAGCACTTAAAAACACTGATTCATAGAATTTATAAACCACATGTATAGTAAATCCGGATGGAGAAAACAAAGTCCGGTGTGTTCCAATCAGAATTTGTGTTGTCTTTGTGCAGTTAGCATGGTCCATCTTTAACCTAGGTCTTGGACTCTGTGTTTCTATAAAGCAAGCTTCTTCCCCATCTTGGACAACAGAATGTGATTCCCCTTCCCATCCCCAGATAGTATTTCCCAACGTCAGAAACACTTGTGATTGTCATGACTTGAGAGAGGGCAGAAATACATGTGGTACTTGGTGTGAGAAGGAGAACATAACTAAGCATCCAACAATGCACAGAAGGTCCCTTCCCATCCCCCTACCTAGAACATCATCATTGATGCTGGTTGTGTGGACCCTGATGTCAATAAACCTCATAGACTGAGACAACAAGACAAACCTTCATTAACCCTCTGATGTAGTATAGATGAAGACAGAGTGTTACATGAAGTTTGAGTCTCAAAATACAAGACCCTGCAGCCAAACAGAAGTCACCTGCAGTTTGGTGTGGGCAGTGTGATACTCCCTAAGGAAAAAGTCTCTGAAGGAGGAAATCATTCCTTGAAGAGCAGTGGAGTGTTTTTTCCTTCATGGCTTACTGAAAGATTTACTGTTATAGCTTTTCAAACTAGCAGGAAAAAACGGGTTAAAAGTATCTTGTAGAAAAGTCATTAAATCCAATCTCCGAGATGCCTTTTCTACACCTCTTAAGGGTGCCTGGAGGGGTCAGAAAATGAAGATTTTCTACCTGGATTGGGTTGTCTTAAAATTCTCTCTAATGTTCTCCTTTGTCCACAGAGATATGGGCTGAGTCCTAGGGAATGCTCAAAGGTCACAGTAGCTATCCCAGTGAGAGAAAGCCTTGAAAAATGCTGTTATTATCTCAGCATGGGGATTCTTTTCATATTACTCATTATTTAATTAAGAGCCAGGCATATGCAGGAAGGAGGCAGACAGTGCCATTCTTCTCTAGAAGCTGAACACACATTCTAACCTTGGGATGCCTTCTTTGGAAAGGCTTTGAGGTGATGTTCATATTGAACGCCCAGACTGCTATTGTCCAGGGAGGTTGGAGTCCACTATTTCCAAATGAGAAATAATTAATGCATAGTCCAAACACAGCAGTTGGAATTTGCTTTATTTATTTAGGATATGTTCTATTATACATTAGCTTAGAATAAATTGGGGCAGGGGAATGAATGAACTAGAGTACTTCAACCAAACTAATGTTTCTCCCATTACCTCCTGTTTCTGGAATATTTTTCCCAGTTTGTCTCCGTACTTTGAGTTTATTTCAAAGTTCATCACAAACACTGCCAATTCCAGGAATTTGTAGAATCTGCCCTAATTTCCTAATTAGGGCACAGGGATTTCTTAATCAGTGTTCTATCTGGTACTATGGAATGGCTCTTGTGTACTTTGTGATGTGCTCATGTTTTCAGTGCCTCATTTACTTTCCCCCTATCTCTTATTCCTTCCCTTCCTTTTCCTGATTAGTTTCATGCTTCTTGCTCATTTTTATGTTCTGTACATTACACATTCATCCAACCCCATGTTCCCTGACACCACTCGATGCAGATTGAACCCCTGCAGTCATGAAGCAGTAGATGCTTCTCCTCCTATAGCCTTATAAATGAAAGCTAATAATCTTCCATCAAAAGCAACTGCATTTTGTTTCTTCCTTTGCTGTATGATCCAACTAAACTGAGCCTGCACTTAATGTTCAAGTCTCCTCAATCATATCTTCAGCTGGCCCTGTCTATGTTGCTTTTGTCACACACCAAGGGAGCCAGCAGGATAATTGGTCTAGACTGCCAATCAAGCATATGAATTACATCACTGGTGATGACCCTGGTAGGTCTAATAGTAGTACTGGGAGAGCATGAGCACATACACCATCCGTAGCTTGACAGAGCTTGCATTGCAGTGATGAAACAGAGCTGGGGATGTGTTCTCCTGGCATGACTGATGCCCTGGCACCCTGCACAACAAAAAATTAAAACATAAAAGGCAGGGAAGAAAAACAAGTACGTTGTTTTAGAAACAATTCAATACTTAAATCCAGAGAGAAAGATTGCAGTGAAGGTAAACTAGCTAGGGTAAATAATTTACAGGTTCTGTCTTGGTCTTAGTTCAGTTGTCCCTTATTTGGAGAGGTCACCGCTGACCATCTGGGTAAAGCAGTCAGTCTTCCACACCCTCAGTCTTACTTCTTCATTCTCCTTTGTACTGTCTGAAATACCATTGTGGATAGAATACTTATCTTTTTCACTGTCTCACTCATTGAGAAAGCTAGTTTAATCTACTGAGTCTCTGGTGACTAGGAGATTGTTCAAGCATCTAATAGCTGTTGGAAGGCTCATGTGAATGTGTGGGTCTGTTTTGGGTGTTGCTGTTGCTGCTGGTGTTTTGTTTTGTTTTGTTTTGAGGCAGGGTCTCATGTAGGTTGCCATTGAACTCCTTCGTAGCTTAGGCTGACCTTGAACTTTTGATCTTCCTTTCTCTACCTCCCAATACCAGACTACAAGGTAACATCAGCATACTTGGTTTTATGTAATGCTGGGGACCAAACTCAGAGTTCTCTGCATGTCTGGCAAGCACTCTAAATGCACACATGAGTTAAATCTTTCTTCCAGATCAGAATTTACTATTCTGTGGGTTTCACAACTAACTAGAGACTAGGAAGACTAAGATAAACATTGTCAATTTCTGCTTATTCAATATAACTCAACTCTATCCAACCTGTATTTGTGTAGCTCTGGAGTATTCTAGAAAGCGAACCCTGAACTCAAATTTCAGTAGACAGAAGTCAAATTTCTACCTTCCTGCAAATTAATCTGGCTGGCTTCAGATAGCAAACAGAATTACCAATGTAATTGAATAACACTTAATTCCATGTCAGGCAGACTTCTAAGCACTACACTGAATTGTTTTCTTCTTATTTGTTATAGCCTTTATGTTTAGAATGAGTATTATGCCTGAAGAAGAGAACGGATGACTTACCTGTCTGCTGTTCTATAGTTTTCTGAAGTACATAGATGTTCAATAAACATGCTCAATAATAAGCAAGTGTTTTGGAAGGGGTAGGCATGATCGGATAGAGTGTAGCAAGGGGATACAGACCTGTCCAATGCGTTACGAAACCTGTCCTTCAAGGTGTGACATCTTACTTATAGTTTGATAGTTGAATGGTAACTTGCTTTGACTTGAAAGGGAAAGCAAGAACAGGCTCCTCTGGATTGGTTAGAAATAAGCTTCCTTTCCCCCATGGGATTTCTAGCAAAATGAAAAATGAAAACAATGAATCTTACCCTGCAGGGGGTTTTAAAGCTACAGGAGGAATCTTCCATACTTTTTCCATCAAGCTCCTGTTCAGTAAGAGCAGGTGGTAGGGATGGCTCCCATGGAATCAAGCAGTCAGGAGGCCAAGAGTCTGTGGGCCCTGAAGCAGGGAATCCAGCTGAGACTTGTCAGAACAAAGTGATTGCTTCTGATCTCCCAAGAGGTCCATCTACAGAAGCTTGGGGCAGTCAGTTCTATAACATACTAAAGAAACTTATTGCTCTGTTCTCCCCTGTTCGACTTCTGTATCTCCCTGGTATAAACCATTTTATAGAGTCTCTCTGGACTCTACTCTATGGGACTCCAGAACTTTCTCAAATGGAACCTAAAATGGATCACTTTAACTTCCCTTCCTTCTAAGCCTATAATTTTCCTACTGGAGACTTGTTTTCTACTATGGCTTCCAACCCCCAAGACACACTGCTAATCCCACATCTGCTGTTGCCATCTTTTCTTCTTAAGACTTAAAACCTACCCAGTGACTTCAGTGTTCTCTCTATGCTAACATCAGGATATCAGAAGGAATTCTACTTATAATTTAGTGACTACTAGCTCTTCATGTGTTATGCTCCTCCCACAGTGACAGGGGCCATTTGTAAATAGCACCCAAGGCAGGAGTGTGGATATCTAACATTAGCCATCAGGGCTTTATAAACCCAATGAATCCCCCCCCCCCATATACCCTTCTTATTGATGCAGCCACCATGAGACTGGGTTAGCCTGGTCTCACCTGGACTTCAATCCTTTGTAGCAGGGACACTTCTTTTACTCAGAACCTAACCATCACTTCTAAGGCCTGATCAGCCATCTCAGTGCTTTAAACTACGGAATGAAAATGGCAAGGAGCGTGATTTAGGACAAGAATATTAGGGGGAAACATTCATCTATGTTCACCCGTGAAAGCAAAGCATGAAATTAAACTTCCAGAACAGGATCTTGAAGCTTTGAAGCATTTTGTTATCCCCAGAGGGTCTGAATCAACTGGTCCAGCATTGTAAGAACCTAAATCATGACAAGATTATTTCAGGACAGCAACATGTCCCCTTTCCAATAAATTATCATGTCTTCGCAGCCTGTTTTCTTTTCTGTAAAATGGGGTTGTTGAGAAGATCAAAGAGGAAAAGAAGCAGGAAAGCAAAACAGAAGCAAAACATGCTTGGGGTGTTGTCTGAAGGACAATCCCTGAAGGATGCTTCCGGCTCTTTCTCCCCTTTCTGTTCTTCACATGGGCAGGTGGGAATGATGGGCCTAACACCAAATCAACCATTTTAAATTTTATTGGAGAATTTATTCTCACCTGAGGCTAAAAGGTGCTGAGAGCCTCAGCAGTGGCTGAGGTTTAGCAATGGCTTTCCTGGGACTTGAACACAGGCCTATGGGTCTCTCCATCCTAATGGAAGAGACAGTTTTGGGTTTGTTTCCTTTTATATTTATTTAATTTGCTGCAGATAGATATGAACAAAATAGTCAGTTCTCTCTCTCTCGCTCGCTCTCGCTCTCGCTCTCGCTCTCGCTCTCCCTTTCCCCACTTGCCCCTTGCTGTTGATTCAGAAGGCACCTCCTGCCCATGAGCCTATTGTACATCTGATATTAATGCAGAATGGAAGTTTGTGGATCCATGACTTCCATAATGGCTTTGGTTGAATGATCTATGTTTCACTTATATATTTTGATTTATGTATTCATCTGCTTATTGAACTAAAAATCCGATGAGTATCTGCTTTGTGCCAGGTACTGGTTTCACAGATTAATTAGACATTGATGTCTCCCTGGAGTAGTTTCTAATATGACTGTATAGGTGTGGCAAGTAATTACAGCACTATTCTCTGACTGAGGGTGGCTCTTGCTACTAAGATTACAAAGAACCACGATTATGAAGCAGTTACTGCAGGAACCAAGGTATTCCTGGGTATGTGGAGTCTTGAGTATCTGTGTGAAGTTTGCATAGGAACTGTCATGTCACAGATTCCAGTGCCTTGGACTCATGGAGAAAATAGCAAAGCCTTCTCCTCAAGGGTGAAGCATAGGGGGGAATGGCAAAGCCTTCCATTCTGATTGGTGTGTGGGTGTTGACAGACTACAGAAAATGCCCACCATACTTTCTCCACCCAGCCCCAAGACATTTCCCTCCTGAAGACTGCTAAAGCCTTTATACCATAAACCCTGTCTTCTTGTTTATCTGTACATAATAACTCAGCCTCTCTGATATATAAACTCTATATAATAAACATGCTGAGCTTAGAAAAGCATTGAGGTTTCTCCAGGCAAGAACTAAGACTACCCAGTTCCAGCTGTCTGTCTGTCTGTCTGTCTGTGTTTTTCTTGACTTCATTCCCCTGTCACCCCAGTCAGGTGCAAGTCCCTGGAGACCATGGATAGACTGGCCAACTTGTCATGTCCTAATTCCTTTACATGTACCATTCTATTCGCCCTCAAGGTGCTGTGTGAGATTCTATCATTACCTTTATCAGCATGCTATTTGGCTTCACATTGTCCAAGGTCACACTGTGAGTGTAAGTCAAAGGTAAGATCTAACTCCAAAGGCTGTCAAACTTCAGCTCCACAGTCTTAACCACACCCACCACTCAGAGGCTCTTGGAGGGTTATGTGGACAGAGATGATTAAGCCAGCACAGCAGCAATGTGGGAGTTTATCAAATGCCTGCAATGTGCTATGTGTTTTATGCTTTAACTATCTCACTTTCCCCAAGAATACACATGCCAAACCTTGTTTTCTCCCCATTTGACAGTTAGAGAAACAGAAGCCTTCTGTTAAATGGCCACACTCTGCCTCACTGCTGATCAGAAGTTGAATGTGAAATGTCTCCTAGGAAGAACCCACCCCTACCCACTCCACTCCACGCTCCTGTGTTCTGAGTTTGAAATCATCCACATGTCAAACTAGATCACTTAGGCCAGTGGTTCTCAACCTTCCTAATGCTGCGACCCTTTAATACCATTCTTTGTGTTGTGGTTATCTCCCACCCCCCAACCATGAAAGTATTCTGTTGCTACTTTATAATCGTAACTTTGCTACTGTAATGAATCATAATGTAAACATCTAATATGCAGGGTATCTGACATGTGACCCCTGTGAGAGGGTTGTTCGACTCCCAGAGGGGCTGTGATCCAGAGGTTGAGAACCACTGACTTAGGCATTTTCAAACTGCACCTTACTAGGTATGGCCTACTAAAGACTATGGGTTGAAGGAGGTTTTGTGGTGATCTCTGTACTAAGTGGGCTGGCTCTCCCAGCCAGGAGTTTGTGTTTAGGCTGGGATAGACCAGAAGATGGAGACTAGGGGAGCATGGGGTGTGTCTGTTTACATTCTCCTGTTCTGCCTTGCTTTATAATTCCCCTGTCATATTCTCTCCTAGACATACAAGCATACTTCCTCGGAGCTCAGTTAAATACAGTAGAGAATCTGTAATGTCTTAAAAACAGTTCTGAGGTTTTCAAGGCATTTCTTATTTTAAATCTTATTTTTAAAAGCCCCTCTCAGGGGAATATCTGCTTTCTTTCAATGACTATTTAAATCATTCCCTTGTGTGTCTGAATACAGCACAAAGGACATTCACTCTTTCTCTTCATCATATACAATAGCGTCTTTGACAGAACTTATAAACCCCAAGCTGCAGCCCTGTGCTTGCTTGCCTTCCAGTGGCAAGGCTTCTCAAGTCACTTTGTTTTATGCACCCAAATTAAACCAACCCCAAATTAGTGTCCAGTGATCAGTCATATCTTTTAATATTCTCTCTCCCTCCCTCCCTCCCTCCCTCTATCTCCCCTCTATCTGTCTCTCTGAATTTTGGAAAAGTTGTATAATTCCTGGATTAACTTACTTTCTGTATTTTTCTATGTCATCAGGGGCATGAGCTGTTGAAGGGTCAGTTCCCTTGAGTTGGCCTCGTCCCTTGTGCTGTGGCTTTATATTTATACAGAGGGCAGATTAGGACCAAATTCATGCTTCAATGCTATGGCTGGGGGGTGGGGGGTATCGGACACAGGGGGATGCTATAGTGGAACACAGAATCTTTCTGTGTTAGCCCTCCACCTCTGACTCTCAACCCAGCTTTTGGCTTCACCTAAGTGATAAATGGCCCTATTGTTTGATCTTTAGAATTAAAGGGGAAAAAAAGAACTAAATCTAGATTAAGCTCAGGACAGAGACCCATTTCATTGCACTGTACTTTAATATTCCTGAGATCCATGGCATTGCGGGTGGCTCCTTTGAATAGCCAACCCCTCCAGGGCAGAACACTATGCTGTCTTTGTTTAATCTGATCTTTCAGCTAAATAGGAGATGGTCACTTATCCTCACCACTCCTGTGTCCGGCTGCATTGCTATTACTGAGAAACAGACACGCGGGGAAAGGTAGAGGCTTCAGGCAGAACATTTCAGTGTGTGTTTACAGGCAGGACTGACTTACTCAGCAATCCTGCTCGGAGAAGCTTCAGCCAATGAAGAGGCTCTATCCCAGCTTGCTTGGGGGCTTCTGAGTTTGAGCTGCCTGCAGAAATGTAAGACATTGCTTCCTGGCGCTGATGGCAAAATGGGACCCATCTCCAGTGATTCCTTGGGCTTCCCAGCTCTGCAGATCTGGGAGAGAACCTACATAAAACATATTGGTGATGTAGCCAGCTTTCAAGGCTGAGAGAATCCTTATGGATTCGGGAGACTGGTTTTTCATTTAGAATTTTCTTTTTCCTTTGGAAGATGAAATGCTTCTCTCGTTACCTGCCTTATATCTTCAGACCTCCAAACACCATCCTTTCTTCCAGCTGCCACACTGAAGGTACAGATCAGAGGGGGAGAGTGTCTGGGTGGGTGGGACAAAGTGGGCTGGTGTCTGACTTCCCACAGGTTCTGCTGACGCTGCTTGCTTCTGCAGCTTACTAGATGACTGTCGTTCCTGGGAAAGCTTGCATCTGACATATAGATCTGTTCCGAAAATCAGCCTGCCTCCTCCAAGGAAAGGGAAGTATTTTCTGAAGAGCAGGATACTGTTGCAAAGGTGATCTCTAAGCTGGCAGTGGTTCTGAAAATCATTCAGAAATATTTTGTCAATTTCCCTTGTTCCATTTAACATGCAAACAAGTCACTGGAACTAGCGCTGAGGAAAAACAATCAGTGGGTGCTGCCACATACATTTATCCTAGCTCTGTTTTGTCAATGTCTGCTTAATAACTTGGTGCATGCCCAAGAAAGCAATTAGCAAAATAGAATTAGCTTAGTCTGTGACTGTGGAGCGCTGGTTGGTGGACTGGAGTACTTCAGTCTGTACTTGTGTTGCTGACTTCTGGTACTTTCTAGAAATCTATTTTGTGTGGTTCCCAAGTTAATTCCATGAAAGGACCATGGGCTTGGCCTTGTACAAAATTTCCCCAGTATCTGCTTCTGTCTTAGACTGCCTCATGGACTTCTAGCTGGACATGACATGTATACATGGGTGTGTATTTTCTGTGTGCACATGTGCGTGTGCCTTGTAAACATCTGGCAGTACCTCTTCCACGAAGCACTGCAGATCTCAGCATTTCTCTGGCAAAGAGCTGGTTGCATATCTTCTCTGTGTGATCTGCCTGTTTCTTTGAATCTGATGCTCTCTGGAGAGTGCAGTTTCATATAAAGCAAGTAAGCTGGATAGTTTTCAGCTGGAGGGGTCATCTGAACAGTGGAACTGTATTGGAAAGGACTCTGAGGAAGAGTCCAGCTCAGTCCAGCCATAATCTTTCTGGATGGAGTGGGTGATCAGCCTGCTCTGAATCCACCCTTGTTTGTCATCCTTGCAATAGGAATCTGGGACTTGGGGCTATGGATAGCAAATGAGAGAAGCAGACTTTTTCATGAAGTGGATTCCAGATCACTTCCTATAGGAGAAGGAAGTACATGTTTGGGGTGACTTTAGATTTGAGACTGGGGGTGGTATTTACATAATTTATATTTCCATATGTCCACTTAAATGTATTGATAGCTAAGAAACAAATGACACTATATATATATATATATATATATATAGAGAGAGAGAGAGAGAGAGAGAGAGAGAGAGAGAGAGAAGAAGGAGATGGAAGAAGGTGGCATAGATCAGAATCTACAGCACTTTCTACATACAGAAGACCAGAAGCTATTTGGAAGGGTCCTAAATGACTTTATATTCTGATTGGCTCCCTTCTTCTCCCCTCCCAGCTTGGACTCTGAAAACCCAAGCACTTGATCTCAGTTTGTCTTTTGTGTAATAATCAAACTAAATACTCTGGTCATATAGACAAAACTGCCACCACAAGAGTGATTTTAAACCAATTTACTTATTTCTATAAAAACAGAAACATCATTTGTCTCAAAACAAACAACTTCTGCTTCACCCCCATCAATAGACTTAAGGATGGAAATAAGGAGTTGTGTATTTGAATTCACTGTGAATCTAATAAAGACAATTAGGTAGGAGAATAGCATCCATCAAGGCCTTGGGACATGGTGAAAAACATGTGAGTCAGATACCAAGCCAGCTGGCCCACTATACTTAATTGCTCTGCACCCAATCTCTTCTGTAATGTAGAAATAAGCCCTCATCCCATGGTGGCTGAGAATGAAATGTGACAGATAATAGACTTCCTCAAGCTCAGTATATGGCGGGCCCTGTCTGGCTTGGATTATATAGTGTCCCATGTTTCCTGGGAGGTTCACATTTTCTTTTCTCTGCCATCTCCAGTCCCAAGCAGCTTCCTCATACGCACTGTTGTGTCTCCCCAGACTAGTTAACTAGTTATGTAAAGTTCAGCTGAGGAGAAAAACATGTCATAACGAGTCTGAGTTTGTTTTGCTTTTCTCTTGATGTGTATTTCCTTTTAGCAACCTGGTTACTCTACACTTGAACTTATTTATTTCCAGCTATGAATGCCATCTTTTATTTAACTGGTAAGTGAAAGATGATAATTTTTGAATATTCCTCAGAAAGACAAGTAAATATTAAATGCCCCCCTCCCAGAAATTTTCCTATGAGTAATTCTAAAACAAGTTTAGAACCTAAGGCAGCACTTGGCTTCTTAAGGAAAAGAACCATCATACTCTGAGGATGTGTGTGGTCTTCCTCATGTTGCTTTGATGCTGCTGTTTCCCCACACAAGGAAGATCATGGCTTGAGATGGACCCTACCTATGCTGCATGGCAACAAGGTACTATTAGGTATTTACCTCTCTGAACCTTCGTCTCCGTAGGATGGCTTCAAAGAAAAACATTCAGAATGCCACAGCTACGGTATTAGTAATCGAAATAGTGATGGCAAACTGGCCTTCATGCACATTGGATTTGCTATATTCAATGCTGGCCCAAACACAAAATAACACTTCATATAGAAAATGGATCAAGGATATGAGCCTTATAAATGAGTTCTTCTTATCTTTCCATCTTTCTCTGGTTGTTTAATCCAGCAGATGGAAGCTTGTTTCTCTACAGAGTAGTAAGAATGATTTGTTTACAATATGGGGTCCTGAAGCTGACAAGATATCTCAGCAGTTAGGAGCACTGTCGGCTCTTACAAAAGACCTAGATTTCAATTCTCAGCACCCACATGACAGTGAACAGACATCTGTCACTCCAGTTCCAGGATATCTGACTCCCACTGGCCTCCACAGGTACCAGGCATGCAGACAGTACACAGGCATACATGCAGGCAATACATCCATACACATAAAAATAGATAGATAGATAGATAGATAGATAGATAGATAGGCAGACAGATAGACAGATAGATGGTGATGGCCCTGTAGGTAAGAAAAGTTGTTCTGTAAGCATAAAGACCAAATTCAAATCCTTAGCACCTATATAAGAAGTTGGACATGGAAATGTGAACCTGTAATCCCAGCATTGTGGAATGAAGAACTCACTGCCCCAAATAGCAAGCTTCTGGTCCGTGAAAGATTGTCTCAAGGCATTAGAGAGTGATAGGAGAAAATAGCCCAAATACTGCTCTGGCCTCTGTATACATGTGTGCCCATGCATTCACATACACTCATTACATTAAGTAAATAAACAAATGATCTGCCTTCCATTGGATATTCCCAAACATATCTGTATTTAAAATCCTGTTTGTTCTGCTACCTGTCCAACCTCTCTTCCTGCTTGGATTTAAGCATCTCCATCATGTCTGGCTGCTGACCACACAGTCCGTTCAGCCCTCAACATTCTCCCTCCAACCACCGCCTTTTAGGAATTCCCTCTGCCATAATGCACTGTTACTCTAGACTTCAACTCCCAGTTCCAGCCTGTAATCCATCCCTGACTCTCATCATAGCTCTTTAAGACTGTTTCTTTTCTTCAGAGAACATACCTAGTTTGTCATTTGTGAATAAATTGTTATGACATGTTTGTAACCCTGCTACATTGCCTGACAGCTTTGTGGAAGCAAGTCCGTACATAACTGCACTCTCTGCTATACTTTCAGCACCTGGATGATCCAGAGTTCATAACAGGCAATGGATAGATTCTCACTGACTGGAAGGATGACACATACGGTAGTATCATGTAGATGAAATGCAAAATCATGTGTGTATGTTGTGAAAAGCACCTGAAAATAAACATGTAAATATAACACTCACACAAACACAAGTTGTCTTATTTATTGAAGGCTGGGTAGCTATAAGTAGACACACTTTTAAGACACAGAGTTTACTGCAGTGTTGTTCTTTGAAGTCATGTTTGTTTGGTTGGTTGGTTGAGAATGTGTAATGGTGCATGTGGAATCAGCTCTTCTCTTCTACCATGTTGGTTCTGGGCATCAAACAGGTTGTCAAGCTTGTATATGTGTACCTTACTGACTCAGCCATTGAGTTGTCCTATGACTCTTTACCTTGAGATAAGAGGGTGTAGTCAAAAATAAGGACAGTCAAATAATGCTGTTGTACTGTCTTTGCTTCTATATAACTGTGTTAAAGGATCACTTTACTTATTCCCTTAGGTAGGAGAGGAATCATCCAAGAAAAAATTGGCTTCAGAATTGGGGAGATAACTAAATTATAGCCAAAGCAAACTAATCAAGGCAGCAAATAGGCTAGAGGGGAAGAAAAAGCCAAAAGAATGGGGGGGGCAGTGAATAAAAGGGGACTTGGTGATATTTTTTGGAGCCTAATTTGGGAGCAGACACTGAAAGACCTTCTTTGGTTATTAACCAATAAAAGTGGGGTTCCTTTCCTAAAAGAACAAGGGGGCATGTCTTGCATGTGCCCCCTTTTCCAGGTGAATTGTCCTTGTCACATTCCTGTGTGCAAAACCCCACTAATTCTGGAAAATTTATCTAAAAGAAGTCTTTCTAAGAAAACTTCAAGACTTCAAAAATGGGGGTATATGTGTCACACAGACTATAGTCACAGTTGATACGACAAGCAAGTCACAAGAAAGACAAACAACCAACAGTAAGCCTGGGGATCCCAACTGGGTGCCAAAGACCATGTCTGGAGTCTCTGGTCTGTTCTTCACAATAGCCATTCTTATTAAATACTATTGTTTGCATGTTTTAAGTGAGGAATTGGCTCAGTCCAAACTTAGTAAACCAACAAAGCCCACATGCAAGACTAAGCAGTTGGACCCTAACACTAGATCCCTTCTAGCCTTCATATCACCCTGCATACTTCCTTCTGAGTCTGTGTGCGACAGCCTCTCTATTGTATGAAAGGGTCTCCTTACCCATGTATTTATCTGTATGCTGGACAGCTAGGAGCCACCTGGATTTTGCCCATTCACTTTCATTTGACATTCAAAATAACCTTTTAAAATTAAGAACTGAATTGGAAAGTGGATGAACACACTCACCCATATTCTGTCCAGAATGACTCTTCACCCAGAGGGTCAACTTGGAGCAGAGTATCTTTCAATGACACCCTAAAAAACCATGCTGGAAGTTACTTCCCTAATGTATACAAATGCATGTTTTTGTAACTTTTTCTTATGTCATAAATAATTGAATTGTAAAGACAAGTGAAAGACATGATGATGTAATTCTATGTGTGCATATGGATGTAAATGTTCATGATTGTTTGTGTCTGTTTCTCACAACTATCTTGAGGGGACCCCTGTTGTCAGGTCTCTGAGAAGCTGGGTAACTTGTCTGTAGCCTCTCTCCTGTTGAGAGCAGAAGTTAGAACTCATGCAGTCTGATGCCAGAGTACATGCAAAGAATAGACTCATCGTTGCATTTTTTTGTTATTTACAGAATTTCTTGTTTTTCATGTTTTTTAAACTTTCTTCTAAATCCTTTCCACATACTTAGAAGCCTCCTACTCATCAGAGTCCACATCAAATGCACCTCCACCCACAGCTTTCTCTGACAACTCTTTTTCTAATCAATCTCCCTCATCTGCACAAATATACACCTGCATTTAAAACCCTTTCCAAAGCATGGTGCATTTCTCTGTAACCTAAAAATGATAATAGCTATATCAGGAAACTTTGTTGTGATCAAACAGGACAAGCTTATATTGTCATTTGATAGTGCTTTATGCCTTAAGCATATTTTTTAAATTGGTGAGCAGTAGCTGAGTGGGCCTTCTGATCATCCACTGTAGGAAGGTCTCATTCCCTCTCTTAACTCTCTTTAGACCTGCACTTGTGCCCACCTCATTCTCTCTCTGCAGAAACATTGTGTGCAGCCCACACACACCGCAAGTCATCTAGCCTTAGCCCTCTCATGATCTTGTATCTCCCTTCAGCCATGGCCCAGTCTCCTTGCCCACCTTTCAAAAAAGCTTTGGAAGAGTCGTTTATACTCACTGTCTCCCCCTCGTTTTCTCTGGTTTCCTCTTTGGACCACTTTACAAGACAAGTTTTGTGAGAATCTAAATCATCCTCACACCAATCAATCTAATCCTCTGTGCCATGTCTCTTCTGAGCAAAACTCCGCATTCCCCACACAGGATTGTAGGATTGATGCTTCCTTCCTAAGAGCTTACTGTCTTGCCTTCTAGGTTTCAACTTTCTGCTTTCTTCTCCATCACTGTCCAGCCCTTCTTAGGTCCTTGGGTACTTTCCAGCTGCTTGCCCAACAATTCTACCTAAAAGCGTAATAGGAGTCTCAAAACAAATCATTTCTGCCCTGACGAAAACCTGTTTGTCCAGCTTATTTATCCAGCTTAAGAAATAAGAGAGAACTCCACTCTTCTAGTCACTCCAGCAAACAAAGATAATTGTTTTTAGACTCGTCCACATATTCATCTTCCAATTCTGTGGTAAATCACCCTGGGCTTAACTTCCTAAAAATACCTACAATCCAATCGTGCTTTATCACATCCATCTCACAAAATGTTTCTACAACAGAGAATCCTTTCCTGGCCTTCCATCTGAGGTCAGCCAATCTTAATCTTCCTCCTTCCGTCCACCTCTCTTTCCTCTTTCCTCCCTTTATACTGCCCTGATTTGTTTTATTTTATAGCAATTCCCTTTCCTTGCTTGTTATGAGCCAGTTAAATTACTTATTGCCTGGTTTTCCCAACTACACACCTACCATGGCAAAGGTTTCCACCCATCATGGTCCTTAGCTCATAGTAAGTGTGTAATGGGCATTTGCATGCTGCATGAATGAACATATAAATGAGTATTTGCATGAAGTCTTAGTATGATGTGTGGAGAAATGTGCTTGAAATCAGACATCCCTGGGATCTAGTCATTACACTGATAGTGACCTATAGGCTTTGAGTTATTGAACTAGAGTATTCCTTCTCCACCAGGAGCAGCATATGGTTATGATGGAGCATTGTGTCGTTCCCTTTATCCCTGTTTCACTTGCCACAGTAGGAGTCACATATCAATATTAGTAGCTTCTTATGTGTTGATTTTTGGGGAGAGACTTGCCTACAAAATGAGCATTAACTAGAAGCTTGTTATGTGCTTGTGTTAG
The DNA here is from genome assembly GCA_019843965.1 of Rhynchomys soricoides. Lineage (NCBI taxonomy): Eukaryota > Metazoa > Chordata > Mammalia > Rodentia > Muridae > Rhynchomys > Rhynchomys soricoides. The sequence continues at coordinate 1,741,223 of JADRCH010000167.1, read as the reverse complement.
GACTACAGTTACAGTTCACAAAAATATCACCTTTGTATCTTTGACCAGATGAAGATACAAGGTAAGGAATGGTTAGTGAGATAAAGCACCTAAAACTACTGGGCTAAAACATAGCCTATTAGAATTTGTGCCCAGACTGGCTGACACTGAAGGCCCCACCACATGTCAAGAATTGTCCTCAGCACATGGTGAAATGAAAGATGAGATTCTTCCTACTTTAAAATGCTAACACACACACACACACACACACACACACTGTGCATAAGATTCACCCATGGACAATCCATATGACTATGTCATAGCTCAGTGATATTGGATTTCCTGGACATTGGAACTCTAGATATATATTGTTGGTTTTCCCAGGATGTTATGTGAGGCAAATATGGGAATTAAATAATGATAGTAGGGAGAGTCTAAGAAGTAAAAAAAAAAAAAAATGCCCTCTGAAATAACAAAGCAAAATGCTGTAACTAAACAGAAGAAATTCTGTTTGTGGTAAAGACATCCAAAGATATTTGGCAGAATCTTCCCTGGGAAGAATCAAGGTCAGTTTCACCCTCCTGGAAAGTCAGTTACCTTCTGTTTGGTATTGGTATGCTACAAGGTAACTGTGAGCTTTCTTCAAGTCTCATTATTTGGATATTGACTAAAATGTCTACCTAACACAGAGAAAGCCAATTCCTTGGACTATAATTTTGTCACATTGAAAGAAGAATAAAATTTATGCATATAACAAACAGTTGCTCTAGCGAGTAAATGTAATAATTCATTTCAAGTATATGTAGTGTTACCCAACAGTGATTAACTTGAGAAAAATTATCTAGTAATATTAATATTCTTCATGGTTGCCTCCACAAGCATCGGGTATCAATGCTTGGCCTGTGCACTTGGTTATGGTGCAGTGATGAGAAAAGGCCTGGGGCTAGCTGGATTCAGGTCACTTCCTGACACGGTCATGCCTTCAGAAGCTGACTAATTCTATGCTGGAGAGGTCCCTTGGAATGGAGGAAAACCTCATTGCTATAGTTGCTACCTAGAATGCCCCTCCAAAGGCTCATGTTAAAGACTGATTCCCCTGTCGTGGCACTATTAGGAAATAGTGAAACCTTTAAGAAGTGAGACCTAGTGGTGGTTTATATTATTTACAGGAATACACTGAAGGAAATCGTGGGACCCCCAGCCCTTTCCTCTTCCTGATTTTATCCCTGGTTACAGTGAGCTGATTTGCCAGGAGCTACTTCGAGGATAGGCTGTGCTTCCATAAGCCATTAAGCAACAAGATAATAGATCTTATGATATCTATCCTAAGATGGTTGAAACTGGGAGCCCAAATAACTTTCTTCCTTCATAAGCTGATTGTGTCAGATATCTGACACAGTAATAGGCAGGCTATAACAGTGCCTATATATATTGTGGTTGGATGAAGTGACATACCCTGTGCAAAGTACAACCTCTGTGTGTGTCTCCCATACCTGGAAGTAGTAATTACAAAAATGTATAATAAGATCTATAAGAAACTCACAATCCAATAGGAAACATGGAGAATAGAAAATAGTGAATCAAAACCAACTGTGTATTCATGATTCTCTGCGTTGTCTCATGAAGGTTAATGTTCACAGCAATCCTGCATACTGTTACCTGTACTGTACAGGTGAACACACCAAGTGGTGTCTAAGCGGGTGACGTACTTAGTTGGAAGCAGTAAGAATCCGATGAGCTCTGGTTTTGACTTAAACTTGCCTGTCCTCTATGTGTCTGCTTATCCAACTTCAAAATGGAAGAAACAATGTTCCCTTTATATGTTTATTGTAAATACAAACGATGCTGACCACAATGTGCCAGGAGGACACCTCAGCACCTCTGCTTCCTCCCAGGCTTCTCTGTCCAGGTCTTTCCAGGGACATTGCCAAGCTTGTCTGATTGTACAGCCAGAGTTCCTCCCAATCCACCATGACCTCATCCAAAGAAATTTGCTTTCATTTTTTATTCTCTCAAACTCTATCACGTTCTCTGGCATTCGTCTGTACCCCACACTAGTCAGTTCTACTCTGATTTATGTTTCTGGATCCATATTTTCTTCCCGATACTTATGTCCTTAGATCTTTCCTTCACTGGCACTCAATTTTAGAAATCTAATAGGAAAATCACAGACAGTGAAATCATTGTTGTCATTATGGAGCCTGGCCCATTAGTTTTCTGAGTCATCGTTTCTTCATAGGCAGAGTGGACTGAGAGAAAAGATGGTTGAGATGGCCAAGGTCTTTATCTTCGTAAGTGTCTGAAAAGTCAGTGAGCGAGAAAATCAAATGGGAGATAAATCTATGTGTAGCTTTGATGATATGCTTTAGGGAAGCCTGCTATAGGTCTTGCTGGTGATTCATGGGATGCCACTGTTCTAGAAATGGTAGACCAGTGAGCATCTTTGTAAGTGGAGCCACTCCTATACTGTTTTGTCCATTCAAAAACTATAAATACACAAGTAAAGAATGTGTCTATCATGTATCAGATGCCAGCTAGGTGATGGCTAGTAGCTACTAAAAATAGCTGTAGCTCCTCCCATTGTGGGAGGCAGATCAACTCATTGTATCCTTGATAACCCTGTGAGGGGGAGTGTTGACATTAGGGCAGGGTCTAATGAGGTTTTGTTCATTATGTGGAGGAAGATGAGGACTCATGGAACTGAGATCTGAAGGACAAATAGAACTTAGTGAGGTAGAATGAGAGAACTTTCCAGGTCAAGGAGAGCATGTCTGAGGTCCACTCAACACAGAGCAAAGGTGAATCAAGAGTAAAGGAAGGGCTTGGATGTGACATAGCATCAGAGTCCATGCTTAGCATGCCTAATACTGAGTTAGATCGTTGGCGTAAACAAAATAAACACAAAAAGATTGAAGGAAAGCCAATTGGCTGCACACAGAGACCAAGAGGGGGAAATTAAGGCTCTAGAGCCACATAATTTTATGTGTCTGTAGACATGAGTTATGGAGTTTAGACTCAAACCAAAGAGGAAATGGAAATTATGTCAGGGTATAAATTTCAGGAAACAATGGTTAGGTTGTATAACAGATTTGAAAAACATCATAACTGTTCTGAAATGATTAGGGGGAAAAGAATGTATAACACTTCATGGAGGGGACACACACCGAGCAGATATATGTGGTCTCTAAAAAGGGTCTTTGCTGTCTCCTTAGAGTAAGCAGACATATATGGGTTCATTGCGTGCTCCAAATGCCTGAATTTTGTTTGTGACTATGACTGAATAATATGGGAACTTGTTGCTTGTCCTGACAACCAAAAAGGTTTCTATTTTCAATGAGTGGTAGAAGAATCTCTATGCTTCCTTTGACAGAGTCAGTGAATATTCTACCTATGGAATGGAGGTTTCTCTTCCAAGCTCTGCATTTGAAAGCATGATATTTACAAGGCAGGGAAGGTTGTCTTAGGACAGAATCCCTAAGAATACCTACAGATCTTGTTTATTCAGGAAGCCAGAGCTGCTGTACCAATGCCATTAGATAGCATTGCACATTTGCTCAGCTGTGTATTCATATGTAGGCAATAAGGTGGGCTGTCCAGGGAGAAAAAACCAAAAGCCAGTCTTGTAAGCAAAGGCTAGCAAATGTCTATCTTAGTTATCACTCTCTCTTCTCATGGTCCAATGAAACAGATGGCAGGATGGATAGGAAGCTCAGCGGTTTCAAATTCCTTCAAGTAGCCTGCTATGGCTGCCATGGCCATTGTGCTAGCTAATCTGGTGTCAACTTGACACATCTAGAAAGCCTGACACAATTGAGGAAAAAAAATGTCTCTATAAGATCTAACTGTAAGGCATTTTCAATTAGTGATCAATGACCATTGTGGGTTGGGCCATCCATGGGCTGGTAATCCTGGGTTCTATAAGGAGGCAGGATGAGCAAGTCTTGTGGAACAAGCCAGTAAGCAGCACTCCTCCATGGCCTCTATATCACTCCTGCCTCTAGGTTCCTGCCCTGTTGAGTTCCTGTCCTGACTTTCTTCAGTAGTGGACTACAATGTGTATGTGTGAGCCAAATAAACCCTTTCCTCCTCAACTTGCTTTTGGTCATGGTGTTTCATAGCAGCAAAACAAACCCTAACTAAAACAGTCATATTTAGGAGAATGTAGGTACCACATCTAATTCTAATGACTCAATTAATTAGCTCATTGTATTAGATACATTTCTCATTACTGTAACCAAACAGCTGACAAGAAGCAACTTAAGAAGGGATTATTTCAGCTCTTATATACCCTAAGAAGGGATATAATCTATCATAGCAAGGAGGTAGATATGGCCGCAGGAACATGAGTTGGCCTGTCACATAGTGTTCACACTCAGGAAGCAGCAATGGGACAGGGAATCAGGCCAGGTTGGAAAACCGCAAAGTCTGCACCAGTGCTTTGGTTCCTGCACAAAGTTTCCACCCCTAAAGGTTCACCAGCCTTCCAGATCAGCACCAGCTGAAGACACAGTGTTCAAACCTTGGGAAATGTCTGGGATGCTTTACATTCAAGCCACAGCTTAGTATGCATTTAGTTCTAATAAACCCCTGGAGAGGGAAGTTTTTTTTGTTTTTTTTCCCCGTTTGATACCTATGCACACTGAGTACCAGAGATACAACCTGCACAAAGCCACACAGCTAGCAAGTAGTAGGAGCAGGACTTGAACCCAGGGCAGTTGGCTTCAGGTTTCATTCTCCCAGCTCCAATACAGAGGGGGCTTTTCTATCAGAGTTTTGCCTCTGAAACACAGGTGCTTCCCTAGCCAGCAGCCTATCGCTAAGCCTCTTTTCCTTTACCTATAGGATAATGTTCATAAGCTCTATCCCAGTATTACTGAGAAACTGAATAAGGAATGTTTGCAAAGTACATACAAGGTACTCAGGAAAGGCTGATTAGATGCGCATGTGTGAAAATAACCAAGCAAAGCCAACCCGGCCCTACCTCTATGCATGAAGTTATTACAGATAAGCCAACAGATTAATTTTTACAAAGATGAGAGGCATACAGAGAGGCCTTTCTTCTGTACCTACACAAACCTACCTTCTCCCTGAGTCTTTCCTCTGTGTATTCACTCCTATGTCTCTTCCATTTCTCATAAGGATCCCATTTCTACTGGATTGGGGTCCATTTCTTGATAACCACCTTTAACATTAATTACCTCTTAAAGGTTCAATCTCCCAACACAGCCAGCCATGCTGGGGATTAGAGCTTCTATTTCTGAATGTACACAAACCTAGACTTTGATGTAAGACTTGTCCTTAGCAATTGTCTTATTCTTTCTCCTAATTCTCTCTCTCTCTCTCTCTCTCTCTCTCTCTCTCTCTCTCTCTCTCTCTCTCTTCTCCTCTCCTCTCCTCTCCTTTTTCTCTTCTTTTATGGCAGAAAACACAATGTTTCTTTTGTTTTACTTGTTATTGATTCTTTGTGAATTTCACATCATGTACCCCAATTCTACAGCTTTCCTGTCCCCCCATATCTGCCCTCTGCCCTTGTAACCTCTCCACCAAAAGAAAAAAAAAATCTTGTTGTGGAAGTTGTAGTGTGCCTCACAGTGCACCCTTTTGTCCACTAATTTTTGCTTACAAATGATCATTGCAATGAGTCATTGGTCAAGTTCGAGGTCTCTGGCTTCTGCTACACTATCAATACTGGATCCTTACTGTGACTCCTCTTGCATATCCTGCTGTTGCCCTGTGTCATGAAGATCCTGCAGCTTTGGATCTGCAGGACTAGCCCATTCTCACACTTCATCAGTTCATAGATGAGGTAGCTGTTGAGGTGGGCCAACTTAAAGGCCTGGATCTGGGCCTGGGTTGTATCTGAGCTGATCTGCTGCCAGCTTTCTCACACCCACACCACCAGGGTGAGCTCTCAAGCACCACCCCAGCTATAACTCATCCAATGCTGAAACCAGCAAAGGGGCAGAGCTAACTCTCCTGCTCTCATGGACACAGGGCCAGCTCACCTGCAACCGCCACAACTAGGGCCAGCTCTACTGTGCTGCCCAGACCAGACACAAGACCTGCTCTCCTCTTTGTCCCAATTCTTAAGTAACATGCTTATTCTGGGTCACTCACAGACCTCATCTAGGAATAGGAAGTCATATGAAAATCAATATTAAGTACTAGGCATAGTGGTGAGTGTCTGTAATTCCAATACTCTAGAGGATAAGGCAGGAGGATTGTGAGTTAAAGTCCAGCCTGAGCTATATAGACACCATTTCAATAAAACATCAACAAAAGAAACAAGAAGAAAGAGAAAAAGAATGTTACATAAATTACTCCTCCATTCCCACCAATCTACTCTATTAATGATCTTCAACCTAGGAATAAATCACACAGAGAGCATATAGACATTTAAATACTGTAGTGCCTGTCCCAGCTACATGCTTGTCAGTGTCTTATCATTCATGCAGAACAGATATAGTCCATCCACAGCCTATGAGTCCCTGTGTGATATGGTATGTCCTTCACTTCTGTCTTTACACAATATCATCCCAACCATGGACACTCTCTCTGCCTGTCTGAGAGTGTCCCCCACCTTAATTGTCCTTTGCTTCATTTAGAAGATTATCCTTCTACTTGCTTGCTTCCTGTCAATGAAGCGCACACTCCATGAAAACAGGCACCTCACACCCTTGCACCTTCTTGCATCTGGCGCTCAGATTATGAGATGATACGTTTGTGTTGACTGAGAGAAGCTAACTGCAGTAGGCAAGCGGAATTATGAATTTCTGGCCCCTTCTAATATAACGCTTTCCAACCGTTGCTTGGCATATGGAAGAATGATCAACAATGCTTGGTTTCAAAATTTACCTCCAGGGCTGGAGAGGTGGACCAGCTGTTAAGAGCACGGGCTGTTTTTTAGAGGAACCAGGTTCAATTCCAAGCACCTATATGGGACCTCACAAGGGTCTGTAACTCCAGTTCCAGGGTATCTAACACCTTCTTTGCCCTCTATCAGCACGATACATACATAGTTCCCAGACATATGTCCAGGCAAAACAACCACACACACCCACACACAAATAAGAATAAATAAATTTTTAAAAGACAAAAAGAAACTTATTTCCCTCCATACCCTCTAAAAATTAGTAGGTCCTAAGTGGAGCCTAAGAGTCTCCATTTTTAAAAGGATCCCAGTGCCTTTCAGGGAGGAAATACCAAGCACAATTCTTTGCTTACTTGGCAAAGGAAAAGGTGATACTGTCAATGTGATCAGGGATCCCCCCTTTTCTTTCTCCCTCTCCCTCTCCCCTTCCCCCTCCTCTCCCCCTTCTTTTCCCTCCCTCTCCCCCTCCCCTCCCCTCTCTCTTACTACAGGCTGGGGAAACTCCAGAGTTAGCATCAGCATTGCTAATAGAGGAGAATGCAGGCTGAGGTGTGACCTTCACAGACAGGCATGCTGCTCTCCAAGTCTCAGTAGGAGAGAGCATTGCTGAAGTCCTGCTAATAGAAGAGCTTCTGAGTTGATCCCAGAAGTCAAAGGGCAGGGTTAATTTCCTCCCTGGCTTGTGCACAGAGCAGTTTTCAGTAGCACTGGTGTGTCCTGGGGACTCCAGAAAATTCTCATCACAGAGCCCGAACTGGAAGGGAGTGCAGAATGCTATTTAGCCTGGACCCACCATTTCACAGAGAGATCGACCACACAGCTCATCTGTAAATGGCTTGTGCTCAGACCCACCTCATGCATCCCCTGCTCTGCAGTTTATTCCTCACAATTCTGTCCCAACATTCAGTGATACTCTGATACCATCAGAGACTCCAGGGCAAGAAAACTTCCCAAGGATGCTCTCTGTAAAGGTTCTTTCTCTTCACACTGCTGGCATGCATCTTGATAATCCCCAGGGAATGAACCAGTTTCAGCTTCCAGATACTTTTAAATAGCTGAGCAAAGTTTATGCAATGCCACTATTACTTTACAATTTTGTAAAGGAAGCTCTTTGAAATTGGCCCTGTTCACATGCACAGAATAAACTGAAAAGTTATTAAGCCTTCCAGAAGTTTCTCCTACGTGCTTCCTTCCTCATATTGGGCACTTGTGACTTCCACACCAGATTGCGTCTCTCATGTTTCCTCATGTGGTGCCCCTTAAATTCACTAGGTCTAAGGCCAGTCTGAAGAGAACTCAGCCTGGGGAGTTAGTACAGGCATATAGAACTGACAACCTGCAGTTTCTCCTGTTCCAATCTCTAGTGTGACACTGTGCCAACCTGCATTTTCCCTGTCTAACTGACCCAAGCTAAGCTTGGCTGTACCTGCTTGGAACAGCCTCTTCTAGACCTACTTTATGTGTGGTCACTCCTACTCTTCTATTTGGAAATTATACCTTTGGCTCCTATTCATATAAGTTCAAGCTGAAATAATACCTGGAAATGATCCCATAGGTGAACGTGGGGGCCCTGGACACCACGCAACATTGTTTATTTGATACAGCACTGTCAGGTTATTGCACTGACCCACTGAGTTTGGTGAGTGTCAGAGGTTCCAATAATATGCAACCTTCAATTAAAGAACGACTTGCTCCGTGTGACCTCAGTTTACAGCATCGAGGGGGAAGGTGGTCTTCTCTAAATAAGCTTTATCTTATTCAAGCTAGGTTCCTAGGACTTGTAACATACCAAGGCAAACAAGTGGAAGAAGGAGTATACAGTATGTAGAATAAGTGTGGGACTCCACCTTTTCATCCTTCTCTTCTCCCTCCTGCTCTTGTCACAGGCAGAACCAACCACCAGCTCATTTCTCAAATACTTCCTGAGAACGCCTCTAAACACTTCTTGTGTGGCAAAGGCATGTGAATTTCTCGTGCTGTATGTTCTGTTAGAGGGAGGCAGGTGACGTATTAGGTACAAGAGAAAGCGAAAGCTAAAACTCAGCAACTCATGGGATGGGGAGATGGTTCAGTAGGTAAAGCTCTGAATGCTCAAGCATGAGGATCTGAGTTCAAGCCCCGGAACCCACTCTAAAAGATGGCCGTGGTGGTGAACTCCTGCAATCCTGGGAAAGCAGAGACAGAAGCTCACTGCCCAGCTAGCCTAACTGAACTATAAAGATAGAAAAAGCAAGGCAGGTGAAAGTTGGGTAAACTGAGGCAGGCACAAATTAGATAACTTGGGCAAGACTTCTCTAGTGCTAAGGGGCAGAACCAGGCTTGAATTCAGTTAGTTTACATCTGAGGTCAACTGCTGAGCCACTGCATTTTTTTTTTCCTACTTTATTTACATTTCAAATGTTTTCCCCTTTCCAGATCTCCCCTTTGGAACCTCCCTATGCCCTCCCCCCTCCCCTGCCTCTATGGGGGTATTCACCCACCCACCCACCCACCCACTCTCGTCTTCCCTCCTTGGTATTCTCCTCTACTGGGGGATCTAACACCCTCAGGCCCAAGGGCCTCTCCTCCCCCTGATGGCTAACAAGACCCTCCTCTGCCACATATCGGTTAACTCCAAGGGAGTTTCCAAATACTTCCTCTATCCACAGACTCCCTTTCTGGGTGGTCTTGTTGGAGCTTTACTCTCCTGCCAGCAGGCGACTCCAGCTGCATCAGCTTCTCTCAGGACCCCATGGTCAGAGGTACCAAGCAAGACCAACAAGCTGGAATCCCAGATCGAACCCACAGCCATCATTGGCAGTCCTGGACCTAAACACAGATGTGCTAATGTGCTGCTTCCTACTGAGCCATCCTTTCTAGCTGCCCCTCACGTGTACTCCACCATTTTCAATTTTGTTGACAATTGTAAAGATGCAGGGAAAATGAGTGATAGTATTCCTGTTTATCCATCTGAACTGATGCTTTCTTAATGTGACTTGCTGTGTGTGTGTGTGTGTGTGTGTGTGTGTGTGTGTGTGATACCAATAATACCATGATCTATGATACCATGTTTGGTTCTTACAGGCGTGTAAGATATTAAAATATTTTCATTTAAAAAAAATTAAACTGGTGACTTCGCATGTACCTAAGTATGGATATATCCTGCAAATAGATGTCCTAATTATCTTATTTATTTCTCTATTGCTCTGATAAAACACCAGGACCAAGGCAACTTATAAAGTAAAAATGGGCTTATGGTTCCTGAGGATTAGAGTCCCTGCTGCCAGAGCAAAAGCATGGCAGAAGGAAAGGCTGAGAGATCACATCTCAAACAGAACACCAGCAAGAGGCAGAAACAGTGCACTGGGGTTGGTAGGAGATGTTTAAAACCCCAGGCTCACCCTCAGTGACATATGGCTTCCAACCTTCTACAAGTCTTCCCAAACAGCCACTGGCTAGAGACCAAGTGCTCAAATCTATAAGCCTGTGAGTACCATTCTCATTAAACCCCACAATAACTGCCCCTTCGATGGCCTTCTTAGCACAATGACTCACTATAGGTACCTTTTAACAAGCTTGTCTCCGGCCTCAGTTGTAGATTTCTCCTGTTCTATCTGATATTACCATTCAGCACAGCATGGTGGGCATGTGCTCTAGATACATGAAGGTCTCTGGGATCTGTAGGCTACAACCCTAAGAATGATGTCAATTAACTGAGTGTTCCTTTCACCATTTTGCATTTTATTACACTGAGTTCCATATACTGTTTTCTTCTAAGTATACAGTGTACCTAGACCATGCAACGCACCCTGTCTGCCGCCTCCGGTATAGCCCTTCCCATTGGTTGTTCCTTGAACTTCACTGCTTCCACTTTCATGTCATATATACATACCTGATTTTATGTGTTTATGTAAAAAATCTGGGAACCATAAATGAGATAAAGGAGGCAATATTTGCCTTTCTGAGACTGATTTAATTTACTTAACATAGTCTGAGATAACTTTATTCTATGTACAATTGAAAAAATGACACTGTGTGTTTAAGCCACATTTTCTTTATCCATCCCTCTGTGGATGGGCTTCTGAATTGTTCCAGAACTTGATCATTGTTAACAGTGCTACCATAAATGTTCATATGCAAATAGTATATTTACTTGGAGTTCTAGGTAAATTCCCTGGGGTGGTTTCATGAGAGACCTATAGGAGTTTTTGAAGAACCTACATATTGATATCCATAGTGATCAGACTAGTTTGTGTCTCCACTAACAACGTGTAAGGTTTCCTTTTCCCCATATTTGTTTTTTCTTCCATGTATACACTCCATTCTGATTATTTTTCCTTCCCTGCCCTCTCCGATCTCCCTACACTACCCTTACATAATATCTTTGCATATGTACTCTTTCCAGCTTAGAAATCTCTTTTCCACATTCATGAAGTTTGTTTTGTTTTCTGTCTCATCTACTTTTAATCTGGGCTGTATCTGAGACCATGGGTTTGAAACTATTTATTGGAACTTGGTGGACTCACCAGTGAACACACATCTGAAAAAATGACTTCCCCCGTCTCAGAATCTTTCAGAGACCAATAGATCATCACTAAGTGGAAGGGTGCCATGATCCACTTCCCTACCCATAGATGATTGCTGGCAAGACCAATCTCCATTCAGGCCCAGTGCCAGTAACCACATCTGTTATGAGTTCATGATTCCATGTCTTCAGGCTCTTACATTCTTTCAGCACCCACTTCTGCAGTGTACCCTGAGCTTAAAGGAGGTGATAAAAATATCTTCTTTGAGCCTAAGCCTCAACATCACTTATCCTTAGTGTCTTGGGCCTCCCTAAGTCTACATTCACTGTACTGTGCTTCAAAGAGACATTTCTCTGATTAAAGCTCAGAGTAGCATATGTCCATGGGTATAAACAGGTATTTATGAGCCATCTAAACTCTTACCATATAGCTAAGCAACAATAATAGACCCCCTTGAGGTCTATGATCCCCCCAATTATAAGTGTTTGATGGGTTTTCCAGCATCAGACACGGATTCTTCCCTGTGGAATAGCCCTCAAACCTAATCAAAAAGTGGTTGGTTACCCCCACGCTAGTTATCCGCCATATGCCTACATTCTGAAATGTGCCAGGCAAAAGAGAGGTTTGAGAAATTTCAGTAAACAAGCTGCCATTGCCCCTGAAGTCATGGTGCTTCAACAGGAAAAACAGACAAACACAGGGAGTATCAGACACCAGAAACTTAAATCAGGGTAAGGGCAGGGAAGGACACAGAAATAGGATGGGGATCGGAAAGCAACTAAGAGGTGGTGCGCAGTAGGAATAGACTAGACATGGAAGCCATCTGGGAAGAGGTTTGTCTGAGCTGATATTTAACTGGGGAGAAAAAAAAAACCCAGCCACATAAAAAGCTTAGGGAAGACCATTCTAGGCTGAAGGACCTGTAAGCCCAAAGTCCCAGAAACGGCAGTAATTTGATGTATTCGAGAAATAAAAGATTTGTGTGGAATACCATATCGCTCTGTTATAGAGTTTGTAGGATTACTTTTTAAAAAACTTTTTGAAAAAGGGTTTCTCTCTGTATCTCTGGCTGTCCTAACACTCACTACGTAGACCAGGCTGGCCTGGAACTCAGAGAACACCTGCTTCTGCCTCTGACATGCAGGGATTAAAGATGTGTGCCACTTCCACCACCAGGCTTGCAGGGTCATTTATAACAATAAAAAATCCTGTAAAAATTAAGTCCTTCTATTTTATTTCACCTTTGAAAGAAACAGTGTACTTTAGTGGTCTGAACCAGGTTTTGGATTCTGGCAACCCCTAGATAACTCTGGAAGGAAGAAGTTTGGCCTTAGCTGTTTGCATTCACTTCTGGGATTCCCATCTCTAACTGAATGAATTTAAGCTACTACTTTGTGGATCTTTCTGAGCCTCATATGACATAAAGATATAAGAGTATTTCGAATGAAAAGTGATTCTTATGATGGATTGGTATAATGAACCCTAAGTACCAAATTCATGCTACCTTCTCTAATCTCCTGGCTGTGTCCTCCAGAATTTCAATTTTCTCAAACTTTTGATTCTACACTACTAAAACAAGCAAGCAAACAGCAAAAAATAAAAAAATAAAAGAAATAATTTCCCCAGTGCTTTAGGATTTCAGTATCCTTGAAATCCATGAAAAGTTTGATTTAATAGAAGCAAGCCTTCCGAAACCCTCATTAAATCGCCTCCAGGATCTTGACAGTGCTTTCCCCGGGAAAGATTGATCGTTGGGTCCATACTATCTAGGGCACATCTTTCATGTTATTTCTATTTTTTTTCTTGTTGCTCTATAATATGTGCTGCCATCAGCTGTGCTACACTGTCGCTTGTTTTCTTGCTTAACCTAAACAATATAAACCCTAGGAGAATAACTGCTTACCTTATTTCATGAATTACTCCCAGTTCATTCTCTGTTTTTCAATCCTTATTGATTTAATGATGTCTCTACACGGTCCTAAAAATATAAATGGGGGTGGGTTTGCTAATGGGTTTGTGCTGGGTGGTTCTTTTGTCATCTTCATATAAGCTAGAGTCGTCTGAGAAGAGGGAAGTTTAATTAAGAAAATGCCTCTGTAAGAGTGGCCCGTAGGGAACCCCATAGAGCATTTTCTTGCTTGATGATTGATATAAGTTGACTTGTCTATCATAGGTGGAGCCACCTGTTTGTAGGTGGTCCTGGATAGTATAAAAAACACACTGGGAAATCCAGGAGGAGCAAGCCAGTAAGCAGTGTTCCTCTGTGGTTTCTGCATCTGTTTTTGCCTCCAGGTTCCTGCACTGACTTCCCTGGAGGATGGTCTACCAGCTGGATGAACTAAGATGAATTAAACCCTTTCCTCCTCAAGTTGCTTTTGGTCATGATGTTTTATTGAAGCAGTAGAAACATAGCTAAGACAAGGTCAGAGAACCTTGGTTCTAAAAATATCCCACAGCACAATCTGAGTTGCCAGCATCTCAGTGACCCAGGAAAGCAATGATTCGAGACAGAATCTGATCCAGTAAAACCAAAACATTTATTATTCACCCATTCACTAGCAGAGCTTTATTAGATCTTGATTCTGTTCCAGACAGCAGATTAGTTGCCAATGCACAATGGCAAATAAAGTAGATGCCCATCCTCAGGAGAGTGATGCCTTTTCAATAGTCACTCTAATTGTTATGGTAAGTATCTCACCAGCAGCCTCAGAAATATCATTCTTTCCTATGAATATGAAGACTAGAACCTAAAGAATAAAACAAAACTTGGAAATATGCCTATGAGTAGGCAGAGAGAAAATTATGTTCCTTCATGACTCACTCTCTCTCACACCACTCAGAAGGTGCTGGCGGCTCTAAGTAACATTCTACCATTATCAGATGGCAGCCATATACATTTTGCCACAGTACACAATGGCTCCTCTCTCACCCAACACATGCCTATGGCAATGTGCGCGCACACACACACCCCACTGTACAACTCTCAACACTAAAAACCAATCGCAGTAAATTGGAAATAAGATCCCAAGTGACACAGGATGGCAAGGTCCTATTTTCTAGTCCCCAAGCAACTTTGTAGCAGGCAGCATTACACCTTCAATTGGCAATTTACAAGTGTTAGCTTGGTTGTTTGTTTTGATTTTCATTTTGTTTTGTGGTGGTGGCCAGTGAGCAAAGAGACCTCAGATTTGTTTGTTTTTTTTTTAAGAGGGTTCCATATTTTATAAGAAAATGTAATACTGATAGATGGCATTGTATATCAAATCAAGATTTTTTGATATGCTAACTATATAGAGTTTATTGTTTTATTTTTATTTAAATACCTTTATAAATACACTTTAGAAAGATTTTTGTGTTGTGTCACTATTTCTTATTTTAATTAACTAATTTATTTATTGTACATCCTGACCGCAGTTCCCCCCTCTTTTCCTCCAAGCACCCCCATATCCACCCCATCCATGCCTCCTCGATTTCTCTTCAGAAAAAGAGAAGCATCTCATGAATATCAACAAGCCCTAGCATATAAAATGTCAATAAAACTAGAGGCCTCAAATAGTTAATTCTTCTGCTTCAATCTCCCCAGTAGCTAGGAGTACAAGTGTTCACCATCATTCCCATCTTGAAACTTCTCTGTTAAAACAAAGACAAAAGAAACTGCTGCACTGGAAAGTTTCAGGGTGTTAGGGGAAGAGAAATTGGATAAGTATATATGAATGCACACTCATATTTCCCAGGAACTGTGAGTTCCTTGGAAGCCAACACGGATGAGCTTACAAGGTAGACCACATAGATTTCTTTGCACCTACCATAGGCTACCTTGGGCAAAGTTACTTAGTCTGTACAATTGATATAGAATCATATAAGCTAATCCACAGCATTGTCCACAAAGTTACTGAACACATCAGTTGGCCAACTGATTTTTAAAAATCTTTTTCAAGATGCTATCCTTCCTCTATATCCATTCATGTGCAAAGTAAACTATCCCTGTTATGATTTTAAAGACCACCCTTAATGCTATGGTTCTATTTAGTTTTAAAGAGTTTATCATCCAAATGCATAAAACTACACTTTACAGCCTGATGTAGGAACTTGAAAAGAAAAATCAAGAAAATCTATTGGATACCAGTGACCACTATTAAAATAGCATACAATGTGATTTGTCATGTTTGTATCGTACCAAATGACCAAGTAAGAAATTAAAGTGTATTCAATTATCTAGATACCTAGACTGTTCTTCCTCTTTGGTTACATTAAGATGTTTAAGATTCTGTGCAACCCAAGTCTTTTAGTCTATGTGGTCTTTTATTTTCTTAATTGTTCCTCCTATTTCAAACTATAAATTCCTTAGAAATATATAACTTTAATCTTAGGTATGATTTTGTTTCCTAAGTAATATTACAAATTGGTCAATCTATATCCCAGTGTTAATTGGCCAGCAAAGTTAGCCTTTCTAATGTTCCTGATTGCAAAGCCTTGGGAATCTTCTAATTCCTTTTTAAATAGAAGATGGGAAAATGAACTTATTTTGCTCATTGGCTCACCCTTTCTCCCAGGAATGATATTGAATAAAGTTTTTTCAGGGTTTGCTACCAATATTTCATCAGGCCATTTTCGTAACAAGGTAGTACTCACAGTTTCCCCCACTCCTCTCTCTGGTACCATAAGAAATTACTAGAACATTTATTCAAAAGCGTTGACAGTCAAGCCAACATCTTCCTGATCACAGGTGGCTGATGTCTGATGTTTTTGTGAGATAGTCAAATGGGATGTCAGTTAGCATTGTGGTCTTCAGAATGAAACAGAAATAGTCTACAGCTCAAGTACCTTGGATATAGAATAAAGACAACAGGGCCTTATTCAGAGAGTTAACCTAATAAATAAATCAGATAACCAAATACACTGTTTGAATCCAATAAGAGCTCAAAATATGTTACATTATTGTTGCTATAACAAATCCATAATAGTTCAATAATAAAATGGCATGTAGACAAAGAGTAAACATGGATTTTCAGCTTTACTTACTCTTTTTCATTTTAAATAAACAATAAATTAGGACTTAGTCCAAAAAGATGAGAGACTGAGATTAGTGTGAATACCTCCTGATATTTATTCCCTAAGTCCTCCCAGTATCTGACACTAGGGCCTGTGCCATGAAGGAACAGACAGAATAATCCCATACCTATTCCAATATCCCAATGGAAACAGATGAACTAAAACAAGAAATACCACAAAATATCAGACACATAAACCTACTTTGATAAACTATGGAGAAAGTGATACAAGCAATGGCTGTTGGGTTGCTGGATAGGAACAGGTGTTCTCAAGACCTCTGCTGCAAGGTATCAGAGTTCTGCTTGGATAGATTAGCTTTGAGCTGTGTATTCATCGGTGTAATGGTATCAAATAGACCAATAGATGTTAGAGACTAGATTACTGGGAAAGAGTATGGAATTGGAGAGCTAAATGGTGCAGCAAATATAGGCCTGGATGACCAGTGAGAGAGAAAGCAGAACCTGAAAAGGTGGCCCAGGGACAAATCTTAGGGGTACCCTGAATGTTAGTGTTTGGGCTGTTGAAAAACCAGCAAAGGAGATGGCAATAACCAGGGTGAAAGTAAACCAGAGGACTGTGCTGTTGTTATGTAGATGAGCTGAGCCACTCCCCCTTCTTCTGCCCCTCCTTCCACCCTCCTTGGTGGACTTCCGTGTAAGTTTCAAGACCCCAGGTTGGTACCTATAGTAGTAGCATACTCTGTACATTCTGTACCTTTTGTGTATACTGTGCTTGGCATTTACAACTTGATACAAACTGGAGTCAACTGAGAGTAGGACGCTACAACAGAGGAATTGTCTCCATCAGACTGGTCTATGGATAAGTCTGTGTGCTATTTTCTCAAATGGTGACTGATGTGCAAAATCCAAGCTTATGGTGAATCACCTCCTGGGCAGGTGATTCTGGGTGCTATAAGAAAGCAAGCTGAGCAAGCCATGGAGATCAAGCCACAAGCAGCATCCTCCATGACCTCAGTCCTTGCTCCAGATTTCTGCCTTGCATTCTCCCAATTTTCCTCAGTGATGTTTTGTGATCAGTTTGTGTAAGCCAAATGAACCTCCTCTTCTCCAAATTGATTTTGATCAGTGGTTTATCAAAACAAACTAAGACATATACCAAACTAATACATGCCATATACCATATATAAACTAAGCATAGTAAAAGAGTAACTATAAGCTAGTAACAAGAGACAGACGATAATAAAAGTGATTTACAACTATTACAAAAAATTACAAATTCAATAATTTGGAGACATGATTGACTAGATAGCAAATTATGGAAAACAAAGGTGTGTGTGAGGAGCTACCATTAGATCTTGGAGTGGAGCCCTGCTTCTCCTTCTAACCAATATAGGATGGTACCCTCTTGATCAGAATCAATCCAGACCAAGTTTTCTAGATAAATAACTGCTTTGCTGATGGAGGGAAGGTAGGCCCTGCATTGTGGGCACACTAAAATCAGCTGTGATTGTCCTACTGTTAAGCCAACAAACAGCTATAGACACCAATGTGCTCTGAGGCTTACAAAGAACTGTCTGATATGCAAGTAATACCTAATTACTCTGAGCAAACAACATAATGGCTCTTTTCTTGGGGAACACAAACAACAGAAGAAGGCTTCTAGGGACAGTGCAGTTCTGTAGAATCCTGTGGAGCCAGGAGGCACAGGTGTAAGTAAGAACAAAATCAAGTAGGAAAGATGGGTAGGGACAGAAAGAAGCACAGGTACCTTCTACAGCCATGTTATAGCTCTTAGTGGAAACCTCAGAAGTAGGAAAACATTGAAAAATTCAATGCAGAATTCCACAGATTACTGGCCAGCTAGGTCAATAAATATTCAGGTTGAAGCAATAAGTAAAAACTATAGGAAATAAAAAGGAGCCTAAAAGATGCATGAGCCCAAGTTAAAAGGGATAACATGTTTTGAATTGAAGTCTAAGAAGTGTAAGTGAGAGAAGTAATAAGCAATATCAATATTTAATGAGACACTGGCTGAGATTGTTTAAAATTTATGAAAGTCATTAAGCTACAAATTCAAGAAATGCTATTAACCCCAATCAAGATAAAATGCTAAGAAAGTTCAGAATGTTGCCCATGATAGTGCTCTGCCTAGCACGGAGAAGCCTTGGCTTCAATCTCCAGTAATACACACACACACACACACACACACACACACACACACACACACACACATACACGCACACATAAACACACATACACACACATATTTATATATGTGTGTGTGTATACACATACATACATACATACATACACATGTATGTGAATCATGGCTGCTCTGAATCTTTCAGGGTCTGGCTCTCCTCAGCTGTCATCCTCCTCTGCACCCCCCAGATCATTTCAATCTCCCTCTCTCCTCTAGCTCAGCTAACAGGAAACACAGCCAGAGAGGTCAAGAGTCCTGAGCCTTCAGAGCCCAGTGTCCATACAACATGGAGCTGTCGGGGGGGGGGGGGGGGGGGGGGGGGGGGGGGGGAGTGGAGGCTTCCTGTTTACAAGAATCCCAAGGACATTCAGGGGTAGTCATTACATACATACACATGCACAGAAACATACACATACATACAAACAAACATACATACATACATACATACATACACACATACAAATAAATACACACATACATACATATATACACATACACTCACACAAACACACAAATAAATACACACACATACATACATACATGCATATATACACATACATATACACATACACTCACACAAACACACAAATAAATACACACACATACATACATACATGCATATATACATACACACATATATATACACATACACACATACACACACACATACACACAAGAGAGAGACAGAGAGAGAGAGAAGCAGAGAGAGAGAGAGTCTGAGACAGAGAGACAGAGAAGTTTACAAATCATCTGGATTATAAGAAGGATTTGTTGCTTGGGGGAGGGAAGAGCTGGTATGTTTAAAATGTAAACTGCATGGAGTTTAAAATGTAAAATATTATCTGTGATCTGGGAGCCTCCAGGCCAGCATGGGATCTGATGTACTGGTAGGTGCCACAGGTCCACATGTAAATTGGAAAGCCATATGGAAAAACCATCTCACAAGTAGTTCCTGGGGAATACTGGCTTTTTACCTACCCTCCAGAAATCCTTCTACTGTTCAGCTAGAGCTCGTTTCTGCATACACACAGACTGCCTATGAGACCTAGAAGGAAGTATTTTTGACATTCAGTATAAATTAAATTTTAATTAATAGATGTGCTTTCTAGTGCAGCCATTATTTTACCAAGGTAAAATAGTGACTGTAGACTAGGCTCATAGGGAGAAAATTTCAAAGCTAGGAATACATTAATCCCCCGACATCTCCTGTTCTTACTATCCTGTTATGACTTGGCATGCCTGTTCTGCAATGTATTTCCTGTGTATCTTTCTTGGTAAAATGTTTGCCCGTGTATTTTTTTAAAATTTACATCATTTGCCTCTTTGTAAGCCATTGTTGAAAGTTCTTTCTTTTACAGATGTGTCCTTTATTGGATAGATGATTTGCAAATACTTTCTGGTTGGTCTCTTTGTGTTTTTAACATTATCCTTTTGAAGTGGAAGGTTTTAGTTTTGACAGAGTCCAACGTCTACATCATAGATCATAAGCTCTACCTAAGCTCTTTGCCTGGCTCAAGGTTACAAGTTTTTCCTCCTGTTTTCAGTGTCAGAGGATGTGGCTGCACATGATGGCTGGTTACTCCTCTCCCATTTCCTGAGAATCCTTGACTAAGATTGGGACTTTAGTATTTGATAGAATTTATCATGGTGACCATATAGACTGACATTTTAGAGTGATTTCTTATTAAAATTCAGAGTCACATTTTGGGATTTTGTTTTAATTCAGATTCTTGGGACTGAAGAAGTGGCTCAACAGTTACCACGTGCTGCTCTTGTAGAAGAGCTGAAGAAGTGGCTCAACAGTTACCACGTGCTGCTCTTGTAGAAGAGGAGAATTTGAGTTTGATTTCTAGCACCCACATTAGGTAGCTTACCTGCAACTCAACTTCCCAGAATCCAGTGCCCTCTTGTGGTATTCTCAGATGCACACATGCACACACACACACAGACACACACACACATGCACACACACACCCACACGTGCACACACACACACACGATTTATTTATTTTATTTATTTATTTCTGTGGATATTTTATCTGCATGGATATCTGTGTACTTGTATGGCTAGTGTCTGTGAGGAGGTCAGAAAGGGCATCAGATCCCCAGTTACTGGAGTTACAGTCCATGGCAAATGGCCATATTAGTGCTGGGAACTGAACCAGGGTCCTCTGGAAGATTATCCAGTGCATGCATACACACACACACACACACACACAAAGAGCACTGGATAATCTTCCAGAGGACCCTGGTTATATATTAAGAGCTCTGGCTTGAGGAGCCAGGTTCTGTCCCCAGGACCCATATGGCAGCTCACAACAATCCATAACTCTAGTTTCATCTTCATAGCAAAGCAGTCATAAACAAAAAATAAATACTTTTAAAACATTGTGGGATATGTATATATGTGTGTGCATGTGTATGTGTGCACACATGTGTATGTGTTTGTGTGTCTTATATTCATGTGAGTGCACAGGTGACACACTTGTATGAGCACGTGTTAAGGCCAGAACAGGATCTCAGATGTCATCAGATGTGCTGGAGTTTCCAGCACAGGCAGCTGCCTGGCTTTTTATGTGGGTGCTGATGTCAAACTTGGGTCCTCACGATTACAGAACAAGCACTTTAACCCACTGAGCCCTCTCACCAGCCCCGTTTTTCTTTTAATGTCTATAAGACCTATATTGAAAGTTCTCTCATTCCTGATACTGTTATTTTGGCCTTTCTCTCCTCATTAACCCAACTTCACAGGGATCATGTTCATCCTTCTATGTAAAGGGCCTGTTCTGTTCCCAGTTCCAATTTTATTCCTCAGTCGGGTTTATTTAGGCCTCTTTCTGTAGATCTTAAGGTGGGAACATGGGTCAATTTATTTAAACTCTTCCATAATTCCTGATGCAAGACTTTAAAGCTATGAATTTCCCTCTAAGCACTTCGTTATCTGCAATTTTTTTTAATTTTGGCATGTTTTGTCAGTGTTATTCAACTAAAAATATTGTGTTGATATCTTTTCTGGCATCTTAAAGCCATGAATTATTTAAAAGCATACTAATTACCTCCTAATGTTGAGCCTTCTGGCCCTACATTTATTGTTAATTTCTGATTTAATTTGTTGGAGCCAGAATTTATTCTCCACATAATATTCAACTTTTTAAGATCACAGAACCTTGCATTGTAACCCACTATATGATTGCCACTGGGGAATAATCCATGTGCAGTAAGAAAGGATGTGTGGATATTTTTGGATGTCCACGTGTTTCTCAGTGGCAACTGAGTGAGAATTGGGTGATGGTGCTATTTACTTAGTCTGCTTTATTGATGATTTTTTTTGAGTTGCTGAGAGAAAAATGTTCAAACTTCTCATTTTGTTTATGAATTTGTCATTTCTCACTTTCTTTCTAGGTGTTTTCGTATTTGTGTTTTTAAAGCTATATTGTAGGGTCTATCCACATTTAATATATTTATGGCCTTTTCCTCAACTTTATTAGTTCTTGGGAAAACCATATGCTAGGTTCTGGTCATATTCACCTCCTTTCTCAACCAACCTCTTGGATCCACCTCTATTCCCTACCAACCCAAATGTGTGTTTTTGGTTGTTTGCTGTTCTCGACCCATCAAATATAACTTCTGTCCTTATACTCTTGGATATGTGGCCTTCCCTTGGGGTTGACCTACAAAGGACTACACTCTAAACAAAACTGATTCTCCCAGCATCTATTTGTTTCCAAGAGCTTTTTTGCTAGGGGTGGGACTTGCTGTCCAACACACACACACACACACACACACACACACACACACACACACACACTCACACTCACACATTGGGATTTTGTCTAATTTGAGTTTGTCCAGGTCTTGTACATGCCATCGCAACTGCTGTAAGCTCATATGTGCAGCTGCCCTGCTGCGTCTGAAAACAGTTTGTTGCAGTTGTCCACCACCTCTTGCTCTTAGAAGCTTTCTTCCCTCTCTTCCACAATGTTCCCTGAGCTTTGAGAGGAGGAATGTGATACAGATGCTCCAATCAGGGCTAGGCTCTCTACAGTCTCTTATTTTTTGCACCTTGACCAGTCGTGGGTATCTGTATTAATTGTCATCCACTGCACAAAGTAGTTTCTCGGATGAGGGTTGAGAGATGCACTAATCTACTAGTAACAATGAGTCATTAAGAGTCTGTTTAATACTGTGTCTCTTTAGCAGAATAATGGTTCTCTCTTAGGGCCTAGGGCCGGTCTAGGCATATGTCTTTCTGACATAGTGACCTCATTGTCAGTGTTCAACCAGTGTATTCCGGACAAACAGAATCAATGGAATATGTAAAGATTTATAAAAGAGACTGTAAGGAGATTTGCTCACACAGATATGAAGATTGAGAAATGCTGTTATGTGCTGTCCACAAGTTGCAGAACCAGAAGGCTAGTGGAAGATTAAATGTGAAGACAAAGACTTTATCCAGGGCAGCAAGTGGTGGGATTCTTAATCAGAGACCAACCACCTACAAATTAAGAGGCCACTGGTCAGTCCAGCATTTTGAAGGCCTGTGGTTCTGATATTGGAAGACATGAGAAGATGAATAAACCATATCCTAAAAACCCAGTAAATTTGTCTTTAATCCACCACTGTGCTCTGCCTGTCTTGGGTGGACTGGCATGTGCCCACCCACATTGTTAAGGACCAATCTAAAAGGACTCCAATGCCACCCTCTTCCAAATCACTGCTGATACACCCAGACATAATACCCACCAGCTACCTGAATGCACTTTAACCAGTAAGGCTGACACATGAAGTTAATCAGCATGAACTGCCCCATCTGATACAAAGGAAGTATCCTGTAGGTCTTCCTGCAGAGCACACATGGAGCCCTCTTAGCCACGGTTCTCATGAGTTCTCTTTTTCAATCATTCTGCTTTTGACCTGTCCTTTTATACTCAAAGTATTTTCAGACAGTACTTGGTTTGGCCCCACATTTTATCCAGTCTGTCAATCTCTGCTTTTTAATTGGTGTGCTCATTCCATTTTTAAATTTACCATATTGCTATTTTTCTGTTTATCCATCTGTTCTTTGCTTCCTATTTCCACGTTTCCACACTTTGCTTGTATTAATTGGCTATTTTTAGCATATCTCTCCTGTATTGACTCATCAGCTATATCACTTAGTTTTGTGCCTAGTGGTTTCTCTAGACTTTGTGTTATATGTCTGTAACATATCACAGTGCTATACTACTTTTATAGCATGTAAAAGCAATACGTGTTTCCATGCATGACCTTTTGCCATTTTATTTACATATTTACTTAAGTTTAGTACATTATTATAATATAACATCTATTATTGTTCATTTTAGTTTAACAAATAATTTTCCATTCATAAATGGACTGAATGGACAGTTCTTCCATATTTACTCATGTGTTTAACATCTTCTGTCCTCTCACATAGAATTAATTTACATCTAAAAATCATATGTGATGGTGAATTAATTTACATTTTATTCTACTTTGGAAAAATCTTTGGAGAATATGAAGGTATTTTTATTGATGTTAGTATTGTAGATTTTGAGGTGACTTTTTTCCATTATTTCAAAAATTTACATTTGTTAAATAATCTTTTGCTTGGCCTTTGCTGAATATTTAAAACCTTTTTGCCTTTACAACCAATTTTTAGTAATCTTTTATGATGTGCATGATAAAGGTTTTCTTGAATTTATGCTAAGTGTATTTTATTGAATTTCTTAATTACATAGTTTTATATTATTAAATTTAGAAACATAGCTGTGATTAGCTATTCTTTGCACAATTTTTCTGCCCATTTTTTATTTTTCTTCTAGCAATTTCCTTATATTCAATGTCTAGATACTTTTCCACAGATCATATATGTTTGTCAATATATAATATATATAATTTTTGAAAATATCAATTTTCATCATTGTGACAAACACATTAGACCAACAGTTTGAAGGTGGCATGGCATAGCTTGGCTCACAGTTTCAGAGGTATCAGTGCAAAGCTGGCTGTATCTGTAGATTCTGCCTGAGATAGAGCAGTGTAACATTACAATAGGAATGTGGGGGTGGGCAGAGAGGGATGCTCATTTCGTGGCAATATTCACATGGACTTAATGGATTTGACATCATGGCAGAAGGTGTGGCAGAGGAAAGCTGGTCACATCACTGCAG
This sequence comes from Rhynchomys soricoides, assembly GCA_019843965.1. Lineage (NCBI taxonomy): Eukaryota > Metazoa > Chordata > Mammalia > Rodentia > Muridae > Rhynchomys > Rhynchomys soricoides. The sequence goes on along the minus strand of JADRCH010000167.1, from coordinate 1,716,483 downwards.
CCAAGAGGCAGAGGGAGCCTAAAAGGAAGATCTCGGGACAAAACACACACTTTATAGGCACATCTTCAATGACCTTCTTCCCCCAGTGAGGCCGTACCTCTTATAACCTACTGAACTAAGAAATCATTCCTTGGGTCCTTATGCTTCTTTAACAAATCTCCCAAGAGAGCTACCAACTGGGTATCACACTTCCAGCACATGAGCCTTCACATGAACACTTTGTATCTGTATTATACAATTATTACCTACTAATTTTGTGGGCCATCAGGGAACTGCCAAGTCTCACAATGACTGTAAGAACTGGCTGCAATATGTCAGATGTGATACCACAGTCCCCTAGAAACTAATTATTCACAGCCTCTCTGAAACAGCTTCCTAACCTCTCAGTGTTTACAGAATCTGCTTGGTTAGTTTGGGAATCTTTCTCTTTTTTCATTATCTACACAATTCACATCTATTTAGTGGGTTTGACTAATATTGACTAATATTGGCTCATTGGTACTGTATTTATTCAAATTAATGTACTAAGAATACCAGCAGACTCTAATTTTTTGTGCTCTGAGAGCTTTGTAATATTGGGCAGTTTATTCATTGATCTGAACAAAATCCCTAAGCAGAAAGATACAGTTAAGTAAACTTACAGATGCTATTGGCTTCCCTTGCTTTCTCTTTGCTCACACTTTTCTTCATTCTGTTGATAGCCTATCATGGCTAGTTTGTTCTGTCTTCTTTAATGAAAACACAAAACCTTCCATGATAGGATGGAATAGGATATCACTATTTTGTCATTCATTTATTCAGTCAATAAAATTTGGGTAAATAAATTATGATTTTTTTTTTAGTAATTGGATAGATTCTAGAGATGAAGTAGATATGATTCTTATCCCAGTAAAAAAAAAAATCAAAAGTCTCATAGGAGGAAACCATTTATCAGAACTTTACATAAATATATAAGTTAAATATATTTTGTATTTTATGAGATTATAAAGTGTCCACTTAAGAACGAATAGAAGGTCCTCTGAGAATATATCATAGTTTGCTTCTTGCCTAGACTCTCCAGGATCAAATGCCAATTGATTGAATGAATCTCAATATTTAATAAGGGAAAGTTTTTAAAAAGACCAAAGCTTAGATAGCTGTGGAAAGTGATGTAAATCTGACATATGTATAAGGAAGGGTGAATAAAGGAATATTGAGTATAAAAATAATTATTTTTAATTATGTTTAATTTTGTTGAGATTTTTTATTTATATAATTTCTACCTCTACTTTCCCCTTTCAACTCTTCTCATGCCCTCCATTCCTTCTCAACTTCATTACCTCTTCTTTCATTTTTATTGATTTTATATATATAATATATTATGCACACACACACACATATATATATATATATATATCCTACTGAGTCCATTTAGTGTTAGCCATATGTCCATGTGTTTAGGAATAACCCCTTGGGACTGAATAACCTATCAGAGCTTATTATAGCTATAGCTCTAAGAAAGTCTTCATCAGGTTGATGATGAGCCTGGAGCAACAGCTAACCTTCTGAAGAACTCCTTTGTGGATAAAGAATGGCCAGGTCCATTACCCACACTGAGATATGTCACTCCTCCAGTACCATTCCCTTGAAGGCAAATCTGAGCCATGTGCTCTCAAAGCTGAAGCATGGGACAATCAGAACTGCTCTGGCAAGTTGCAAATAGCTCCTCTAAGGCTATTCAAAAAACGTTTACATGACTGCATGGCATGCTGCAGTGGAGAAATAAGGTGCTCAATGCAGAAGATGAAAATAATTTGGATAAGCTGTCAAGGTAAAACCATTACTGTATTGTAGTACAAGACCCTTGATCTAAAGCACTCTACTTTTGACGTAGTTTCTTCAAAAAGTAATGGGTAAATTAAAAAGCAGAATAAAACCGTTTGGCCAGATTAAAACTCACATTAGCAGGGCTTAGGTTTATCCTTACAGGGGGTGGGAAACTAAAAATTATTTATCTTCATTTCCATGCTGGTAGTAAACAAGTGGCATAAATTCCACTTATAAGTTACAAGCATGACCTTAAGAACCTTCTTTGGATTCAGCTGATGGAACAAGGCTAAGCAATAATTGACTGGAACTTTCCCATTTTATCTTGCTTTTCTTGACCTAGATCACAGTTGTAACTTTACCTACTATTGTGAGTAGCTTTGATTGTTGAACAGCAGTTACTCAAATATTTATGGTCAATCTGCTCTGTAGCAATATTGAAAGCAGCAGTGCACAGTTTAAGAAATACATAAAAATCAATGGGGCAAATTTATGTATCAGGAGATCTACATTTCTAACTAAGTGCCAGATTTTCCATTTATAATTTTTGCAAATGAAACACTTTGGGTAGCCATAAATACTGACCTCTCTGAACCTTCCTGTGTGAATTATGATCGTGCAGTAATAAACAGAGAGCAGTATTTGATTTGTAGGCTGAACTATACAAAGCAAGAACTCAGTGCTAATGCCTTTGATCACTTTAATTCATTTTGACTGGCCTAAAGGGACATGATAAACAGTCTTTTATAACAGCGTTACCTTCTGTTCTGAATATGCCTGGGCTCTGGCTTGACACACTTTCTCTATAGCACCCTACTTACCATTGTGTATGATATCAAGAGTACATCACTAAATATTTGTTTATAAATGAGGTAGTCCAAGACAGCATGGACACCGTCTAATCCAACCCTCCTCCAAGGAGGACACCATCAGCTTCAGTTTCCATCCTCTTGGGGTTCCAAATAATTTAGTCAGCTAGGCTGTTCCTTTTCACTATCAATCAATATTTGCCATAGTTTCTAGAATCTGGATACGTGAGGTTTCTCATTTAGATGACTCCTTAGAGATAATCCAGGGATAATAATTATAATTTATTTTCTTAGCACAAAAAGAAAAGTGGGTTGTCTTTTAAAATGATACCTTTCAAAGGGAGGTAAGGCTGTGGTTCAAGTCACATCCTGTCTAGCTGACAGATCAGTTTAAAGAATTCTAAGGCAAGAAAATGCTACTGCCTAAAAGATCACCTCGAGCCTGGTTGATGGAGAGCCATCCCATATCATAGGCAAATCTATGCCTCTGAAGTTCTAACCTTCACTGTTCTATCTTCTGAAGTCACACAAAATAAACGTGACCGTTCAGCATCATATTAATAGTATCTTATATGTTTGATCGCATATTTTCTGGAATTCCTTTTCTTTTTATTTATCTCCAGGCTGTTACCACTAATCACATCCTTTTTTATAATTCTTAAACCTTTCTGACTGGCATGGGAGGTGTGGGGGGGAGCTGTGTGTTGGAGACATTGGTTCTGCTTTTGCAATATGGAGATCCTCCCCTTAGATAGGGTAAATAAGCAACAGACAAGCTGGAGCCTTCTCTCACCCTGTCATCTGTTAGCATGACATCATCTTTTCCAAGAAGCAAGCATTAAGCTATCTTGTTTTTCCTTCTTGCACTAAACCTAATTTCAAATGCCTTTTGCCAAATCTCAGAGACACTTTTTAGTTCATGTCTTGCTTTACATTTCTATTGCATCTGATACTGTTATACTGTTGATCAATTTCTCTCTCCTGAAATTCTCTACTCCCTCAGTGTCAACAAATTCATTTTTCCCTTCTTGGGCTTCCTCTGTGGGGTTTCTCTTCCCTGTTGTAATTGCTGTGTGCATCAAAACTCTAGCCCTGTCATAAACGTTGTCCTTGAGTGAGTTATTTAGTCCCACTATTTTAACCACCCTGTGCTCCGCTGACAATAAATGTTACCTTCAGCTCAGTTCTCTCTCTCTCTCTCTCTCTCTCTCTCTCTCTCTCTCTCTCTCTCATCAAGATTATCAGTGTATTGATGCTTCAGTATGACTACAATTGGTCTAGTTGCCTCTGCACCACTGCCCAGACTGTACCCTGCTCCTTCTTAACAACAGTGTTCCATCTCAGTGACTAGGAACATTGTAGACTCATTCATCGGACTAGAAACTTGAGTCCTTTCTTTCTATAATCCATTCAAACACAAACCATCAAATCCTGCTGCTTTTGCTATCCATGGTTCCCTAGTGCAGCCCCTCATTTCTGGTTTAAGGAACCTATTTTCCTGCCTGAAGCTGTTTTTTAACAGTCGTTCACTCTCTCAGTCTCTTTCTATCTCTCTCTGTATATATAGTGTTCTTTGTGTTTGTCTCTGTCTAGATATGTCTCTCTCTCTCTAGTGTTCTCTCGTTGTCTCTGTGTCTATCTCTTTCTGTCTGTGTCATCTCTCTCTCTAGTATTATCTCTGTGTCTCTGTCTCTCTGTGTCGGTCTCTGTTTTTAATGCTCATCTCTAATCTCTTCTCTATGTCTCTGTCTCCCTGTCTCTGTGTACATCTCTCTGTGTGTCTGTCTCTATGTCTCTGTCTCTCTCATTCCTATTTAACCAGAGTGATCTATTAAATCATAAATCTGATCTTCTTATGCCCCCTTCCCCTTTAGCAACAAAAGAAAAACCCAGAGCATTGTATTAAAGGTTGTCATGGTTAATTGTGATCATGACCTTGATTGGATAGAGAAATACCTCTATGAGTGTCTGTGTGGGTGTTTCATGTGGTTCTGGCAAAATGAATGGTTTAATTAATTAATTAATTCAAAATGTGAAGTGCTGAGGCTGTAGAAGATGAGGCCTGGATGGATGAAGTAGGTAGGTAGGGGGTGTCTTTGCTGTGACTTTTACCCTGTGACTTCTTGTTAAGGCCCCACTCTATTGCCTCTCTGATGTGCATCTGCCATGCTCACTATGTGAGAGGGAAACTGTTGTAATTGCCAGCGACAGAAGCCTCTCCTCATTTGAGTTGGTTATGCTAAAGAGCCAAATACATCCACACAACAGCATGCCAACAGGGTATTAGTGACTTGTTACATAACCTGCTGATCAACTTCATAGCTCCCTTACTGCTCTAGAACATGCTTAAGTGTTAGTACAATTCCAACATGTACCATGCTGCTTCTGGTCATCTTGTCTTTGTTGACATATTTTTCCAGAATAGAATGTCCATTCTGCTTATGTTCTTTCGATGAATTTTCATCTTCTCTCTTAGTTTTGCTTGGTGAACATCTCCACTAGGAAATATATCCCCAACAGCACCAAAGGCCTGGTTATTCTCTACATTCCCACAAGACTCTGACTAAGTCCTTCTCCACCCCTTTGTATATACCAGTTCCATGTGTATCTGTGACTGTGTCCGTCTCCTTATTGGCAAGAACCAATTTAAGACTTTATTTCTGTTTCCTATTCTCTTCCTTTTCCTTATACTTTCCATGGATATTTTTACAAAAGTTTGGAGTGATATATTATTAGCTAATGAGCTTTTTTCCTCTCTGCCCTAGAATAATAAGTATTTAAAATATTAGTGTGCTTCTAATTTTTGCAAAGAAACATTTGAAAACAAGATAAAGCCACATAGAAAGGTATTTAATTTCTAGAATATGATTGTGAATTTTAAAAGTCAACATCTTTACAATGACTGTATTTGTTTTAACTTATAGAAAAAAGTCATGGTCTTGATTCCCAAATTTATTCAACAAATGATCACTATATAGACTAAATACATGTATACATAAATAGACAAATTCATCATTCATTCTGTTTTCAAGAAACTCTGAGTTTAATAAGAAAATAACATGATTATATTTATTTTTGTTTTTATTAACTTTTTATTTTATTTATATTTTGAAATTTCATACAATATATTTTGATCATATTGTCTTCCCTCCTCCAACTTCGCTCAGATTCTTCCTCACCTCCATATTTACCCAATTTCATGTTCTATCTCTTTCTTAAAAATGAGCCCACACACAAACAACAGCCCATCACGGAGTCCAATGTTTGCTGGCCAACTACTCCTTAGCATAAGCTTGGCCTTGAAATCATACCCAGGACAGGGTCATTGAAAAAAACCTCACTTTCCTTCTCTAGCAGGCATCAATTCCAAATAGTTTCTTGACTAGAGGTGGAACTCTGGGTCCACTACCTTTCTCTGTTCTGGAATGTTGTCTGGCTTGAGTTTGTATGGATCTTCTGTGTGCTGTCACAATCTCTGTGGGTTCATGTGTGTATCAGCCTGCTGTGTCTGAGAAATGGTATTTCCTTGAAGTTATCTACCACCTCTGACTCCTACAATCTTTCTGCCTTCTCTTCTTCATAGATTCCTGAACCTTTTCAAAGGGCCTTCAAAGTTCCTTTTCCATTCCCATATCCTTTTGTGAATTTCGTATAACACATGTTGATCATATTTATTCTCTCCTATTTCATACCCATTCAACTTTTTGCCCCATTTTATCTCCCTATTGAGTCCAGTCTGTACTACCTACGTCCTCCTGGCCATCCACTGGAATGTGTTCCACCACTCAATGGGAAATCCCTAAAAGAAAGCTAACCCTCCCTCTCCTGGCAGCTATCATTCGCCAATAGATCCTTGCCCATGGGTACACTGTCATGCCCACCACCCACTTCTGTGCTAGGATTTCATCTAGTTTGAGCTTGCACAGGTCTTGTGTACACTGCCACAACTTCTGTGCATTCATTTATACAACTTCCTTGCTGTGTCTGGAACACACCTTTATTTACTGTAGTTGTCCACAGCCTCTGGCTCTGATAGTATTCCTGCCTGCCAACCCCCATTCCACAATGATCCCTGAGCCCTGGGATGTGTGTATGATATAGATGTTCCATTTAGCTGAACACTCCACAATCTCTTACTCTCTCCATCCTGACCATTGTGGAGGAGGAGGAGGAGGAGGAGGAGGAGGAGGAGGAGGAGAAAGAAAAAGAAACAACAGTAAGATTTGGAGAAGAGAAACTGGGTGGCTTACCATTATTGCTGAGAGGTGCAGTAATCTATGGGTGTAAGGGTAAGTCATTAGGAGTTAGTTTAATACTATGTCCCTTTAGCAGAGTAAGAGAAAACGGATCTTTCTTATGGTGTATGATACTTTTAATCACAAGATTTGAGCCCTGATAACTATCCCAGATATGGAGTAAGCATATCTGATGAAACAAGTCTTAAACCCAATTAGAAAGTGATTGGTTAACACTCATGATATTTGTGCCACTGTACTTGCCACTCTGGTCATTATTTCAAGTCACACCTTTTTTCCTACCATAACATGTACAGCATAGTTCACCATTATGATGGCTAGTTATTAGGAAGATGCTTCCAAGTCAGTATCAGCTTCATTTCTTCCTGTTCAATGATTCAGACATGTTTTATCTTTAGCAATAAGGTCTCACTGTCAAGTTCTGGAGAGTATCCAAGAATAATAACCATACCTGTAATATTTGATGATCTATGATAACTTACTGGCCAATGACTCCAAGAGAAGAGTCATTCCCATTCATGAGACTAGGCTTCATATTGGTTAGCCTATAGCACCATTGTTGCTCCATTACATATGATGCTGTCATACAGGTAATTTTAAGGGAGAAGCTATAGTAGTGATTATGCTAATAATAGCTAACATTTATTAGGGCTTATCATGTAGCTCAGTGGGAAAACACTTGTTTAGCATGTATAAAGCCTTATATTATATACATAGTGATGTGAAAAAAAGGAAGAGGCAGGGGGAAAGGAAAGAGAAAGGAAGAAACCGCAGCTTCGGCTTATATCCTTTGTATGACTCAGCTTCATAATCATAGAGTCAGTAGGCTACTACTGTTGTCCTATTTTATGTTGAAAAAAAGGCTGAGGGAGTTGAACTCATCCCTATGCTAAGGGCCCTGTAGTACTACAGTGCAGTATGAGAGAAGCCAATGGTAAGATTCAGAAAAGAGCAAACTGCATAGCTTACCACAGGAGGGGTCAGAGACAACTTCACCAAGGAGGTGGCATTTGACCTATGCATAGAAAATCGCATAGGTTTAGCCCTTCAGAGAAGAAAGGACAGAGCATTTTAAACAGAAGAAACATGTGGGGGGATGCACGGCATGTACAGTACAAAGAAAAGGAGATTAACCATTTGGAAAATAAGTTGGCTGAAATCTTAGTAGGAAGTCCATGCAATCATAATATAATTATATGAACTTCCTTCTAGATCTGTACACAGCCAGTGAGGATTTTAAAGCACAGCATTAACATAGCGTGAACTCCACCACACTCCATAAGACTAAATATAGTCAAGAGAAGAGTCTGGAGACCTAGCTATATATACCACAAACACTTGATAAGCAACTCATATGTCTCAGACATACTAATGTATACAGTGAGCAAGACAGAAAGCAAAAATTCTTCTCTTCGTGGAGTTCTGGTTAAAGGACACAAACAATATGGATGTTTACTGTATAAACATGTATACATACATACATACATACATATGTACAGACAGACAAACAGATGATATAAAAGTAGATGATCTATCTATACCTATGATAGATACATAGGTATAGATAGATGATAGATAAACAGACCTATATGTCTGCACACAGTTACAGAGGTTTTTGTTATGTATTTGCTTATTTAGAAGACAGAAAAATTAATCATTATAGAAATGGAAAGTTCTAAGGTAGATGGAAAGATATTTAGAACTTTAAATCAGGTTCTAGGGGACAATCTTATTAAGAAGGTTCACATGAGCAAATATGAAATAGGTGAGACAATTATCAGGTAAGGCAAAGAGTAGTATAGGAGCAAAGTCAAGGGCGTGCTTGCTGTATTTAAAGTGCAGTAAAGAGGCCAAGTGGTTGGATGGCACTGAGAGAGCACACTGAGGGGAAAGACATCCAGAGGAAGTGAAGTGAAGGGTTCATCTCTTGCAGTGACTGACATGAACAGTCACCACATCCCAAGCAGAGAGGTGCCATTGTGTTTCTGAAGGGTGACTGGCCACTATGTGGAGAATATCTGATGGGTTGAGAGCTATCAGGAGTGAGGTGATGAGACTGTCATTACAGGTCATGCTGTCTTGATCTGGGGTCACTATAACTAGTTGGTGTGGTCAGTTGTGCTGGCAAATTGGATGCAGGATGAGTGTAAGAGAAGGAGAAGGATCTAGAATGTGCCAGTGCGTGGACTCAGTAATAACTGCTCCTTGTTCTTCTATGCTGCTGGGTTTGTGTTTGTATATGTGTGCACATACTTGTATATGCTGTGCTTATAGCTCTTTTCTATTAGGCTACAGAACCTGGAATTTCCTTCTGACAAATAACTGGTGTCCCTGTGAAGTATGTGCTTGTGATATGCTGCCTTTGATCCTTCAGCTTTCTGGAGGGCTTTATCTTCCCAATTTATGCTTACAACATACTGAATATTAAAATAATGTATTGAAAAAAATAATAAAATAATGTATTGAATTATCTCTAAATCTGGTATCTTGAACCACATGGGTGTGAAGGTACATCAGAAAGGGAATCACTGTAATAATAATTTATATTTAGAATTATTTTTAAATTGGTGAATATATCCATATATATACCCAATACCTAGATATAACATAGAAGGATTATATGAACTGTTAAACTATTATATGTGAACTATTAAAGTTAATTAGAAACATGTGAAACTTAGACTTTCATTCAAATGTTCTAAAATATTTAACTTGTATCTATTTTTTTAGTTTTTTCCATTTATCTATATGTTAACATTTATATAGCTAAGGTCCTCTGCTGTTGAAAACTGACATATCTAGGGTATCTTTATTACTAACTTTAATTTCCCCTTCTCCCTCATTTAAAAATGCATACAACATGTCAATTCTAAGCTAACTTTTGAAAATTAAAAACACAAAAGATGTATTATTTGTCTTAGAGGAAACATGAATAATATAAGGAGTCATTCCCTGCCATTTTATACAAGCATCCCAAATGTCTTTCAGGGTAAAGAAACACACACACACTAACTTACTCACTCGTGTAAAAAAAGAAAAGCAAAGAAAGAAAAAAAGAGAGAGAGAAAGGAAGGAAGGAAGAAACAAAGAAAGAGAGAACAGAAAACAATAAATGGAGTTGGCCAAAAGCCTGCATTGGAAAATAATTTGAAGCAAGTGGTGGAGTCAATATTAAAAACATTCTAGACATTTATTCCAGACTTTCTCTCAGACAGGTAATGAGAAAATAGGACATGGTTACTGCTATCCACAACACTGAATTGCAAAGGTTTCATAGAAAGACATCTTTTTCTGGCCCTTAGTCATAAAGACAATTTCTCTGGTATGTAGCAGAAAAACTAATTCCAACTACCTAGGGTATTGAAGTTACCTCTTCCCAGTAACTCTGGGCAAAAATGAAGCAATGCATTCCCCAAATCAAAAGTTTTGCTATTGATCACGTAGCAGTTGGTTGAAATAACCCACGAGTGGATCTTCAGTATCACCAGGCATGACTTGCTGTCATCATCTACCAAGGGCTCCTTCTGGTTAGACTAACCCTGATTCATTTCAGACCTAAGAAGAACTTTAAATTTATTTCAAATCTATATGCTATTTTAAAAGTCATACAACTTCTTGTTCCTCCAGATCTTCCAAATTGTCATTTGTGGATTTTCTTAATTCCAAAGATTCTGTCTATGAAGGCAATATAATGACATGTAGCTCTATAAGCAATGGTAACAATACATTAAGTGGCTCCTGAAGACCTTTCTAATCATATGCAGCAATGAGCTTTATGGAGCACAATCTTATATGTATTTGTGTAGATACTACATCACTAAAGCATCAATCAATAGTGGTGTCCCAACAGTGAGATCTAAGGATAATTCAGGAGCCTTTTTCCCATACTGATGATTTGATAAGAACTGGGCATCAGAACTATTCAATTTCCTGACCAGAGTCTAGAATTCTATTATCTGGCCTACTGTTTGGCAAATTTGGTCATTTGGACAGTCGATCAAACAGAAACTAGAACTGTGTTCCCTCTATTAGGATAAACAACTTACCAAGGATTTTGTGCAGAAATGAGCCTGACCTCTTCCTCCTGCTAGACTTCAAGGTGTGTTCTAGCAGAGATCAGCAGTAACAATCTCATGCCAAACAACGGTTTGGCATACGTATGCAGGCATCAGAAAGTGATTCTGGACAAGGTGATTCTTACATTGCATCTAAAAGAATGGGTAAGATTTTGATGGATACACATAACAAACCACTTGAGGATGAGCAGCTAGGTCTATGGAGAAAGCAATGGGCTCGAGTGTATATTAACCAACAAAGAAAGGTCTTATTCACTGAAGATAAATGCTGAACTCTGAGAGGAATGACTCTATAAAATTGGTCTCTGGGTGGAACTTTCTGAATAGACACTAAGGGACATAAGTTAGAGCCCTGAGAAACAAACAAACAAACAAACAAAAAAGTATAAATTTAGCAGCAGCATTGATGCATCATGAAATTTAACAACTATTTACTATGTTCATAGTTCCCTCTCAGAATCTAGTGAGTGTCACTCCCCCCATTACAGATATTTATGTTCTACACATGAATGAAAGTGATTCTTGGTTTCTTTGGTAGGAACTACCCATTCATTTTTATCAATGTTTAATAAATAATGAACATCGATCTAAAAGGCTGATCTTGAAGATGCCACAGACTTTTGTTTCTAAAACTACATGTCATTATTTTACCCTCTTTGGAATTAAGCAAACTCACCAGGGACAAATTGGGAAATAGGGAAGAACAAGAAATTGTATGGCTTTGTAAGTAGTATGTAGACTTGAAAACATTTAAAGTTTTTCTTAAGTCTCAAAAGAATCAGGGTGCGTCTAACTGGAAGGGAACCCTCAGTAAAGGATGAAAGCAAGGTATGGCTAGTGATGTTGAATACTAAAAGCATTCAGCCCTCATGTGTGCCTCACGGGTATTACTTGAACCAACTGCTAAGTTGAGGCAGGAATTATTAAAAAAGAATGCCCGGACGTTCCTGTACTCAGGCTGGCAACCGGTGGGGCACAGAAAATCTTCCGCTGGATGATCTCACTCTCTCAGCCCTCCAACTCTCCAGAGCTGAGTCCCTTGGCGGATCTCTGCCGCCAGGCCCAGACCATAACTGCCTACCCCATGGTCAACCATCTCAACACCCAATTACCCGGTAAAAATTAAAACTCTTAAGCATATAGTTAACCAATCAGATTTATGTATCAATAAAAACACAATTTACAAGATGCCAATACAATAATTTCAGAGCCAATTGATAATGATAAAAGCTGACCACCTAGATAGACAACTTATTCCAAACTTCTAACCTTTATGATAACATAACCATCCGTGGCGCTAAGCCAGTTCACATCTGCTGCCATCTTCCTCTTTCTCTCCTCTCTTCCTTCTCCCTCTGCAACTCTTAGCTCCGCCTCCCTGTTCCCTGTCCAATCACAGGGCTCCTGTTACCCTAATATAATTAGACAGGGAAAATCCTGCAACACTAAGTGATCAATAGCATAAACTTTTGAATTAGGGTTGTGCTGTTTTGTTTTTGCCGAGAGTCAGCTGGGAAGAGAGAATTTCAATGGAAAAATAGCCTTCATCAGATTGGCCTGTGGGTGTGTCTATGGGGCACTTTCTTGATTTATGATTGATGTGAGAGGGAACTAAACCATGATGAGTGGTCCTGGGTTATATAAGAAAGGGGGCTGAGCAAGCCATGAGAAGCAAGCAGTAAACAATACTTCCCTGTGTCGAGTTCCTGCCCACTGGCTTCCCTTGATCAGAGACTAAACTTGTAAGCAGAACAAAACTCCTCCCCAACTTGCTTTGAGCCATGGATTTAATCATAGCAATAAAGTGAACCACAACAGTAGGTAAGGACCAGCAGAGCCCTGGTAGTGTTGATCACCTTTCCAAGGCTACAAATCTTTCAAATGGTGGGGCACCTTTGCAGTCCTGAGCAGGAAAGTTTAGCTCTAGATCACCTTTCTTGGCCACTGCGACAGATTCTAACGGAGGATGAAGACCAAAGGGGCCTTTAGAAATCACTTATTTGAGAGATTCTTTTTTATTAATTATTACATTCATTTATTTCTCAAATGATACCTCACTTCCCAGTTACCCCTCCACAACCCCCCATCCTACAACCTCCCTCCCCTTCCTCCCCTTTGCCTCTATGAGGGTGCTGTCCCACCTACCTACCATCTCCCACCCCACCCCTCCAGCGCCCCCCTATGCTGGAGCATCAAACCACAGGACTAAGGGTCTCCCCTCCCATTGCTGTCAGACAGGGCCATCCTCTGCTGCCTGTGTCTCTGGAGCCATGGATCCCTTCCTGTACACCCATCGGTTGGTCATCTAGTCCCTAGGAGCACTGGGTGGTCCTCCAGCTGATGTTGTTCTTCCTATGGGGTTGCAATCCTCCTTAGCTCCTCCAGTCCTTCCATCAGCTCCCCTACCAAGGACCCTGAGCTCAGTCTGATGGTTGGCTACAGGCATCCACATCTGTATTGGTCAGTTGTTGGCTGAACCTCCCAAAGAGCAGTAATACCAGGTTCCTGTCAGCAAGTGCTTCTTGGCAATGGCAACAGTAGTCCCTAGGGAGAAAGGATTAGGATTAAAAACAAGACACCCATCTTGACTTTAAAATTTACAAAACCCTCAGAAGTTTAGTGATCCAGATGAGTAGTACTGTAACACAGGGGTTAGGAAGGGACTTGGAACTTATTAGCAAACTTGGGTCCTCTCCTTTCTACTAACTGGCCCTTCTCCATTGACCAGGGCAGGACTAGCAATTTCCTAGGCTTCATTCACTGTTCCACATCTACCTGGGTTTCCAGAAAATCACTCACTTTCTAGGGAATAAATCTATTTGCTCTGAAGGTCTCAATGTACTCTCTCCATGTTGACATATAATCAAATACAGAAAGGTCCATGTAAGGTTTCCTGAGATGCCTCAGCAGTGGCTTTCAACCTTGGTGGCATGTCAAAGTCACCCAAGGAAATTTGTTATTTGAGGAACCACATAGACTAGAAACTATTGGGAAAGGCTTGGCTATTGGCTTTGTTTTTACTCCTTGGTGATCCAGGGCTCCAAATCACTATCTACAAAGATCCTGTCTTGGTAGAATGTAGCAGTCACTGTCACTGTCCTAAGAATCAAGTCCTGGACATTATCCTCACCACCTTCCATGTCACCAGCCTCCATGTCTTACCTTGGTTTGCGTTGCTGTCCATTTCTCTGACAGGCTATTTTGTGGAGGTAGGAGCCATACCTTGGTTTACATACCATTGAATCCACATCAACTAGCTAGCAGACAGAATCCAGTAGGCAGTTAACAAAAGTTTGCCCGAAACATCACCAAGATTCTGCTCTAGCCTCCTCTCTGCTCCCCCAGTCCATAAGTGCTATGGAAGTAATTCAGATAAGACATATGGAGTGTAGTGTAGAAAATAGGTAATATTTTATAAAGTAAGTCTTCTCAAGGAGTGGGAGTGGGAAATGGCCAAAGGAACCATGGTATAGCAGAACATTTTAAGGCACAAGAGTGAACTCTTGTGCACAGGTCACACTCTTGAGGAGTGAGAGGGGACAGTGGCCAAGGAGACCATTGTATCAATATAGTTCAGACTAGCTTTCTATTATTCTTAAAGCCTTCTAAAACAGACAGCTTTTTCCACAGGGTGGTTTTCTGTCCATTGAGTGAAGGAATAATGGTATGGATGTTTTTGTTCCTTATCAGGAAGCTTCCACCTAAATCAGTGCTTCTCACCCTTCCTAATGCTACAGCCCTTTAATACAGATCCTCATGCTGTGGTGACTCCCACCATAAAATTATTTCATAACTACTTCATAAAGGTAATTTTGCTAATGTTATGAATAATAGTATAAATATAGGATATGCAGGATATCAGATATGCACTCCAGGGTTCGGAACCACTGACCTAGATAGTACTCCAAGATGTTCATAATGCCATGTCTCCTCATCTCAGATACCATGTACTATGACTAGAGTCTTGCAGCTTTGATTGCTGGTTTTACAGTTTTACAGTTTTACAGATTAGCAGAGAGGGGTCAACTGCAATGGCCCCCAAGTTTGCTAATATCTTCTCTAGTTACTTAAAATTATGAATGAATTAGTGTCTAGAAACTGTGCCAGCTATGTGAATCGGTATGTAACCATAATATACTGCATAGGAAAGCTTTCAGAACCGGATACTGGCTTTTTAGTGAATGCTCTGACGCTCTTCAGACATGCTGCCTTTTTGAAAGGCCCTGACTTCTAAGTCTCATTCTGTTTTAACAGTTACCAGCAGTGCTTCATAAACTAGGCTTCCTGGAACCCTCAGGGTCAGTGAATGACGAGAGAAAGCTATATTCTAAGGACAAGTGCAGTGAAGTCTATTTTGATCTATTTCTGGTATTATTCATCCTGGAGAAAAGAGTTTAGCAGCTAAAGAAAAACAGCTTCCAAACCATGGCTCTGAAAAATGCAAAGACCTCTTCTGGATGCACATTTCTCCAACACTGGGTGTTTTTCCAGCAGGGGTTTGACTCAGAGTTCTGCGAGAACTGAACAGCTGTCACTGTCAGGTTGTTATTTTCTAGAAGGTCTGAGGATGTACATGTAAACACAGGTGGGTTTTTGTTTTTCAGGGAAAGCCTTGTAGAAAGGAAGCCCATGCATTCTGTCTCATCTGCCGAAGCAGAATGTGCTGGCAGACGGACTGAGTCACCCACTTCCTGTGCTGGCAACTTATTAGCCACTCCGGATTTTCAGGCTCAGATGAGGGCATTTACTAAGAGTACATTTCCAGGTAAGGGTGCACTCTTTCAGCTGCAGAGGGGTTTGGCTTTGCTCATCTCTCCTCTGCAAGTGAGGTTTCTCTAAAGACCTCCATTGCAAGTCTTTAGGGGAAAGAATCACAACAAAATACATTTTCTTTTTGTCTTAATTAAAATGTCAGTTTCAGGAATAGGATAGAATGTCCCTGGGGCTTTTGTATATGCCGTGGAAAGCTAATGGGAAAATACAGCTTTTTTTTTTTCTTTTTTCTTTTTTTTCCCCTTTTTTGGAGTGTTGGGTCTTGTCTTGAGCCTCTGGGTCTCAGTAGAGTGACTGACAGAAGATGGGGTGCAGAGATCTGACTCCCCCCATATCCCTAGTGTATAACTCAATCATCTGTTTGATACTTGTGATTTCTATTTCATATAAAAGTTTACATTTTTAAAGGAGGTCAGGGTAGGTCTAGGAATCCATTCATTTAGATGCTACAAATGAAAATCCAACATTTATATTTCCTGAAATGATTATAGCTCCAGAGTAATTTTTTCTTTTCTTTTTCTTTTTCTTTTTCTTTTTCCCATAGAGATATTGTTAGGTATCATGGAAGTATCCATTTTACTTACAGAAAATAGATTCCATCCATTCTGTAAATTATGCTATAATATATATCACTGAATCTGCCTTCAGCTAAAAATAACAAATATGTTCACATGCTACTTAAAAGTGATGACACATTTTTCTTTCTTTCTTTCTTTCTTTCTTTCTTTCTTTCTTTCTTTCTTTTTTTCTTACTTCAATTTATTGCTTTGCTCCTGAATCATCTGGTCCCAGGCAGGGCTGAAGAAATACCTGCATTTCTAGTGCTTGGGGAAACTGAATTCTAGTGAGTTTCCAGATGATACTAATGCTGATACCAATACATGCAGGTCCAGGGACTGCATCCAAGCAGCCCAATGGGATTATCAAGAATGTGTTAGGTACATGTGAAAGACTACATCCATGGATGCAGTAATGTGAAGAGAGTCTGACTCTCACATGCCCAAGAGCAGGACTAACCACCCTCAGGAGATGGTCTACAATTGAAGCTAGTTAGCCAAACAAGGGTTCAAGTCCATGCTGCCCAATGAGGTCAGTGACTCATATGACAGAGGATTGAGAGAAAGTGAGTTTTATTCAGTGGCTGACAAATGGAAGAGCCTTAGTGCCTTAGTCAGGGTTTCACCCTGTAAAGTCACCATGGCTAAGGTAGCTCTCATAAAGGATAACATTTCATTGGGGCTAGCCTACAGTTTCAGAGATTCAGTCCATTATCATCATGGTAGGAAGCATGGCTGCAGATAGGCAGGCATGGTGCTTGAAGAGCCTTGACATCTTGATCTGAAGACAGCAGAAGAAGATTGTGTCCTGCAGGCAGCCAGGAGGAGACTGGAATTCCACACTGGGAAGCATAGGAGACTTTAAGCCCACCCTCACAGTGACACACTTCCTCCAACAAAGCTAGACCTATTGAAGGCCACAACCATTTCAATAAGGCCATACCTCCAAACAGTGCTACTCACCATGAGCCAACCATTCAAACACATGACTGTATGTGTCTAAGCCTGTTCAAACCACCACACTTAGAAAGCAGCCTCCAAACTCCAGAGATGCTGACAGAGAGAGATAGGCAAATGCAGAGGGAAGTCTGTCCAGTCACTCAGGAGACAGCACTTTTAGTTCCTTTTGTGGACTAGTACTATTCTGGTCATGAAGGCTGGTAGGTGTTCTTAGCCTAAAGGTTAGTGCTGCATAGGAAACAGATACAATATGAAGACAGAAATGGCAAATCTTTCCATCTGATCCAGTTGCTTTCTCACACACCTGCTGGACCAAGTGAAGAGACATATTTTAACTAAAAGTGACTTTCAGGTTCCTGAAGAATACCCAGCAGAGGTGTTATGCACAGCAAACTTGGCCAACACTAATAATGTGGTGCCTGGTTCAATGACTTCTAAACCTATGGGCATCCATATTCATGTTTGTGTAGGTGTCGCTGTGCCTATGGACTTGGAGGTTAGAGAGCAGCCTCAGGTATCATTCTTCAGAAGCTGTTCTCCTTGATTTTGAGAAAGGGTCTCCCACTAGGCCCTGTGGCTCATTCATTGAGCTAGGCTGGCTGGACAGTTAGCACAGGGATCCTTCTGTCTCTACCTCCCCAGTCCTGGAATTACAACCCACACCTCCATGCCCAGCTTTGAATACAGGAACTAGGCATCAACCTGGATTCCACATTCTTCTTGTGCAGTGCACATTTCACTGACTGAGCTATCTCTCCAGTCTCCCAGGTAGTACTTTTAAAAAATAACTAAGTGAAATTGGAGTGTTTTGGATTTGAACCAAGTACTGTCACCAGGAGGCAGAGTAGAGTGGCTTCAGGAAGGGATCTAAAGATCAGAATAGCTCCCCAAATTTCAAGTAACCCCTTCCTTGTCAGGCCTAAGTCTCTGGATGCTCCTGGAAATCCCACCATTGCTTCTGGGTTTCCTTGTAAAGCCTCAGAGCTTTGTTTAAATATCAGTACCTATTGGAAAGATGCAGATGGCCTGCAAATTTAACAGTTGAGTCTGGTACTAGAAGAAGTGAATTTGGGAAGACCTACAGTTTTAGTGATGGATACAGTCCTATGTGTCAGCCTTGGTATTTTAAAGGCCACAAAAAGAAGTTCAAAGAGATCAAGAGATTCTTTCTCCCCCAAAAGTCAGAACCAATCTGCCAAAAGTCAGGAAAATCTACAAACTTGGCACTGTCAAAATGGGCTAAGCCTAGTGAGATAAAGAGAGGAAAAAAGTCCAGGGATACATCCTTAGCCTAAAACATGCTGCCTGAAGGAAGGCACAATGAGAGGATGACGATGAAGGTGCAGAGGCGATAATGTTCCATCCCTCTGTGGTAACATTGGCTCCGAACAGAAGGCCTTGGAGTTCCCTTCACCTAGTTCTTTTATGAGCCCCTTCAGTCACAGAGCCAGACAGTTGTCTCCTCTCTTACCTCTGCCAGCATCCAAGGGCAAATGCTCATTGTCACTGGGGCTGTGGCTCCTAAATGCATATTTCTGCTTCTACTGAATCAGCCTCCTGTGAAGACACTGGAGTTCTGTCTGCACCAGCATACACCTGTTCAGGCAACCTAGTGCCAATGGGATAATTGCAGCTTCTCACCTCCTATTCTGGTTTCTCCTCTCCTTGCTTTTCAACTTTATTTCTTTATCCTTACTGTTATTTTTATGTCTGTGTTTGGTGCAGGATTCCACTGTGAATATCGGCTAGCCTTGATTTTACTAGGTAGCCCAGGCTAGCCCCAAACTTAACTTAGTCTTCAGCCTCTCTGGTCCTGAAATCGTAGGTATATCCCTCCATGCCAACCAGTGTACTTCTTTCATGAAAACTTCATTTCACCCATGAGGTATGTGAGCCTACCCTGCACTTTCACAGATTTTTCACACTTAAACTGTGTCTCATGATGACCTCCCAAAGTCAAAATTCTCCCTCCACACATACTGCCAAGCTCAAATATGCCTCCATGAAGATACCTTCTAATCTACCAGTTAGAATTGATTTCTCCCTCTCTTTGGTAACCCAAGAGCATTTTCAGTCATGAGCCCAACTTAATTAATATCCATATGAAGCCAAGCATATGAGCACATTCATACAGACACCTTTGTGTCACTGATCTTGGAAACATCTGAATTTAAAAGAGGTCATTTGTCTTAATTCCGGGATTCCCATGACTCCTACACAGTTGCCAAAATTGTCATTGAGTGTCTTTGTTCTTCTACCTTAATTAAAGAAATGGGACTCAAGCCCTGGCTCAGAGCAAACTGAATCATGGCATGTATCTTACAGTTTATTTGGTGTGTTTTTCAGAGCTTTAAGGTAGTCCTAGCACAACCAATGCTAGCACATTCTTGCTAGCACCTCTGGAAAGCTCACTGGGGGAGCTCATATACTCTTGCTCCACTAAGAGAGTGCCTGCCTGTACTGTATTATGCTCCCTATTCTTGACATGTCACTCTTCCTAGTTCTGTCCTGTAGGTATTCAGAATCTTGGTTACTAGTTTGTTAGCTGCATTGTTTTTATTCTTCTGAATCCTCATAAAGTGATCCCCAGCATAGAGTAACTACTATGCCAGAAATAATGGTGTTGGACCTGTGATAAGGGGGGTAGTCGAGAACAAAAGCAACTTTTGTTCTTTTACAGTATTCTGGAAGTGCCTGTGTCATTTCTAATTCAAATCTGCATACTCTACCTTGGAGAATTAGCTCTCAAAAGGGAAAGCCTACCACTCTGATTGTGTTCCCAATTATAATTTGTGTTTCTCTGTAGCCCCAGATACAATAGAAAGTCTGGCTTTTCACCATAGACAGATCATTTATTCCTTCACTCAACAAATAATAATGCACTACCACTCCATGCCAGACAGTGCCCATTTCTGGGGCTACAACAATGAAAAAGGCAGGCACCATTCTGTTTAATCTTAATATGAATACTGATTACCATGGGAACCAAGAATGGGGAAGTGAAAGTCACTGTGAAAATTTAGCGAAGTCTTTCAAAAGAAGTGGTATATATAATCTAAGACATGAAAAATCTGCATGAGACAGCCAGATAAAGACAGAGAATGGAGTATGAGCTGGGGCAAGAATTCTTTACCACCACCTCAAGGAAGTCTCCCTGCACTGTCTCCATTTTGGGATGTCCCGATGGTTGTTCTCAAGCATTCCGTAGTTCATACTCACAGCCTTTATCACCTCACAGTATAATGGCCTATTTATTTGTTGTCCTCCTCTAAATAACACAATCCAGAAGACTAAGTGTGTCTATTTTTATAAGCACTATATCCTGTTCATAAGGCACAGCACAATCCTGGGCATGAAATGCATTGACTAACATACCCTGCCTATGGCTTTAGCATTCACCATTCCTGGGCATGACTTGCAGGTTGCCAAATACCAGAGTCTGGAGTGTAGAAGGAGAAGGCATTGCAGGCAATAAAAGTCCTGTGGGCAGACTCAACCTAGGGCTCTGAGGGTTAGTGCATAACATCTGGAACATCTGCTTTCCACCTAAGATGAGGTGAGTTCCATGTTCTACAAGCTGCTTAAGACCTTGTAACCTATGCTAGTAAACTGCTTACATATGGCTCACATGCTTCCTTCTCTCCCCATTTCCTTGTTCATGTTCCAGTATTCCCTGGGATGACTTCTAAATAAGCCAGTCTTGACTCATTAGTCTTGACTCAGGACCATACACTAAGATGATTCTTACTAAGAGTGCATTGAATGACAGGGTATCTTAATGACTCAGCTTTCTATTTGCTTGGTTAAGCAAGGTATGATATCTCTTGAGCATTCACCTTTTCCCTATGCCTCTGAAAAATGCTCTCATTAGCTTTATGGGCTTGTTAGTTAGCTCTACAATGTATGAAAATCCTGCTCAAGCTATACAAAGTGGTTGAAATGAACTATTGCCCTGTCACATGTCCATCTGACCCACTTGGGATAATCAGGGTAAGAGTTAGGTAGCTACAGAGATGTTTTTGACTGTTTGCTTTGACCTCAAGTCCTCACAGCCTGCTCATCTATTCCTGAAGTAGGTGCATACCCAGAGGGAAAGCACAGTGCCTTTAATGAGAGGTAGTTTGCTGTAGGTCACACACAGCTCCTGGGCCTGCTCCTGCCTCCTGACTTAAATAGATGCTCTGCATCCTTAGACTTAGACTATTAACACAAGGAAGCAGAATCTCCTGTGTATGTGACTCACATCTGAAGAAAGGGATGCAGGATATTTTAGTTAATAGGAAAATGACAATGATCACAGTCAAGATATTGATGAAGGCAAGTGTTACTGAGCTTCTGATACGAGGTAGGAGCTTTGCATAGACCACCCATTTGAAGCTTCCAAACACCCTATGTCAGTGTTCTTACCCTTGTTTATTTTTCGTAAATAAGGAAGTTGATGCAGAGAGAAACTTTACACAGTGTCAATTCAGTCAAACTAATGTTCTGAAAGTCATACTCTGGGGACTGTAAAAATAGCTCAGCAGTTTCAAGCACTTACTGTTCTTGCAAAGGACCCATGCAAAATGCTCATACACACAAAATAAAAAGTAAATATATCTTTAAAAAATTGTTTTAATTAAAAAATAAAATTATGGGACTGGAGAGATGGCTCAGCAGTTAAGAGCACTGACTGATCTTCCAAAGGTCCTGAGTTCAACTCCCAGCAACCACATGGTGTCTCACAACCATCTGTAATGGGATCCAATGCCCTCTTCTGGTATGTCTGAAGACAGCAACAGTGTACTCACATAAATAAAATAAATCTTTCAAAAATAAATAAATAAAATTATACTCTGCATAAATAAGTAAATAAAATTAGATACTCCTTTGAAAGAATGATTTTAAGTGTTGACCAAGACACATGTTTCACCATCCTTTGGTATTGCTTTAAAATAGCAGCATCACCATAGCACCCCAGCTAGCAAAGGCCCATAGGGAGCATCTCCTCCCACCTTAAGAGTCTTTAAGGAAATTTTTCAATATTCCTCTGAGATGAGGTCTGGGTGCTCTTCAGTAGGAACTTGGAACTTTATCCTAACTCTATTGCAATAAGGACCTCTGCTCTGAAGTATTTGTGAAACCATGAGTGGAGCTTGCCTTTCCATGGTTTCCGTGACAATCTGTTGGTAAGTAAGGTATTCCCTAAGAGGAATAAATTAAAGGCCTAGTGAAGGGTGGGGACTCTTACCTTCACCCAATAGAAACAAGGCTTCCTCAGCATGTAGTCCCAGCACTCAGAAGGTGGAAGCAGGAAGTTTGCTAGTTCAAATCCAGCCTGGGCTACCTACTGGGACCTTAAATTAAAAACAAAATCTAAGATCTGTAGATGTAATTCAGTGATAGTGCATTTGTCTAGCATGCATGAGACTTTGCTCAATCTCTTCCAGGATAATATGATAAACAAAATTTCAGTTATTCAATATTTCTCCCATTTGATGGAAATAAGAGAGGTCTGTAGAAAAACAAGTACAAAAACCCAATACACAGACACAAAGACCCACATACAAATGCATACCCACATACACAGACACACACCACACAGAGATACAGCCCCCACACAAACACCCCTAAACAGTCACACTCCCCCACACAGATATACCCCACACACAGACACACACACATACACACACACACATACAGATACACCAACCCACACAGACACACACACCACACACACACACTTTCTACTTTGTAATAGAGAAAAGCCCTCAGGCATCAGTAGAGACCAGGTGAGGAACCTAGACATTGGCCTCATATAGCAATGGCATAGTGCTGCTGTCTCAGTTCCCTTCTAGAGCAGCGTAGAACACAAAGCCAGTAGAAAGAGGATGAAATAATGTCCAGAGCTGCCTAACTCTCAACTGTGAGTTTCCATTGAAAGGCATTTGCCATAGAATGATCAAGAAATTTCATGAACTGAAAGAAACAGCTAAAAAAGATAAAGATATTAGAATTGCCTAAAAGAGATTTTAAAGTGTCCATTATTTAAATAACAGTAATAATAAGATGCTTCCAACAAGTACATCTAAACAGGACTGGAACAAATGCAGAAATGCTCAGCCAGCACAGAGAATATACAAAGAAACAAATCAAAATTTTAGAACTAAAACAATTCAATAACCAAAAGCAAAGCAAAACAGAACTAAGTACATGTGATCAAAAGGAGAGGATGAGGAGATGCTGGAGAAATGGCTCAGCAGTTAAAAATGCTTCTCTTGCAGAGGAATCAGGCTTTGTTCCAAGGCCCTATACTGGGTGGCTCACAACTGCTGGTAACTCCAGGATCAGACAACCCCTTCGGGCATCTGAGGTGCCATAAACTCATGAGGGGCACACAAATACACATAAGTAAAAATAAGTCTTTTTAAATAGAATGAAGAAGATAGGGATGGTATCACTGAACGGATAAAGCAATAGAATTATTAGGAAAATGCTAATTAAAACCACAGTGACACATCTCGTATCTGCTAGGATGACTGTCACTAGCAAAAGCGTTGACAAAAATGTGGAGAAAAGAGAATAATTGTACACTGCTGAGAAGAACATAGAAAGAGCACAATGGCTGTGGGAAGCTAAATGATATTCCTCAAAATTCGGAAAATATAATAGGACTACCAAGTGACTCAACAGATCTATTTTTGAGTATTTACCCTCGTAAAGTCTTGAAATCAGTTTGTTAAATAGATATCTATGTTTTCACTGCAGCAATTTATATATATAATATATATACCATATATAATATGGTATATATATTATATATATGATACATATATATAATCAGTGTAACGATCTAATATATTCTTTGCATAAAGTTAAATATTAGTCACTCTCTTAAAACAAAGAAAAATCTTATGCTGGAGAGAAGACTCAATATTTAGGAACACTGGCTTCTCTTCCAGAGGACTTGAGCTCAATTCCAGCAACCACATGGCCCCTCACAACCTTCTGCAATTCCATCCACAGGAGATCCTATGCCACCTTCTGTCTTCCATAGACATTGCACACATGGAATGCAAAGCTATAAGTGCAGGCAAAACAGACGCACACATAAAATATGCATGCAGATAAAACACTCATACACTAAAAATAAATCTTGTTTAAAAATGGGAATCTAAAAAATATTCAAGTGTCTTATGGACATGAAAAAAAGCATCAGAAATCTAAGTAAAATGACAAACAGCAACCCTAATGTATCAAAAGCTGACAATTTCAATGCACCAATTAAAATGAAGAAGGGGCAGGGTTGATTTTCTAATAACTGAATTATATGTGGCATATATATATAATATAAAAACTCACTTCAAATATAAAATATGAGTAAACTGAAAGCAAAAATGATAAAAAGTATGAATGTAAACATCAGTCAGCAGTAAAGAGAGGTGACATGTTACTATCAGGACAAAGAAAATTGCAAGAAGAGAGGAGGGGCAGCTTACCAACCCTGAACACACGCGAGTCACACAACAGACCTGGGAACTCTATTAGACAAACCAATATGATTACAAGATAGAACAAACAGCTCCATAATCATAGTCAGAGACTACAGTGGTCCTGTTGTAATATTTGATAAAGCAATTAGACAGAAATCTGTAAGTCTGTGCAAGAATGCAACAGCAATCAGCAGGCTATGAAATTGTCTTAATATTTTGTCTGCATTCATTTTGTTAGAGCCCTGCATCCAACAAAGCAGAATGTTTTTTTTTTCCCAAGGGAATTTGGGAATATCTAGAACTATACATCAAGTCTCACCAAGTTGTATATAATCAAATCATGTAGAGTTCACTCTCTGACCATACTGAATCAACCTAGAAGTCAATAGAAGAAAGATAACAAACACTTCCCAGTGAACAAAAATTAAGAAACACCTTAAGTAACCCATAGGTCCCAAGAGGAAGTCTACAGAGAAATAAGTGCTTTAAACTGAACAGAAATGAAAATAAAATGCATAAAATGTAATATGACTGGTGCTAGAAGGAACATTTATAGCATTAACTTCAGATATAAGGAGAAAGTCTCAAATCAATATTCTAAATTTCTGCCCTAAGACCTGGAATAACAAAATAAGCAGAGTGAATAACAGCAAATATATATACATATATTGATGGAAACAAAGACCAGGTAGGAGCAAAGCACACAGTATGGCTGGCTTAGGAACCGTGCGATTTCTCTGAGCACTCAGGCCAACTCTGGCAGAGGCTGTGGCTCTGCAGTCCTGGATTGATCGCTGGCCAGCTTGTGGGTCGGTGTTGTCCTACTGTCAGCTTGCATGGTAGCCATGCAGACTGTCTATTCAATTTCTCAATTCTATCTGTCTAACATCCTCGCAATGACAGCTAGCAGACTGATGAGCAGTCTGGTAGCTGCTGAGTTAAGGAGAGGGATGGCTATGAAAGGGAAATGTGAGAGAATCTCGTGGATTGAAACGTCCTGTAACTCTATCTGTATCTCTGACAGTGTTCTTGATTGCGGTATTACAGTATAGTTTTGTAACACATTACCATGAAATAAACTGGGCAAAGGATACTAGGTATTAAAAATGCTATACTACTTTCTATACTTGTTCATACATTTCATTTTCCTCAGTGTTGAAGTTCAGTTTGAGAAACCCAAAGGGAAGAGGATCATTGTCTTCTAATGCCAGTGGGATTCTCAGCAGCAGCAGTGAGAATTGGTAACTGTGAAATTACTGACTCTCCTGGGGAGAATATGACAGCATACAAAAGGACCCTAAAGAGACCCAACTTCATAGGAACCAAGAAGGCATTGCTCAAGACTACCAGTTCCTGAGAGGCTTGGCATCTTAACCAGACTAGAGGTTGTGATGAAGAGCAGACACTAAAGAAACAGCAGACACATGGACCCATTAAAGTTGGGGTCCAATAAGCAGTGTGGGCTCTGGTGGAGCCATACCTACTAATGCCACCACCAAAAACCTCAGCTTATTTACTAATACAACACAGGGGAAGGGGTTAACTACTCTCTGTAGAAGGTGCCTTTAGGTGAGCTGTCTCAGGCCTTGAACATCTGGAAGGAGGAAGCTGGAGTTGCTAGTGTTTATACACATTTGTCAGTTATCTACAAACACTTGCACTTGAGGAAGAAGTCTTTGCCATCTCTGAGCCTGATCCATGTAAGCAAAGGCTTTGTTGATTTTCTAAGGATCTGAGGTATTGGTCCTTGTCATGGCTGAACTGTGGATTTAAGTACAGAGAAAACTGATCGTGAATCGAAGAGGTGGATAGTTGAGTCAGTTACCTCAACATGGGGTACTGAGTACTGACTGCCGGGCTTGCAATCCACTATGGAGTGACTTCAAGCTTCTTAAGTCGTGTTGGCTTCTTTTCCTTGAGCAAACAGAAAAGGTGAAGACATTATCAGAGAGATAATACACTACTCAAGAAGCATATAAAACAAAATAGCAATATTACAAAATGCAAATCTTGTTTTATCTACTTTTCTTGATCTCTATATTTTTATGGGGGTAGAGGAGTGAGATGATGTTTGTAAGATAACAGAAATATCATTAAAATGACAACACCAGTTGACATTCCAATTCCAATTCCAATGGGAAGGCCCACACAGTTCTACCCCTAGGTTAAGAGCGACAGGTGATTAGTGCTTGCTGAGAGAGAAGGGATAAGTCTCCTCCAGGGGCAGGTTCTCACACAGGTTGTCTAATCTCAAGCGGTCATCTCTGGACACATGTACATATAAGCAAAGTTAAATGAAGTCAATGGATTACATATATATGTATATGAATATATGTATGTGAGAGAGAGGTAGACAATAACAAATAAAAGATCATGAACTTGGGACAGTTCAGAGGGGGAACTGGACAGGTAGAAGGAAGAATGGAAGCTAAGGAGATACAGTGCTAATGTGTGAAGTTCTAAAAAAATAAAACTAATAAAAATTTCAGGAAGAAATTAATTTTCAAAAAATCAATAAAACTTTAAAAGAAACAGAATATGGCACAGGAACTTTGCCAGCTTAATTAGAATATAAACCTAACCTACATTAAGTAGCCATATGGCACTGGAACCAAAATAGATAAATGGCTCAATGGAACAGAACAGAACATGCGGAAATATCTTGATATACATAGGAATTTGCTATTCGAACCTAAGAATGGTCAAAATCACAGGAAGTGGAATCTTTATTCAGGACATTGTTATAGTATCTGGCCATCTGCTAAGGAAATTAAAATTAGAAGTTGTATCCTTACCTTATATGGTATATAAAAATTAATTCAAATAGATCAATGTCCTCAATATAAAACCAGAATTATAAAACTCTTGAAAACATAAAAAGCTGGAGTTGTCAGTAATTTTTTGGATGTGATATTAAAAGCAAACAAAAAAAAAGTACAGACAAATTGACTCAAATTTTCTATTCAGTAAATGGGACAGTTCTCAGAGTGAAAGCCTAATGCATGGAAGGAAGAAGAGATTTGCAATGAGTGAATTAGCATTCAGAATATGTAAAGAATTCCTAGCACCTAACAAGAAAAACAGCGCAGTTAAAACTTATGGAAGACTTGCACATTATTAGTTTAGGTTCTCGAAAGGACGAGAACTGGTAGGGTGGCTATAGAGTGAATGTGGGTTTATTAATCTGGCTTACGCTGTATGGTCTGGGAAGTCAAAGGATCTCTTCAAACTGAAGAGGCTGAGAAAACAGCATCTGCTCGGACCCTGGGCCTGGATGCCCTCTCAAAGTGAGAGTGGAAGTCTGGAGGATTCCTGCCTCAGTCTACATTGGAAGGCTTAAGAAAATGGGTTCTGATGGCAGCAGAGGATGACAACTCAGTGGTAGCAGCAACAGCAGCAGAGTAGATGAATTTACCAACAAAGATGTGAGACAAGTGCAGGTGAAAGCAAAAGTTGCCCCTCAGACCTTTATATCTAAACTGCTGCAGAAAGGTGCCCCTATATTCAGGTGCTCCCTATATCCAGGTACTCCCTACATCTAGGTGCTCCCCATATCCAGATGTTCCCTACATATAGATGCTCACTACTTCATGGAATCAAGAAAATCCATCATAGGTACACCACAACTTAACCTACACTAGGAGTCCCTCCCTTGCAGATGATCACTCATAGATGAATCTAGGTCCTGTCTAGTTGACAATATAATTTTCCTCAGTAGATATTTCTCCACAGGACATGTACAGTCAGTAAGCATATGAAAAATCTCAACATTACTAATCATTAGGAAAATGCAAATCAAAATAATACTTCATCTCAAACCCACTAGAATGACATTTAGAAAAAATAGCAGAAAATAACTAAGGTTGGTGAGCACTGGAGAAATTAAAGCATCTGTGTGTTTGGGGGGACTGTAAAATAGTGCAGGACCTTAGAAAGCCCTCCCCCCCCCAAGAAAATTAAAAATACCTGGCCATCACCATACCTTTAATCCCAGTGCTAGGAGACAGGCAGCTAAGTCCCTGAGTCTGCAACCAGCTTGGTCTACACAGCAAGTTCCAGGACAGCTAAGGCTGCCTAGTTGGACACTGACTCAAAATAATAAAAAAATAAATAAAAATAAAATTAGTCCACTCCTGTACATTCATTCAAAACTGAGTTAAAGCAGCATAATGGCACACCATTTTGTATAATTAATATATTCTAACAAAACATTTTAAAATTAAGAGAGTTTTGAAGTGATGTTTGTACCAGGGCATAGCAGCATCATTTCCAACAATTAAAAGGCAGAAGCAAATTGATTTTCTACTGACTTATGGATGCATAGATAAGATGTGGTATAGATGTACAGTAAATCATTATTACATATATGCACAGTAAATCATTATTACATCTAATAAAGGAAGAAGTTCTGACACAAGCAACATTGTTGAAGTAGAATTCTGATTTTCTTTTCTCTTTTAGTCTTACAAGAATGTTTACAGTAGGCAGCATTGAAGGAAACCCCGAAGGGTTTTTCTCCTCGTCTTTGTGTCCCTCTATAGTCTCTGCCTTGGCTGCTGGATGGACATGGAGGCATCTTTCTAAGGGAGATAAGCCAGTCATAAGACAAATGGCGTTTGCTGTGCACATAGAGTGGTGGAAAGGCAGAGCATTATGGTGGTAGACAGCCAGGTAGGAAGGAGGATTGTCTAATGAATTATTCAGAACTTTAGGTTTGTAAAGAAGGACTGGAGTTTGATTGAACAGCATAACCTTGACCTGTGCCCTTAAAATAGTTAGGATAGGAACCTGGTATTAGGTGGTTTTATTATGCATTTGAGCTACTGTTGGTGGAGCCCAGGGCTCTGTGCATGCTTGCCAGTGCTTGGCACTGAAGAGCATCCCACCCACTGTCTCAGTAGGTAGCCCCAGCTGACCTGCTGCCACTATCCAAGCACTAAGAGTGCTGATATCACAGATGTACATCACCTTACCCAGCTTAAGTGTTTCAAATTTCCTTTATTAATCAAATGTATTTTCCATTTCACTAATGCATACATGTACATTTCAAATATAATGAAATAAAAGACTTAAATGTAAAAGAAATACAAATTCTATTTTGTCAGTCTACTTTAGGGACCTGCATTGTTCATCTATTGCTATATAACAAATTACTCCAAAACTTAGCACAGAATAGACAGGGTTTCAAAGCTCTTATTTCTGTGGGTCAGGAAAATGAATGTGCCTTGGCAGGAATCCCTGGCCCAAAGTCTCTCACATGCTTGTAATCAAACCATCAGCTAGAAATGCATCATTTCAAAGGTCAGCTAGGCCTGGAGGATCCATTTCCAAATTTCTGTACAAGATGGTTAGCTGGTCTGGGAGGATCTGCTTCCAAGCTAGTCACGTGGGCTTCTGCAGGACTGCTTCACCAACAGGTGATAGGCTCTGCAAGGTGAGAGAGCCAAAGAGAAGGACTCGGCTTCCACCCACCATGGTGCTTAGCAGGAAGAAGGCAGAGGGAAGAAAAAAGGAGAAGAGGAAGAAGAAAGCAAGGAGAGAGAGAAGAAAGGAAACTGAACCCTGTGTGGTGTTGGAAGAGTGAAGATATGGAGCTTACCTAGAGAAACAGCTTCTATCATTCAGACCATGTCTCCAAAGCCACCTCGGCCTCTTAGCTTTGTAGAGGTCCACTAGCCTGACCTTCCACACCATCCCTGGACTTCCATTCTCTAATGTGTGAAATGGAAAGATCAATAAATTCTGCCTTGTCGCTAGTTTTGAATATTGTATATTAAAAGGTCTTCAACTGTATACAGCACATAGAAAGAATACCATAGCACATGTTAGTGGAGGCTTATCAGGAGTGCTATGCTAGCTACTGTGTGTTCATGGTCATAAGAAGTACTTTGCTCATGGGCGTTACTGCTTGTGTGGTAAGAAGCCTATGCTAGTGTATTAGAATCAGATGAGGAAGTGTCATATTCCTATGCATATGCAGCTATATTTGTCTCTGTTGATTTACCTGCTTTTTAAAAGAGGTTTTTGTTTTGTTTTGTTTTGTTTTGTTTTATGTATGTGTTTGTGACTGTGCTTAAGGATGTGCTCTTGATTGGTAGTACCCATGCAGGCCAGACGTGAGGGTTGGATCTCTGGGAACTGGAATTACAAACAGTTGTGAGCTGCCCAACATGGGTGCTGGAAATTAAATCCTAGTCCACTGCAAGAGCAGCAAACACTCTTAACTGCTGAGCCATCTCTGCATCCCCTCTTGATTGACTCTTATTTGCTTTCCAGCTCAAATAGTATATTGTGCCCAAATTCCAAATGGTTTCTGAGAGTTTGCTGTGTTCTCACCTTAGCTGTCTTGCTCTTTATAACCTGAGGGGGAAAAATATCTGATGATGAACAAAACCTTAGAGTCATCATTTGCTCTTATGCTTCCGGGTCAGTGCTTCAGAGGTTAAAGGAGGGTGGACCCTGGAAAGACCTTGAAAGAGCAAGGACCTCTCAGCCTGGAGCTTCTGCCATGCTGTCTACTGCAGTGAGTGCTGATTAAGCATTGTTTGCTGATACAGTGGCTTCACTTCACAGAGCTGACCCACTTCTCATTTAGGTTCAAAATGGAACCATTGTCACTTATATCCCCAATCTCTAGTGTTGATGTTCCCCATACTGTCTTGGCTGGCCCTTTCTCTCTAAACCAGGGTTGATTCATATGTGAGGATTGATTCCCAGCCATGAAATCCTTCTCAAAACCTCAGTGCCACAGGTATGATTGTAGATTTAAAGTCATGCTCATCACTACATGTGACCCTGATGAACGGTGTCCTTACTTACCTCCTACTCAGCTATGGGCTAAAGCCATGGTGTCCTTCAGATATTGTTGAATAAAGTCAAAGGGAGAGAATCCCACTGTGATAAGGGTGCCTCAACAGGAGAACTACGCCCAGAAATGCTGATGTTAATCTGTGTACACAGGAATGTAAAACAGGAAGGTATTGTCTATTTGCTCCAGGAAGGGCTATGAGAGTTTAATGTCTGCAGTCCTGTAGGTATGAGTCTTGTGTGACGTAAAGAAGCACCTGAGTTAGACCATCTGCAGATATGAGTCTTGTGTGATGTAACGAAGTGCCTGAGTTAGCCCATCTGTGGATATGAGTCTTGTGTGACATAAGGAAATGCCTGAGTTAGCCCATCTGCAGAAAGAAAAGGCCTGCTTTGGCTTACAGTTTGGAGGTTCAAACTTGTGATGCCTTAACCCCATTTTTTTGGCCTGTGATGAGACAGCACATCATAGCAGCAGTGTGTGGCACAGGGGAATGGACCACAGTGACATAAGCACCTGTCACTGGGTCCCATCTCCTAAAGGTTTCACCTCATCCCAGTAGCATTGCCCCGATGAGCAAGTTTCAACGCATGAATGAGTTGGGGTGATTTAGGATCCAAAATAGAGGAAAGGTATGAACTCCAGCAGTTAAGTCCTCCTGGAAATCAGGGACCCACAATTCTAACTGTAGATTTTAAAGCCATGCTCATCACCTGTGTGACTCTGATGATCTATGACCTCTGATGCTTCTCTAGCCTGAAAAATTAGAATCAGATATGACAAAGTGTTATATTCCTATGCGTTAGAAATGGTATAAATTCAACCTGGCTTTCAAGTAAAATAGTGAAAAATGGCTGTTATAACAATGGAATAACAATATGGAAGAGAAAGAAAGAATTCTTACTCATGTTAAACCAAACTAAACTCCATGTAGATCAAAGATAGATCCTTAAAAAGAAACCGGAGGATATTCTAGAAGTTAGTGTGGAACAAGTTCTGTATTTTAAACTGCAGTGGGAACCTATGCCTCATACAGGAAAAACAAGATGGCTCGGCTTTGTATAAACTTCTAAATCTATATGGCAAATTAAAAACCCAACTATTTATTTGTGTGCCTATGTATGTGCAGGTGTGCGTGTGTGCATGTATGTGTGTGTGCATATGTATGTGTTCATACATGTGT
The DNA here is from genome assembly GCA_019843965.1 of Rhynchomys soricoides. Lineage (NCBI taxonomy): Eukaryota > Metazoa > Chordata > Mammalia > Rodentia > Muridae > Rhynchomys > Rhynchomys soricoides. The sequence continues at coordinate 1,683,783 of JADRCH010000167.1, read as the reverse complement.
GTGCCTACATGTATGTATATGTGTGCATGTGTGTATGTGTATGTGTGTGCATCTACGTGTGTGCATGTGTGTGTGTTGACATGTGCATGCCATGGTGTGCACATGAAAGAGGACAACTCTTGAGAGTCAGTCCTCTCTGGCCACTTTGATGGATCTGAGAACACATCCACCTCATGCTCTGAGCCATCCTGCCACCCTGAGCTCCTTCACTCTTTCTCTCTAGAACAATCTATGTCTATTACCCCAATTCTACTTGCCTGTCATGTGGGCAGGTTCTAATCTGTTATCTTACCCTGTAAGTACTTGGTTGCTCTTATCAGTAACCTGAGTATCATTTTTGACTGCTCCCTTCAATACTCTGCTCTCCAAACAACACACACACACACAGACACACAGACACACGCACACACACACACACTGACCTTATCCAGCAGAAAAACCAACCACTGCATTTCCTCTGTTCTCACCCATACCCTTTGCAGCATCCTCCGTCAAGCTCCTAGATGACCAGAGAGACCTGAGCCTTGCTCCTTCTTGTCCTGCAGAACAAGGATGGACTTAGTGCAGAGTCTACCACATTGTCCTCTGTATGTACACTGCCAGTAAGGACCCAGGAGCCTCAGAACAAACAGTTTTAAATGAGGTAGAGTGCTAGCTCTGTTCCCTTCCCTCCCTAATCACTGTCTTTACCATGAACACTTTCCTCCAATCATACTGAAGCACTATTTTTTAAGGTTTGTTTTTATTCATGTATGGCTAAGTGTATGTGTGTGTGCTAGAAGTCAGTATCCATTTTCTGGAGCTAAAGTTATAGGAGGTTGTGAGCCATCTGTTGCTGGAACTGGAAACTGAACATGGGTCCTCTGTAAGAGCAGTAAGTGCTCTTAGACACTGAGAGAGTGATTTCTCTAGTCCTGAGGTTCTGTTGTCTTTTTCTGCCAGATGTTTGCAAGGGTGTTGTTATCCATAGAAGCCACTTGCCAAGTATCACAGAGTTAGCACCTGTTTCCCTGCAGGTCTTAAAAGACATTTTGTTTCTGAAAGCATCTTCAAGCAACCAAACTGAACCTACCTTTAATGCTCCTCACTGTTTTAATATTCTTTCTTACAAAGTGTCTCACACAAGGACAGTTCTTTCTCGGCTCAAGTTGAAGCCTCTTAGGTGTGGATGCTGTCTGGAGTCAACAAGCTGAAGCTGACCAGTCTCATCTCGTGAGAAGCAATTATTCCACATCTAGAATTGCTGCAAGGTGGCTGTTAATCACAGCATTGTCTAAAATCGAAGTACAGAAACCTACAGTTAAATGTATTTAAAGTAAAACTAAGTGCTGGAAACACATCCTTTTCTAATTGCTACAGTCAGTGTTAAGTTATGCTCTAGGGATCTATGCATTTGTATTCTACATCTCATCAAACGCCATGCCCAGTGACTTTAAAGTTGGCCAGAGTGTGTGTTTCTGAAAATTGGCAAACACTGCAAACCAGTGTTTGATTTACTGTTTTGTTTGTCTAGATTTAAAATACTAACGGAAGGACATTAATAATGCAGATTAAACTGAGAAGTGTGTCATCGTGTCTGAATCGCTCCAGAAATAAAGGAGTCTGGCCCTTCGGTGCTGACACCATCATCTCATTTAGCAAGGAAGTTATTGGAGTCATTGACAAACGTCATTGGCCTATCTCTGTACTTTCTTTTTTGACTTACACATTAAACTGGGGGAGGTGTCATTCAGCATTCACTTCAGCACAACCCTGAGCGCCTATATTTCACCACTCACCAGCCTACCCTTTGTCTAATTCATTTTGATGTCCCAACTTCTGGTGATGACCTGAAATAGAAGTGAGTGGTTGTTGTGAGATATTTATTTAAAATGTCTGAATACAGAGGTGTGTACATGTACAGAAATTTGTGTGAGTTAACATGCTGAGACCCAGAAGTCCCCCGAATACTGCTGCCTGGTGCTTCAAAGGAAGAGTTCAAGCAAGAAGGGAGATGTCTGAGCTGTACCTCTTGGAATGACTTTGCCACTGTCTTTGGATGATGGCCCTTTGGCTCAGATCTGGCAATCTGGGTCATGCAATTTAATAATCACACAGAGGCAACTTTCCCAAAAGGCATGTGGGTGGCCCCCAAATAACTTGATTACTATGTAACTGGCAGAGTTGTCCTAGATTCCTGGGGCCACCGTTGCATCCCTCAGTGGAATGTGTTCCTTACATAAGCTGAGTGGGCTGCCTTTGGGAAAGGTCCAAGGAATCAAAGGGAGATTTTTCCTCTTCCTCTTCACTAGCTCACTTGCTTCAGTGAAGATATTTCTGGCTCTTGGCTGAGCTGGTCTCTCTTTTTGGCCTGTGTACCCATAAGGAATTGCTGTTCCTACAGATGGAAACTAATTGAAGAGTAGCTGTGGGCTGAGACTGCAAACACAGAGGGAAGGGGTGCTAGCTGCAGGATGCCCTGCATCCCCATGTGTACCAACTGTGGAACAGTTTCTAAGCTGCATAATTCTGGGAAGTGCTGTACTGTACCTGGAGATTTTTTCCCCTATGGGAGCCAAGGGAATATATCCCCATGTGTACCAACTGCAGAACATAATAATAATGAGCTGCATAATTCTGGGAAGTGCTGTACCATACCCGGAGATTTTTTCCCTTTGGGAGCCAAGGGAATACATCAGGACTAGCTTACTAATGGAGTACTGGAGTTTGAGGGTGTACCCTGGAGGCCAGCTACCTGCAATTGCCCAAACCAGGACTCCAACTTTGATCTGGATTATCATGGGGAAGTTACTTAGCCTCTCAGAACCTGGGCTTCCTTGCTATAGAAATGATAAAAGTGGGAAGGGTTTATGGGGCTATGGTTAGCATTAAATGTGATCCATTGATTCCAGTATCTCAGTGAATCATATAGTACTTATACTTGAGGTTAAGGTAGAGGTCTAATGGTCAGTACAGACATGACTATAGGAAATCTAGCTTAGATTTATCTCGAAAGCATGTTCCTCTCAGAAACTTTGACAAAACTTAGGTCTCGATTTATAGGACAAAAATGTAAAAATTCTTGTTCATCCTTGTGTCCAAACCTATGTGCTACAGGGAAGGGACCAGAGCCCTTAGAACTCAGGGAGACCTAGTGGAGTGTCTTTGGGAAATTGCTTTCAAATCTGTAAAATGGATAATTTGTGCATATTATAAGAGTCATGATTGAATGAGTCCTGGAGGTGTAGTACAGACAAAGAGGAATTGTGATTGCTGGTCTAAGAAAATTGCTTCTGGGATCTAGAAGTTTCTGATCCTACATGGCAGTGGCATTACCCTTCCCAAGCAAGGTGGCTATAAAGATTAAAGGCGGCAATCTATGTGCAGAACAACTCTGTACCTGAAAAATTAGGGGGAATAGCTGTGCTTCTTGCCATTGCCATTAGTAATATTTCCTATTGGTTAAAAATGTTTTTGGATCACCTACTATGTGCCAGGCAGACCTGTATTGAGTATAAGGTGTACCTAATGAGAGAGGCTGCTCAACTTTGCACTCTGAAAGAAAGCTTCCTTCCATCCAAGTTAGGGATAGAGGAAACACACACACACACACACACACACACACACACACACACCCCACGCACCTGAAAACATAAGCAAGTATCTCAGACAATGATAAGCTTTGTTCATAAAGCTAGCTAAGGCTAGGTGGAACCTCTCTTTGGCTCAGATTGCCTGGCCATCATCAACCAAAAGGAAAGGACAGGTTTATCTATGCATCAATTTGAAAGCTTCCTTACAAGCAGAAATCTTCCACATATCTACCTGCATGTGACTCCAAGTTAAGAAACGGAACCCAGACACAACAACCACAGTGTAATGGCTTCTTCTGTATATGACCAGATGGCCTGATGGGTTTTCTTGCCTGCATGTGGCCAATTTGTCCAGATGGTGGCAGTCTTCCACAATGAACAATGAGCACCCACAAGGATATCTAGTCACTACTACCTAATGAATATTTGCTACAAGGGCAAATTACCGATATTCTTTCTGAGGCTGCATTGGTTATATGAGATTCTACCTTCTGGGTCTGGCATGTTAACATTGACTACCCCTTTGTTACTCACATTTTGTGTCCGAAGTTATTGTGCTCAAGTTAACACCTTCTACATAGTCATTGTACTCAGAAAGATTCAAATCCCACAGTGCTATATAAGCCATGCAGTGAGCCACATATATTGCTCTAGTTTATAGATGAATAGTCTGAGGAGCTGAGAGTGACAGCTTGCCCAGAGATAGACAGCTGGCAAATACAATGTCAGGTTCAAACCTAGGATTATGTGATATCATAGCCTAGGAATTTGTCATCACAGTGTCCTATTCTGTATTGTTGAACAACATATTATTATTGTGATCAGGTATTGTTAAAGCAGAAAAAGATCATCTCTAATATTACACCATTACATTTCCATTCATATATTATTAGTTTTAATGTCCCCCAAAGTATAGCATTTACATAGCACCCACCCAGCCTAAGAAATACAGCCAACATGTCTGAAAATTGTAGGTATGGAAGGGATACAAAGTGATTTCTGGAATCATTTTGGAGTAGTGTCTTAGAGGAATGAAAGATATCCATCATCCTCTTCTGAATAAAGACAAGAGACCCGAGGAGGTGGCTTCCTGACACTCACAGACACCCCCACTCAGCCCTCTGTAGACGGTCCTGTTGTGCTGGCACCTGGCTGAGCAAAGCCCACCTTTCCAGAAGAGAAGCCAGTCTACTCACTCTTCAGCACACATTCCATGACTTATAGCTGAAGGGGGCAACTTAGTGTCTGTATTGTAGAGAGTGCTACAGTTTGTGAAGGCTTGCTTTGTCTGTGGGTGACTAAGATGAACAGGATATAAGCCACATGGTTTATCATAATATTGTAGTTTGTGTCCCCATAAGTTTCATGCCTGGGGGTAAAAGAATGGGAAAGAGGCTAGAGACAAGATGTCACATCCACTTCAGTTCACCGATGAGGATAATGACCTTGAAGAATGACTCATTCACTGTCAACCACAAGTGAGGCCTGCAGTTCCCAAAAGTATCTTCTGCCAAACCCTTTCAGATACTGGACACAAGAAAGGAAGCCAAATGCTTGTCCAGAGCAAACCCTGGGGAATGCTCAAGATTGGACACAGCTTCCAATGCCAAGACCCATGTCTAAAAGGAACCATGGTCCTCATCTGAGAGATACCTCTAGCCCACGGCTGAGAGCCAACAAACCAAAGCTCAACCTTTTAATAGGACTCATCAGAATCTTCAATATGCTGATATTTACCATGAATCTCCCAAAAGGGAGCTCAAGTAGTCAGAGTTTGCCAAAATCATTTGAACACAAACTGATTCTTTGTTTGACTCTTTGTTTATCCGACCTATTAATAGCTCACACACTACTGTTGGGTAGAACAGAGCCAGGAATTGCTGATTTGAGTTCTGTTGTCATAGTTTCTCAAAGCACTTGGTGGTGAATCCTCATGACTAAGCCACTAATGGGATATGGGGAGGAAATGATGGAGGAATTCTTACTAATGGCTTTTCTAAGCTAACAAGACCCAAACCATCTTTGAGCCATAGCAGCCATCTGACTTAAGGGCTGCTGTTAGAGGTCACCATTCCTGGAAAAGGTCAGGTCCCAGTAGAACTCCATCTTGAGAGAGGTAAATTATTTATAGTGGGAACTGCCCTTGTAAGAGCCTTCAGAAGGAAGTCAGGAAAGTCAAACAGTTTGAATTGTTCTGGTCAGAGGGCACGTGAGTATACAGCATTTTGAGAGTCAACAAAGGTAATGACATGGAGTTAGGGATTAAGTGTCATTCAGCCAAGCCAGAATCTGAGGAGTCAGGTGACTAGATTTGAACTCTGGTTGTGATATTTGTTAGAATGACTTTGTACAAGATGCCCTCACGGATGGCTTGTGTCCTAAATAATAGTGTTATGTAAACAGCAGGATAAAGCTGAGGGAGAAAGTGGAGAAACAAATGCAAGTGGTCATATTGGCTTCAGAATAATTGGGAATAGACTACTTCAGGGGAAAAGGAGACCCCAAGGAAAAGCTCCAATAACATAATGTTCAGTAGCTGTCCTGCCTGAAAAGGGATTAGAAATGCCCAGCATGGGCAGAACAGTAGCATAGCAACAGAGAGACAAGAACTAGTGGGTGGTAGTGATCCTGAAGGCAACCAGGAAGATCACTCAGCCCAGTAGAGTCCCCAGTGCCTGTGATACCAAGAAAAGTGACTCTTAAAGGAGACTCTCTGGTTGGCATTTACACATGGATCCCTAGGTAGAGTCAGACCAGGGTTCACACAACTTTAGTAAACTCAGAAAATCACAGGCAATGACTGGCCTCACAGATTTTCATTTTATTGGGTTGGACATTATGTTATCAACAGGGATGTTCTAAGAATTCATTTGAAATGTCTTGAAATAGGGAACTAAGTGAGGAGCATGGGCTCCAGCTCCCTTTATATAAACAAAATATCCTTGACATTGTGTCTCAATCACATTTGTTCACATTTAATAATGTTCCCTCATTAAGTTGAATCATCATCTCCAAGTAAGTCAGCACAGTGAAGGGCTACAATGGTGGCCCTGTAGGGCCTTGTGTTCTCTACTCAGCTCTGCCAAGAAACTCTGGACGTCTCCACAAAGTAGCTGGGCACAACAGTCCTTCTGTCCACACACTTCTGAAACAAAAGTGAACAGACAAAGGGATCTGAGTCTGGCTACATAAAAGTGAATCTAAAGCAGAGAGACCTGAGATACAGTACCAGCCAGGCCACCATCTAGCTTTGTGACCTCTGACAAGGGCCCAAGGAAACCAGGGTGTGATCAGAATTAGACTTGCTTGCAGTTCTAATTGCATCTCTAGTTAGTACCACCTTCTAGGTTTTCAGCTTTAAGGATTTTGTATGCATAATTATGCTTATCTGTTTGTTTATGGCAGCATCTATGTGGGTCAAGATGGCCTTAAGTTTGTCACACACACACACACACACTCACACTTACATACGCACTAGATTCTTTTTCATCAATGTAAGCCAAGTCAAGGGAACATTGGCAGGAGCAGAGGCCAGGAATGACCCAAAAGTAAAGAGAAAGAAATAAGTATGATGTTCTCCACATGTCAGTGTTTTTAGGGTTCAAAACACTGAGTGTGCAGAACACTCTCCCCACTGCTGAGATTCATGAGCTCATCCTGGACTGGGAGTTGGGGGTGGAGGTGAGGGGTGAGCTATGGATGTGGACGAATTCCTTTCTGGAAGCTTATGGCTAGCCATGTAAAACAAATGAATCACAGACTAGCTGAGCAAGCTTTTACCAAGCTTAACTTTCTCTCTAAAGCACCCTAGATGGTGTCTTCATAATTCATTCTTGTCTCTAGGGATACATGTAAGCAAAGGCCAGAGATTACCTAAGCAAAAGTGGGTCACAGACCACATTTACTAACTGGGGCAACAGTACAAAAAAATAAAAATACCAATTCCTTCTGGTTTGTAATTCATTTCCTTGAAAATAACACATCTCTGGGAGAGCAGTAATTTTCAGTTATGGAAACTGACATTTAAACACCCAGTTGTTGCCACTAGACAGATATTGGGTTGGACATTATCAATAGTAACTATACCAAATTATCATTTTAGACTACAGGGGATTTTCTCCCAGCAATTTAAAACTCCCATAAAGAATATCTCCAATTAAATATGAACAAAGGATATCAAAACACATTGCCTAAGAATAAGTGCCTATAATCACTTGAGAAGGCATTTTACTTTACTAGTAATCCAAGAAATAAAAAGTAAAAATCACAATATGGTGCTAATTTTTACCTAATCAAAGACAAAGAATGGAACCAACACTAATGTGTCAAGATGTTAAAGATCGCAAAATAGACTTTGATGGTGCAGGAACACATTGGAAAGCAATTCTCTAGACAATATGAAGCCCCTGTGAGCTTGTTTACAAGCTCACATTTTGAATTTTATTATCTGTAAACCACCATAGAAATACATGAAGCTTTAATGAGGTTTATCACAGGCATCTATAATTTTTTTTAAATTAGAAATAACTGTTTATGAAGAACAAATTAGAGAAATTATGTAATACCCACAATTACAGAATTACAGAATAACTCATAGATTTCAAAAGTCACAATGTAAATCTATGTTCATGGTGTACTAAAAGGAAAATCACACTAAGATATTTCTCAATAGAAACGACAAATACAGTGTACACCTGAGAATAAGAACCACTCAAAGAGTTTACCATAATGTTAAGCCTGGTTGGCTTTGGTAAGTGTAATGAAAGACACTGTACTGGCTGGTTTTTTGTATCAGCTTGACACAAGCTAGAGTCATCAGACAGGAAGAAACCTCAGTTGAGGAAGTGCCTCCATGAGATTCAGCTGTAAGGCATTTTCTCAATTAGCAATCACTGAGAAAGGGCTCAGCCCAATGTGAGTAGTGCCATCCCTGGGTTGGAGGGCCTGGGTTCTATAAGAAAGTATACTGACAGGATGGGGGATACCCAGGAGAGGCACCTGCTCAGAGGAGAAGGGGATGAGGGAAGGATTGTGGGAGGGGTGACCAAGAGGGGGACAGTGAGCAGGATATAAAGTGAATAAGTAAAAATAAAAAAGATAGATAGATAGATAGATAGATAGATAGATAAAAAGAAAGAAAATAGACTGAGCAAGCCTGGAGAAGCAAGCCAATAAGCATGACCCCTCCATGGCCTCTGTATCAGCTCCTGCCTCCAGGTTCCTTCCCCGTTTGAGTTCCTGCCCTGATTTCCTTCCATAATGCACAGCAATATGGAAGTGTAAGCTGAGTAAATCCTGTTCTCTACAATTTACTTTTTGGTCATGGTGTTTCATCACAGCAAAAGAAACCCTAAGACAGACATCTTCCACTTAAGGGTTTTGTTTTGTTTTGTTTTGTTCTGTTTTGTTGCTGTTATTGTTGTTGTTTCTGATCGTTGGAACTTTTACAACAGCCATAGGCAAAGAAGAGCAATAAACCATTAGAGGGGGTGGGTAATAGACATGACACATGATAAGAAAGGCCCTGAAGTTCCCAGATGCCAGAAATGTGTCCCCTTCATTTTATTAGATTTAAAAGCTACTACTTGCTCTCTGGGAACATGTGATGGCCTGTCAACCAGGATTTAGAGCTAGTGTCCTGCTTGAAAGACAGATGCGTGAGCTCTGAAGCCTAATTTGCTTGAATTTGTCTATCCTGACTGGCCCACTTCTGTTGATATCTAGTCTAGTCACTTTAGCCCACCTACTGATGTTCCTAGATCCTGTCTGGGCTTTCTTAAGACAGTACATGTGTCTTTTCCCCAAGAGGTTAAATTGCTATGTAAGGAGACAGTGTATGATAGATGATATGGATATTCTTTCTAGCAGAAAAGGCCTTGGGATGGTCCCAGCTGCTCTCCATGAGAAGAACAAAGGGAACTCCTAGGTAGAGCCCTAAGCTTTTACTCAGTCATACCTAAACCTGAGCTGGGGGTGAGAAGGTCAGGACTCACGATGCCCTAGCATGGCTGTAGTGACATTTAACAAATCACTCCTTATGCAGGGCTGGGAAAGAAGGGTTTTGATTCTTATAAGCAACTAGAATGATTCATGGCTCTTCTCTGCCATAACCTATCAATGGCTACCCCATGATTTCACCACCAAGTTCAAGCTGTTTATGTTGAAAGCTATCCTCTGGCTCCTTGGTCTTGAAAATCTGTTTTCATCTGATGCCTCCCCATCCTGTTTCTAGCCTCCCTTGAGCTTCCCTGGCATGGCAGGGATTTAGTTTTAGGTCTCCCTTCCAACCCATTCCCAAACCTGGACACCTCATTCCATCAGGTATCATGGTTCACGGTACTCTAATCCACTGCTCCCTTCCTACCCCCCTTTCTTCGCTTGCCTGCCCCCTCCTGCTGGTTCTTATTTTCAGTATAAGTCAAGCACTACCTTCAATGATCTGAGAGATTTTTCACAGTCCCCTCTTGCCCATCCCCAGCTGACATAGCCCCTTCCTACAGCCTAGGGTTTTGCACAGCCATTCACTCATGTGTGTGTTAGTTAGCATTTGTGTCTTAGTCTCAGGCACTGGCCTCCATTCTGGGTATGGAAAAGCAGAATAAAACAAAGAGCTCGACCCAACCAAGCTCCCAGTCCATCTAGCTATGGTGACAATATTGTATTGTACTTCCTTCTGAGCCTCTGACACTGACTGTGAGCTTTGTGAAGGCAGAAATGGAGTCTCGGTCTTCTTACAGTTCCTAGTCCCTGAGACATCAGGAGCCTGCTGAGTACACACCAGTTATTGAACATTTAAATGAAGAAATAATGTAACAAAGACATACTGGCACTATAAGGTTCTAATGAGTTTCTACAGAATATATTTGAAGGTAAAGACCCCAGACTCTCCTCAGTACTGAATTTGAATCTGGGTAAGTCAGTATATTCCTCTACATGTCTGTTAGTACCTTGAAAATGTTGGATTTGGTTGAATCCCGACTACTACATAAAAACAAAATCAGAAATTTAGGGGCAGTTTTAAACATCTTAGCAATCATTTTACATTCCTTGGATCCCACCTCTGATCACTGACTAACCAGATGTCTTTGAGTATTTAATTTGATTTCTCTGTGACATGATTTTCTCAAATCTGAGATGAAGATAACAATAGAACCCACTGTGTAAAGTCGTTGTGGGTTTAAATCAGCTACTCTACAGGAAAAGCTTAGGTCACAAAGGTGAGGGATGATAGAGTGATGATGTCATTGTTTGAGGCAAAGGAATGGGGCAGGATTATGTACTGATTTATACTATGGTCTTTACTACAGACCTTTATAGTTTTGAATTTTTGTTCTTGCCCTTCAGGATAAGTTACTTAAGTCCTTGCTGCCTTGGGATTATCTCTAAATGGCACTTAAAAGTAATGGCACTAAGCTGGAGAGATGGGTCACCAAGTAAGAGCACCGGCTCTTAGAGAATACAGATTTGATTCCTAGCACTCATATAGCAGCCTACAACCATCTATATAGCTCCAATTCCAGATCAGATGCCTGCTTCTGGCCTAAGCAGGCATCAAGCATGCACACGGGGCATAGGCATCTATGCAGAAAAAAAAACAGCCACACGTAAAATAAATAAAATTGAAAAGCAATAACTGTAGATCCTTATGGAGCCTAAATAAACCTCACAACAGTAAATATTTAGGATAATTAATATGTACATAGAAAATGATAACTAAGTGTAACCTTCATAGGGGTAACAATGATAAAGGAAGACAATGGTTATAGAGTGCTACACCATTGGATTCCTCATCTTTCTTTGAGAGGAAATGTAACATCTGGGAGGTGGTTATGCAAGTAGATCATCTTGATGATATTTCTTTAAAAATAGAGTAAGTCATCTGACCGGTGTTGAAGTCTTTAGAATGGGTATGGAGACTCTGTCTTACAGAGTAGAGAGCTGGAAAGACATGGCTAAGGGCTAGAGAGGGTGGAACCTGGGGTCCTCGTGGGAAGCCAAGGCCTCTGCTCTTCAGAGGTGGCAGCTGGAGTTTGGAGAGGTGGGACCTTTGGGAGCCAGCTGCTTCATGATCTATCCAAGTCTATTACTTGACTAATAGCTTGTTACAAATAAAGCCAGGTCATGTGATAATTGATAAGCCTCGGCCAGCTCAGAATCTCCACTTCACTGGGTATTTGATGATTTTCCTCACTCCTAGGTTCACTCTCTGTTTTGAACAGATGCATCGTTGGCAGCCAACACTGGCAGTTGCATTCTGGCCTTTGTGCCTTTTGGGCTCCTCAAAGGATATTGGATGTCTATGACACCAAGGACAGGGGCACAAGGCCTTCCCACTTCCCCTCCTGTAGCTTACCACCAGTGTACAGGCCTTCATACATTTTTTAACACTTCTTCAAGGTACTTTCTTGCTATAAGTTAGAGATCTACTCCTAAAAAACTAAACTCAGCTCTGTGACCATGTAATTGGAAATGTAATGTTGTTAATGTAACCTGCAGAACCACGAGTGGTATAGGTGCCTCTAACTGGCACTTGACGACCTTGTCTCTCAAGACTCAGTTTAAGCATTAAGTTTGAGGAAGATACCCTGATGCCCTATTCTGGATTAAAGAGGGTCTCACTGTGCCCTTTTCTTGATGTTTATACTGTGGGTTGTGTATGCTTATGTCACTTGCCTTTTCTTGCAGGATGGCAATTATTTGTTTACATGGCTGTCTTCAATTTGAAACTGTGTGCATCTTAAGAAAGATTACATGGGATGCTCCTGTGCCTGATTTCTTTTTGTTTTGGTTTGTTGTGGTGGTGGTGGATTAACTGTACAAAACAAGAGACTTCCCTACGACAGATGTTCACATGTGCAAATGTCTTTTGGTTATGGTAGCTCCCTCTATTACCCTCTGCTGTCATCCCATACTCCTCTTCTTTAGCGTCCATTCCTAGTACCCCCTGTTTCTTTTCCTGACCTTTTAACTTTCTCTCTAAATTCTAGAAGACAGAAAATAGATGATGCCTTCTGTGAGCCAGCTGAGTCTGCCTTCTGATCTCCTAAAGCAGAGTTTCTGGTTATGGAATACAAATAGCTACATTTCTAAGGCAAAACTTATCATTTATGTCTACTCAATTTTGAAGTCCTCTCTGTTCAAGAGGCTAGGGCATCTATTTACTGCAGGTGATAGACACCATGCTCATGTTCCATTTTGAGAAGCATTGCTTATGGATAGCTTATACACTTGACACTTTTTGTGAGTTCCAAAATACATTACAAATGCTAAGATCAGACAGGTATTGCAGCATATTCTTATCATCCCAGTTTATGTCAGTGCTTGGGAGATAGAGGCAGGAGGCTCACTATCAGTTCAAATCCAAGTAAGATACTACCATAAATTAAATGTCTATATTCCTCCCATTCGTAAGTTGAAAGAGTAGCTCCTGATGTAATGGTATTAGGAAGTGTTGAGGCCATAAATCTAATTCTCACAGAGAGCTCCATTGCCATTTTAGCCATGTAGGACAAAATGAGGAAATGGGCATTGATGAATCTGATAGCTGTCTTCTCTGAAACCAATTCTGTTGGCATCTTGGTCCTGAATGTGATGGCATCCAGAACCATGAGGGATCCATGTTTGTTGTGATCTACTTGGTGTGCACTATTTCTTTTAAGAGACAAAGGCAGATGTACACATGAATATCTATACTGTTCAAAAGAGAGGTGCACTCTCAAGGCCATGAACTGGTGTGTGTGTGTACCTTGCATTCATCCTGAGGGAGTTACAGCAAAAGAAAGTAAGCACACCAAGTGTAAAGTGGTTCTACAGTAAACAAACACAATGACAACATGCTCCCTCATTGCAAAAGTGGACTCGGTTGGACACATTTTTCTCCCTAAGATCAAAAGACTAGTCTTTGGTCAAACAAAGGTTGATAAAATCTTGAGCAAATTCATTGGGGGAGTGACGGGGTGATTCATTTTCTATGATGACAGTTCACATAGTTGAGGATCAGATAACAAAACATAGAGTTCGAGAGTGAAGAACAGCAAGGTTTCCCACTAAGGGGATTAATGTGACAAGATTAAAGTATGTAGGGATTTTCTAAAAAACTAATGAAAACGTGATAGCCAAATGGAAATCTAATGTCTAATGCCAGAAATTTTATTTTTGGTTGTTTTGTTTTGTTTTTGCAGTTAATGTGATTTGTTTTTGGTTTTTTGTTTTTAATCCTGGGATTCACACCTCTTTTGTCACCTTCCTACGGTCCTAACAAGGTTCTTAGTATCTCTGTAGAGCTCAGATTTCTAAGATTCCTTAGAAGGATTGTGATAATCAATGATAACCTCTCAGTGATCAGCTACAGGTTATGGCCACCAACATCTCCTTCTAGAAATGAGCCAAGGTACCGGAAGCAAGTTCCTATTCTTGCATTGTATTTCGAGAGTCAGAATTATTTATTCATGTTACACCCTGATCAAAGCCCCCCCCCATGTCTTTTCCCAGTTCCACTCATACAATTCCTTACCCTATTTTCCCCTCCCCTTCGCTGAGGAGAAGGTGAAGCCCCCTTGGGTACCATGAGGCCCTGGGGCATTCAGTGACAACAAGACTAAGCACATCTTCTCCCACTGAGGCCCACCCAGGTAGCCCAGTTAGGGGAGGGGGATCCAATGGCAGGCAACAGAGTCAGAGACAGCCTCCGCTCCCATTGTTAGGGGACGCACATGAAGACCAAGCTGCACCGAATCAGAATTCTTTCTCTTCAGAATTATGGGTATTGCTCAGAGGCAAATCACTTGTCTGAATTATATCCCTAGTATCTACCACCCCACATATGTACTAAGCATTCACTGAGTAACTTCATTTCTATGGTCCCAGTATTACCAGAGCTTAGAGATGCTTATAATTTATCTGGGGACACAATTCATGATTTGTATTGAAAAACTAATTTAAAATATTGTTGTGCCTGGTTGTTATGCTTATTAACTGGCAGCTCAAGTGTTCTCTGATGCCAGCAGCATCAGCATCACCTGGAGCTTGTTAGAAATTCTGGCCCTCAGGCCCAAATCCAGACCTATTGAATCAGTATCTCCCCTTTAACAAGATCTCCAGGTAGTTTACATAGACAGTATACAGTTATCGAAGGTTCTTGGACGAGGTAGAACCAGATGTGTAGGAATCTCTGGAGACAATTATTCCTAAACTCTAGTCTTAGCATATTTTATCACCCCCGGAACAATGTAACTTCTCGTTGAAAAATATTTAGGCTTATAGTTTCACTGTTCACTAGATGTCCCAATGATAAAGCAATTTCAGTTCTTCCTTTGTGACTTGTGTTAGTTACTTTTATTGTTTTAATGAAATACCCAGTAAAAGCATCTTAAGGAAGGAAGGAAGGAGGAAGGAAGGAAGGAAGGAAGGAAGGAAGGAAGGAAGGAAAGAAGGGCTTATTTTGACCCATGTTTGAAGATGCCCATCATGGGGGAGAAGGGCAAGCGGCAAGGGTGGCTTTAGCTGTTGGGGCAGGAACAAGAAACAGCTGATTGTGATTTCTGTGTCCACAGAAAGCAGAGAGGAATGAGCACTGCCTCTGCACTTGCTTTCTCCTACAAATTGATGTAAAGGGAATTTCAAAGCATTATAACCAGACTCAAACATGATTTTTATGATCAAAATACAAAACACATTAAAATGAACACGTTTTGCCAACAAGAAATAGAAAAAAAAAAAAAAAAAAAAAAAAAAAGGTTACACTTCGAGATTCACCAAACTTTTGGAAAGCATTTTCTGCATCCTGATAGCTATATCGACATTTTCCTTCCCAAAAGTTGTTAAGGTGCTTGAGTGGTAGTCAGGGAGACAAGATGTCAGGTGAGGATAGTGAATAAGGAAAAATCTCTGCCGCCCAGTTTATTGAACTTTAGAATCGTGAAGCATTCGTTATGTGACTTAGACGTTGTTATGGGAAGAAGTGGGCCCCTTCTGTTGGCCAATACTGGCTGCAGGCATTTTCAGTGCATATCACTGATTCATTGAGCATACCTTTCCAATATATTGGTTTCCACTAGATTCAGAAACCTGCTATATTGGGTCAGGCCAACAGCAGACCACCAAATAATGAGCATACCCTCATTTTTCTGTACAATTTTGGCTTTGGGAAGACCTTTGGAACTTCTCAGTCCAGCCACTGAGCTGTTCAGTGTTCATTATTGTCTACAGCCCATGTTTTATAACAAGTTACTATCCAACAAAAAAATAAAGTGGTTAGTTGTGTAAAATAAGAGCGGGTGGGAGGGCAGTTCAAAACAACTTTCTGGTTTTTATTATTCAGTTATTAGGTTTATTAGGCACCCACTTATCAAGCTTTTTCACCCTTTTGGTTTCAAATGCTAGAAGACCCTTGCATGATCTACAGTGAGTTCATTGGGTACTTCTCATGTAGATTTAAAAGGACCCACTTAATGATTGCTCTCACTTGGTTATCGTCAACTCCGATGACTAGCCACCTGCTCCAATCCTCAAACCTCTTATCTCCTCTGCAATTCTTGAACCAACTCTGTACTATGTATCCCATAGCAGCAGTTCTGGCCCAAATGTGTTACTGATGTTGCAAGTTAGCTCCCTAACATCATTCCCATATTGTGAAATAAATAGCAAATAATAAATCATTACCAAAACAGTGAGAACTGTGAATTAAATTTATGTATAATATAATCACATTTATTTAAGAATAGGTACTAGTATTAAGTGACAAATTTCAGCAGTTCAAAAACTGCAATTACTTTTGTACCAACTTATACTATGTCTGGGTCCCCAACCTATGCAAAGTATCACCCACATTTAGAGTTGGTCTTTTCTCTTTAGATAATGGGGGAAACCCTGATAAACATACTTAGAGATCTGCATCTAGTTGGTTCTAAATCTATTCCAGTTGACAGTCAAGATTAAATATCACAAGTCCACTGCTTATAAATTTGACACTTGACCAGATAGCTTTTAAGATTTCACCCCTGGTCCCTCAGGCTCAATGAAAAATGTATTCAATTCTACTTCAAATGCCCCATGGTTTAGAACAGCCTCAACGTGCTCAAGAGTATAAAATCACTTCTGAGACTCAGGAGCCCTCTTAACTGTGAACTAAATTACATACTTTCACCCAGGACACAGAATAAACATTCTTGTTCCAAACAAGAGAAGTAAGAAGAAACCAAAGCTATATATGTATGTATGTACAGACATATATTTATGTGTGGCTCTATAATATATATGTATATATATATGGAATTATACATATATAATATATATGTATATATTGGATAGATACATATATATATCTATCCAAATATGTGTAAAGCACGTATATGTATATGTAAAGTGGATTATATATTCATATACTCAAGCACAAACACACACACACACACACACACACACACACACAAATGGTCTCTAGCCTAGTTTCCCTTGGAGTTTGTGTTCTCTTCTGAAACTTCATTAGTCAGGTTTCCACTACCTTTATGTCTTTCATCCCATCCTGAATTGTCCATCAAATTCTGTTCATAGCATTGCAGGGTTTATCTAGGCTGCAGTTCAGAATTCTTCCATGTTTCTCCCACAAACCAATTCCAAGAGCTATAAACTAACTGCATGCTTATCATGGCTATAGCTCTAACCACTCAGTAGCAAGGATTTTCAGCTTTTATTCTTTTACTTTTCTAACTGCTGTGATTGAATGCCTGACCAAAACAATTTAAGTAAGGAGGGTTGATTTTGGCTCCCTGTTTCATGGTCCAGTCCATCATGGTAAAAGGCATGGTGGCAGGTGTGTGAGTCATGAAGTAGAGAAAGATGACATTTGGTGCTCTACCCATTTTGCCATTTTAATTTAGTCTGGGACTCTAGTCTATGGGGTAGTACTCCCCACACTGAAGGTGGGTCTTCTCAATTAAACCTCTCTGGAAAGACCCTCAAAGCCTCTAAGAGACTCATCTCCTGGGTGATTCTAAATACTGTGAAAGCAACTGAAGATCACCCATCATAAAAACATCCAGCGCAGTTGGTATTGTTTAACATCTTGTGTAGCTAGTCACTCTTCTAACAGCCCCACCTCTTTTCTGACTGAGAATTGTAATGCCAACATACATTTTCAAATGCATGGATTCTTACATAGAGCTTTGGCTTTGGACACATGCTTGGTTGGGATAGTTGTGTAAACCTGTTTTTAACAAGAATTAGGAATAATAACTGTGACACAGGATTGCTATAAAATCAATGCACATCATATGCTTTAAAGGACTAAGGGTTATGCTTAATATAAGTCATGTACTCCATAAACTGTGCACCTCAAACCATTTTTCTTTACTTGATGGGGCTCATTTCCTGCTGGCAATTCATCAAGTTCACATTTCTATTACTTTTTGTCTCTTTGTTATTTAAGTAATGCATATTTGATTGACTTCATGAACACTTCTAATTTATTTCTGCCTTTTCTCACCTAAATTATGCAAAGTTCCTCTCAGTTCAAAGTAAAATGCTTGTTTCATGTTATTAAATGGCAACTCAATATGTTCTGTGCTTGTCGGTAGGCGTATCTATTGTTCTCTGGATGACAAAACTATATTCTGAATGCCTTGGTAACAGTTTTGCTGGTGAATTAGAGTCTTATGCTTCAGACTTATTACAAATTACAAGTATGGCCGTGTCTGTATTTTCAATAAAAGAGCTATAGCATAAATAAATAAATAAATAAATAAATAAGATGGAGGGATAAGAATCCCATCAGAAGTCATAAGATAGATTTATTCATAACTGTGAATTTTATTCAGTTGAAGATTCATGAATATTTCTTACCACATTTTTTCAGGTTGACTCAGGGATCTGTTTGACTCTTGGGAGGGTATGGAGCTTGGCACTAGCCATTTGGCTTTTGGGTTATGAAGCCAGGGGTTCCAAATACTGTTTTGATTTTCTACTACATTTAATTTATTAATTTAAAATGTGTTCTTCACTTGGAAGCTACATGCCCAAATCTTACCATGATTATAGTTCCCTGGTTCTTTAATTATTTATTATCCACTGGTTCTACCCATTAGGTAACTTTGCATCTGCAGTAGGCATCCATCCAGGTGATCCATCTTCTAAACCTTATGAATACCATGTATCTAATGTCCAAGATTAGTCTCATAATCTCATTCTATCATACTCTTTCCCTAGTCCTAGCCATAATTTGGCAGCAGATCAAATCCTATGATCCTGGACTACAAGCACCAAAACCAACTCTGAATTTTAGCAAAGAGTAAATTGTTGGCAGAGTCTAGATAGATCAACAAACTTAAAGTCTAGCTTATAGAGGACAGCTGAATGCCTTAGTATCTATCCAGTTGATGGCATCAAGGACTATCCTGGGACTAAGCCAACCTGATTCTTCCTCCCTTCCCTCCCTCCTTTCTTTCTCACCTTCTCTTTCTCTTCCTCTCTCATCTGTCTCTCTGTTCTCTCTCCTTCACAGCCCCATATTGCTCCATTCAAGCTCTAAAATCCTTTTTAAATGGTTTTATTCCATTTACTTACAGACATGGGGAGGGGGCAGATGTTAGAGGACTTGTAGGAGCCGGTTTTCTCCTTCATCATGGGGTTCCCAGGGATTAAACTGATCCCTGTTGTTTTAGAGGCAAGTGACTTTACCTTCTGAACATCTTAATAGCCAAAGGTCCAAAATCTTGACTGATATACTTTGATCGGCTTTCCATGAATCATATGCACATACCTTGACTGGCCATCCTACTGGGAATACAGAACATAGTCATAATTATTTGCCTCATGAGAATGTTCCTTTCAGTCAAAACAAGTCAGCAGATGTAACAAAAATAGTCTCCATGGGTACTTTTTGGTTTGTAACAAATAATCATTTTAAATACTTGACCAAAAGGATTTTTATTTTAAAAAGGAAAGGAAACAAAGAAAATGAGTTATTCCATAAAGTCTATGGAAAGCCACTAAAGACCATTGTATATGTAGCTTGTTCAGGTAGGCGAAAATTTCCTTATAGAAACTCAAAAAAACAATGATAATGTTTCAGTGAATCTCAGGTGCTGTGTTAAGTCACTATGGATATCTTAGAGTCTAGAGTCTGAATTTAAAAAACAAAAAATTATCCCTCATTTTAATTTGAGGAACTGCCAAGCCATTGAGTGGGAGCCCGAGACAGAGACCATTTTCCTGTGGCTCTGGAGCACGAAGAATCTCATATTAGGATGCTCAGTCTGATCGCTATGTGAAGTTTCATGCAAGCACAGAACTACAGAACCAGGTTGACATGATGGTACTGGACACTGCAATGTCACCCATTATGGCTAAACATTTTGGCACGAGAATAAATATGTGTAATGTGTCCCATCTGTTAGTTACCTGGTGGCTGGCACACCTGTGCTACTATGCTTTGTTTTGTACTGAAAGCATTAACATGTTAATTGTGAGGCTTTGAAATATAACATCACTTGGATCACTCCTTCTGGTTGTTCTTCAAGCAAGACACTTCTTGGCCCCTCGTGGCTTCTGTAAGTCACAGGACCCACCCCTACAGAGAGGTGCATGACTTCTGGTGTTAGGCCCAGGACTTGCAGTCCTTTTGGACATCAGGAATTGCTTAACCAGCAATTCTTTAGCTACATGTTTACCGTCACCCAGGAGCTTTGGAAAGAACTGAAGTTGGGGGCTGTGGACATGGTTCAGTGAAAGGGTGCTTACCTGGCATGCAGGAGGCTTTGTGCTGATCTCCAGCACTGCAAAAAATGAAGTACTTGTGTTTGGCTCACCTCAGACCAATGGAACACATAATTGGGAGAAGATCCTAAGTCTCTCTACCACTCCACTGCTTTTCACATGACTCATTATGCAGCTGAACTGGAACAGAAGCTAAAAAACAAAATCAAGAAATGATGTTACATGCTCTAGAATCAGTGGGTAAAACAGACCGGATTTGTGCTCCATCTTTGACAACAGCACCAAAAGGTCTATTTTCCAATATCAGTTGTCCTGCTCGTGTCAAAGGTTAGCCCAGACCCCTAACTGTCTATAGGACTCTATTACATCATCACCTACAGTAGTCAGTACTCCTTAACCTATCCAGGCAAAGACTATCACCCTGTGTTCTATACCCGATACTTCCCATATTAGACCATAATCTATCTCTACAGGAACAGAGTAAGCAGAATGAACATATACGAGCTTTTTAACTTCTTTGTTAAAGGTATTTAAACTTTTTACTCCCTTATAGTTTGTGTGTGTTAGATAATAAAGCACCTATGTATATATAAGATAGATCCATAAGGGTGTGGTATTAGATTATCTGTGCAATAAGGACTTGGGAGGCTAGAAGTGGCCATCCATGTTCTGGAGAGACAAAGAACCCAGTCCCTGAACCCAGAAAAGCAAACAATTCAAATTGATGTGGGATGCATGGAAGATTTCTTTGTAGTCTCTAGTATTCATTTTAAACAGAAAAGCTAAAGCATGTGAAATCTGCCCCTGGAAGGTGGCAGTGCTAACTGCAACAGCAGCAGCAGTAGCAGCAGCAGCAGCAGCAATACATTCACTCAAGCAATGGAAGCAGGTGGCTCTGCACTCTCTCCAGACTCTATCTGAACTGCTTGATACAAGGTGCCCCCTCCCTGAGACGAGGCCTTCCTTTTCAGTTAACCCTCTCTGGAAAGGGACACAGGGATGTATCTCCTGGATGAGTCCACATACTATCGAACTAACTTATGAAGATCTTTTAGAATTATTGTGGATGTTCCCAATGCTGATATTTCTGAAACTCCATCAGGAGAACCAGGAGTCTACATCTCTAGCAAATTCCTCAGAGGAAGATGTAAGACAGCTCCAGGAGCAACCTTCCATGCTCCATGGCCAGTGTGGACTGTACATCTATTCAATTTCAATTATTTACTTTCTCAATTCACCTACCAAACCATGAGCTCATTGAAGGAGAGGCTATGATTTCAGTCAATTCTAATTCCCAGGGCCAAATGGAGTGACATTCCAATAGATGCTTTTTTATACCAAAAGCAAGAATGTGACAAAACCTCCATAAAACAGCAACAGCCAAAATCCCTTGATACCATATGATCTCTCACCATAATACATACATTAAGAGATTAAAATCATAAAGATTACATTATCTCTTCCTTCTGCTAATATAGAAGCCTTGCAGAGTACAAGCTGCCTTCTCTGTTACACTGTTTTTGATACCTATTTTATGAAAGGCATTAGAGTTAGGAACATAATGGCAGGAACTCCTTATGCTATTTTAAGTAACACTTCATCCAGATTAATTCATCCCTGTGATATCTGTAAATTGGGTACTAGTAGTAGACCCCAGTTTGCAGGTTAAAAACAAAGCCGAGGTGAGGACTATGATATATTCAAGTCTTACAACCTCAAAAATAGCAGAGAAAATATTTACATGCAGATAATGTAGGTGCAAAGGCTGTGCCTTAAAAAATGTACCCTGCCTTTTTCTACAGTGAAACTCACAGGTCGCCATCACAAAGTGCTCATAGACTTGGGGGAAATGTAGAATGTCTCATAAAAGCACTCCTGTGTGTTATTTCTACAGACAGAGAGAAAGGTCATCACAATGTGAGCTGGGATCTTTTCAGCTTGGCATTGTACAGAGTACAGGGAAGAGTATTCATGACTACCTGCTGAAGCTTATAGAGCCAAACCAGGAAGGATGTTAAGTGGTATCTGGCCCTAAGACAGAGAGGAGACTGAGGCCATTCTTAGCAACTTGGTAGCATCACAGAAGTGGGAATCCAGACCATTAGTTGTGTGGGTCAGTCATATTCATTTAGTGGTTCCAATAAAGGAGAGATGGATATTTAGATGCTAAAAGATGTTGGGAAAGGTGAGGATAGCCATTACATCTCTCATAAAGAGCCCTATCCAAACAAACTAGAGAAGTAAGAAGGATATATTGCCTCATTAGAGTCAGAGCCGGCTGGCCTCAGGCATAAGGGGATAAGGCTTTGGACCGAATCTTAGTTTGGCACCCTGTGCCTTCATCTGCTCCCACACCTTGGCTTCTGTCTGTTGGCTCTTCTCTCTGGCTACAGCCCAAGCCTGTCATCTCACACTCAGGGCTCTGAAGGATCAGCAACCAAGAGTCTGCCTTGTCCTAATTTCAGAAGCAGCAATGGACTTCATTGACAATGATCAGTCAGATGTGAGTCCATTTCCAGTCCTTGTCTGTGATCAGCATTTAGAATGCACTGATCAGCTCAACTTAAATCACATGCCCTGTCTTTGGAAAGTCACAAAGCATGCAAAGAACAATCTTATCCCAAAGAACAATCTTATCCCAGATAGACATGTTGCCACAGGAAGAGGGTGTAAAGGAGGGACAGAAATCTAAGGAGTGTCCACCAGAGTAGGAGTTCAGCTTCTGAAAGGCCCAGGGCCCAGATGTTGTCTGTAAACAAGGCTTCAGCATCATATGGAATATTTTTCTAACCTTCAGATGATGAGCTTTTATATAAGACCTTCTGGGGAGCTCTACTTATTCATATTGAAGTCCAAGCTAAAGGGCAGGCTGCTGGTTCTTCTTCCATTGTGAGTGTGAAATAGAATAAAACAGAATTAGGAACCAGGCTTTGAGTCCGTAGAGAAAACCTCCTCTGGAGAAGTGTTTTCTCAAGCTATCCCAACAGACCCTGTGCCTGCCCACTCTGCAGCTCACCAGCAGTCACACTGGAGGGAACTGCCAGTGTCTAGAATTGTTTAGATGGCAACAGTCCTCTCTGATGGTGGTGGTGGCCACCTCTGGCATAAACTGAGCATTTGCAGTAGTGATACCATGTTTTATTTATATTCTTTCCTCGGACTGATGGTTAGCATCTTAATTTGCAATGCAAATCAGACCTAGGAAGTGGTTGTATCGACTCCATACAAGTCACTATCTAGCCACATACAGTGACAAATCCTTGATCTAGCAGCTCTACTGTGGTTTCAGATAATAAAAATACTCACTACTTGCAGTAGATACCAATGGCCGTCAGATGCACCAAGACTAAGCAAACAGCCTTGGGAGTCTGAAAAGCAACACTATCAATTACACCAGGTCTCAAATAGGAAAATTTACCAGAATGTAAGTTGGGTACTTATATCCCAGAATTGCTAAGGGAGCTACAAATTGCCAAGAATTCAAGCATCACTCCCTGTCACACTCCAAGTAAAATTCTCCACAGATGCTTTTGAGAGAAAGAAAAGGGCATTTATATCTGCTTCTAGTATAGCAAGCAGAAAGCTGTGATGTTCACTTGGGGGAGCCCTGCCACACTAGCTATGGGCTAATTGTATGTTCTTTTATGGAAGGCTGTTGCTTAAGTGGCTACAGTTTAGAAAATGGAACACTGGAATAAAAAAGGTTCTCAACGAATCACTTTATAGAGTCCCTGTGACTAATGGCAGGGTTGGCTCCAAAACTAAATGGTGGGGGCTGGAGAGATGGCTCCACGGTTAAAAGCATGCACTGCTCTTACAGAGTGCCTGGGTTCATTTCTGAGCACCCATGAGGTGGCTCACAACCACATAATTCTAGTTCCTGGGGATCTGATGCCCTATTCTGTCACATGTCAACAAGTATTAGACATGAACTGATTGCAGGCACACACACACATTCACAGTTAAATTAAAAAATAAAGAGATGAAAAAAAAAAAAACTCTTAGCAGAGCAAGTATGAGAAATTTCACTCACTCGGCCTTCTGGTCACCCTCATTCATTGCACAGTGCTAATATTTGTCTAAGTTAAGCATTACCAGTGGAGGCCTACATGACATGCCCTACCTATCCCAGAGATCTCACACAGGCAGGTGTCACCTCCCTTTCAAGTTTTTAGCAAATCAGTCTTGCGTATACACAGTGGAAAGCCACACTATCTATGATAACAAAGCTGAGAGTGCCTGCCTCAGTGTCCTCTGCACCCTAAGAAAACAGGTTCTTCCGGCTGCCCATTTCCCATTGTCTCTGCAGGTGGTACAGCCTGGAAGCACAGCCCCTAAGCAGCAGCTGCAGCTCCCTGTAACCAAGAGCCTCTGGGTTGCAAAGCAGAGCAAGGTAGTGAACATGTTGCAGTTGGATAGCACCCAAAGAGCTATTATAATGCAGACGGCAATTTCTGGCCCATTCTCCAGAGTTAGCTGCTTTCCAAAACAAAAATCTGTTTGGCAGAAATGAAATGTTTGTTTTAAAATGAAATCCATTTGGTTAATAATTATCCACCCAGTTTTAGGTTGCTTTCCTGAGTTCTGTAAATAATGTTGCCTGTCCCAGTGACTGAATAAAAGTAGATTTACTTTTTGAAGAATGAATCTACAAAACATATCTGAGTCCTGACTTCCCTGTTTGGTAATAATTGCACCTGGCATTGTCTGTCTCTGTTTCTACCTGCACTAACCTAATGGCACATTGTGAAGGGAGCACTGAATCAGGTGGTCTTTGGGACTGGGAGGGAGTCACCTGGGTCACCACAGTGCTGTGTGTTGGCCTGACTGGAAAAGAGCGTCCACAAGTATAGCCTACCTGCCTTAGAGGCCAGATTGTTTATTTGGGCATTTGGGTTTTTACAAATCCTAAACTGTCCAGTTTCTTTCAGAAGTCAAAGCTGCAGGTTCCATGGGCAAACTGAGTGAAATCGCAGATATGCCGGCACTACATCGGTTTGCAGCAGCCCTAGAATGAAAGCCGAGCTGAGAACTGGATCTGACATCTCTTCTCACCATGACACCAAGATGCCTTTCTTTCAATATCTTCTCGCCTTTTGTTTAAAAACAACAAAACCATCCTTTTAATCTTGATAATTATCAAGAGATGAGGAAGCAGGGATGCTGGGTTGAAAATGAACTTTACTGATAGACGCAGTTTTTCCAGATTCTAACACCTCAAAACAAACAAATCTCTAATTGCATCTACAGAGCTCTTTCTTACTGATGTAGGTCTTCCTTTTGGGTCACTGGCCACAATTCTGTCTTCTCAAGAGACATGAGGTTCCAAGCAAACCATATAAAAGCCCAACTAAATAAAATCTGGTACATGTCAACCTTGAAAATAATGTGGAAAGGCTAAGAATGGCACCGTCATTTAATCTTGTAATTTCTCTGAACCTTTCAAATCATTTTGAGTTTCTCTGAGTTACATAATTTAATAATGAGACTAAAACAAGACTGTGAAACATACAGGGTTTTTTTTTTTTCTTCTCTTTTTCCCTCTCTCTGATCTACAACTTGACAATTCTCTTTTCAAACCCTTCCCTTCAATTAATGAAATGGTTTCCCACCCCACTCCCATCCTGCCTGAAGACAGAATTGCCATGGTTACCTGGGTACCTGTTCTCAAAGAATATATGTAGTAGCAATTCAGCTATTTAAACGCCTCAGTGTGTTGCACTTAGGAGCAGTAATGAGACCATTATGCAACTCCTTGTAGTGAAAATACCATTGATGTTTCAGGTTGAGATTAAAACTTTAATTTGTATTCATTTGCTTATGTAAAGAGATGAGGAAGAGGGGGCTGCTCTCTAATGCTAACTAGGAAGTCACGGGTGTGAACTGCCATCCATCAAAGACAAGGCATTGGGACTGCCTCTCTTAGAACACATGTTAGTACAGGAACACTCACTGACCCCAAAGGGCAATGTGTGAAGAATGGTACATTTGGGGAGCTGTGGTTCCTCAGTCTTGAGTCTCTGGGAGGTCAGGGAGAAGATGCTTTGGGAATACTGTCTTCATTTTATCTGCAGACATTGTGTGATTTGGAACCTCTCATGTGTCCTTACAGAATTTCCCTGGAGAACGGATACTCCAGTCTGTGCTTAGGCTATTTACTTTTTTTACTCTTTTTTTTTTTTTTTTAAATCAAACTGTGGTTACTGCCTCTCTATGGAGTCCAGTATAAAAGGCTCTGAAATGGTTTGCGTGTGAGCCAGACACCTCTGCTGCTCGGAAAACCCATGTTCGTCAGTGCTGCACTTGATGAGAGTAGAGTCAGGATTAACCCTGCAATGTCATTTATTTTCTCAAAATCTATAGTCTGTTTTCAGAAGGAGAGAAAGGAAGTAGTTTTACCAAGAATGTGCAGAAATTCAATTAACTCTGCACACTGAAGCTGAAAGGCTGCTCACCGTCAGGAGATGAGCCTTGCTTTCCTGAAGGCTTGGTCTGTGAATTAATAGACAGCTCTTTATTAAAGAAACCTGATCTATTAGAAAGGAGAACAGAAACATACTGAGTTTCTCCATGCATAGTCCTACTTAACTCAAATGTTTAGAATGAAATAGTAAAGAATGGTTTCCATAAGAGTCTCTGGATTATAATTCCACACCCCACCAAAAGTCTTTAAGGGTCAGGATTAAAGATGACTACATCCATCACACATAAAACCTTGAGTCTGGTCATCAACACCAAGGAAATAGACTAAAAACTTATAAAAAATAAATTACTAAGCTGCTAGACAAAATTATGAGTTTATAGTCATTACCTAAGAATAGTGAAGAATGAAGATTTACAATTCCTAGGAGTGAATGCTTTTAGACAATCATAAATTTTAAGTTTTAAAGTTATATATTATATTGGTACTTCTAATCTGTAGGAAAAATTAGAATGCTCACATATTATTGGTGAGAATAAAGTTAATTTATCCTTTCGGGAAAACAATTTGAGAAAATATGTAAAAATGGACATTTCTTTCATATGGTCTATTAATATTTATACAAAGCAGGTAGTTTCCCCAGTATGGTATGCCCCAGGGAGGGGTAGAGAAAAAGAAAGAGAAGGAAGAGGAGAGATAGGAGGGATCATAGCATACGTTATTATCATCTGGAAGAAATGACACACATCTACAAATATCCGTATTCCAGAATTGATTTCTTAAGGAAAACAAAAAAAAAAAATTATCTTGAAAAATATTTGCAAAGAAAATCTGTTAACATGAGCTTTTGTGTAGGAGAAATCTGGACCGTTTTTACTTTCTTTATAATTTTTAGAATAAGCATGCATGATCGCTAAATTGAGAAGCAATACAACTAGTGTTGGTAACAGCATGTCCCCCAGGAACACATGTTCAAGTCCTAAGCCTCAATGCCTCAGA
Organism: Rhynchomys soricoides; assembly: GCA_019843965.1. NCBI lineage: Eukaryota > Metazoa > Chordata > Mammalia > Rodentia > Muridae > Rhynchomys > Rhynchomys soricoides. Next base: position 1,656,084 of record JADRCH010000167.1, on the reverse strand, counting down.
ATACAACCTTAAAAGTGGAGTCTTTACAGACGGTCTCAAGTCAAATGAGGTCATACTGAATGAGGATAGCCACTAATCCAATATAACTGGTGTGCTTATAAGGGAGACACATGGGAAGAAAGGATGACCTTGGGAGCAGAGACTGGAGTGGTGTGTGTACAAACCGAGAAATGCCAGTGGACCCAGAAGCTAGAAGGCACAGAGAGGAATTCTCTGTCATTGTGGCAACCCACCTTCCAGCACTGTTAAAAACTGCCCGAGAGAACAGAAGGAGGAAGGTTGTCTGGGCTCACTTTCAGAGGTCTCAGTTCATTTTTTTTGGCTGGCTTCATTGCTGTGAGACCCAAGGCAAGATGGAAGCATTGCAGAGGAATCATGCGACTGAGAAAAGCTGTTCACATAATGTCATCCACAAAGCAGAGGAAAAGGAAAGACATACTCTTCATGGCAGCCCCTGATGACGTACTTCCTCCCATGAGGCCTTGTTGTCAACTTTAATTTGGACCTATAGCTTCCAGAACTGTGAGGGCTTCTCTAAGATCCCAATTTTGGGTACTTTATTACACTGTCATTAGAAAACCAACATAAAATGTGTTTTAATTTTAAGGAAAGGTTTATTTACAATTCACATACAGTAAGATTCACCATTCTGCCATGTGGAGCCATGAACCTTGCTATAAATTTTTCTGGAGACAAGATAAAGTTCTGGAATTGAATTGTGGTACAGGGAAAAGAAAAGGAACAGGCTCTACTTCTTAGTTGCTCTATAGTTCACATATGTATAGAGAGTGAGCTGAACATACTTACAGGCAACGTATGCATCATATCCCAAGGTTTCAAAAGATTTCCCTCTGTGAACCATCACAAATATCATGACACATCCAGAGAACTGTCTTACTGACAGACTGTTTTAAAGATCCCCAGGCCTACTTGTCATCGTTTTCATTTTTTTCTCTCAACCATATTAAATACGATTGTAACAATGAGCTGAAGAGAAAATTAGGTCCCAAGTGTTCTGGCATCTTTTCAGCATCGAAGGTCATCCATATAGCAGTGAGCCAGAATGCATTGTGATCAGGCATTTGGCATTTGTTTGGGAGGAGGGAGGAAGGGTGGAGAAGTGTCCTGTATTCCAGCTGCCTTCTGAAGTCACCATGGATTTCTGTACAATCTGATTGCATCTCATGTAACTTCATATGTATTTTCTTTCTAAGTGGTCTATGAGAATCTTAAGAACGAAAAGGGTAGGGCTGTAAAAACCCATTGACTTTAACCACGTTAGGTCCTCAGCAAGACAAAATTAAGGATTGTATCAAGAGTGAATCCATAATGCTATTTCAGGACAGAAATCTTAACATTACAGAAAAGCAACTAGTAAACACTGTGTCCTCTGAGAGAAGAGTGCAGCTTACAAAAAAAAAAGGTCCTTGGCTGAAGTCATTCATATTACTTAGAGTAACTATGCTTTAGTGTTATTTTAGTAAAACTAAGCTCTTAGAACAGAGATTTCCGTGTTTCACTTGCATCAAGAGCTTATGTATACACCCATGATGGCTTGGCAGGTAAGAAAAGGACCAAGGATTACCCAAGAATGTGGGCATTTTTAAATGGTAGAAACTCAGCTAAACGAGCTTACACCAAAACAGTGGGATTTTGTTAGTGATCAAGGAGGAGTCCCTAAGGGCTCCCTGAACTTTTCTACTGTGATGTTCCTTGTTAGCTGTGTTCTTGGGTGGTGGCCCAATTCCCCTTCTACAGATGGGCTTCCCCCAGTCTAGCCAGGACAGGCAGATTTAGTTCTTGGCTTATTTTCACACTACAACATATAAAGGGAGAGAAATCCTCCTTGCTTGGTGTCTACTTCAAATACTTCAGAGAATTCTCTGATTGCTGGATTTGGATTAGGTGCCTATACCTGGGTCAATTATCCTGGCCAAGTAGATGGGATATTTCAATCAGCCCATTCTAGATCAGTCAACTAGAAAACAGGGCACTAAAATTAATAGTTGCATTAAGCCATCACAGGAGGCACAGATCAGTGTTGGATGCTATTTCTAGACAATCGGAACAGTGAGGCAGGACTAGAGTACACTTGAACCTAAAATGCTAACCCATCTCCTTGCATATGTTGCCATGCCAGCCAAAATCTGTGTTTTTCTTTTTGATATAATTGTATTTCATTTGTGTGTATTTGCATGTGTGTGTGTGGGTGTCCAGACAGGTCAAAATAAGTCATCATATCTCCTGGAGCTAGAGTTATAGGTAGTTGTATGCCTCCCAACTTGGGGGCTGGACACTGAACTCTGATCTTCAACAAGAGCAGCAAGTGCTCTTAATCACTAAGCAATCTCTACCATTCCTTGTATTTTACTTTTTCAGGTTACAACTGTCATATGTGATAGAGAAATAGCAAGGTGGTTGATTGGCAGGTAGATAGATAATAGAGGATCACTTGATAGGATGTAGCTGCTTGAAGATGATAGAGAGCTTGTACCTTGCACAGCCAACAAAAGCAAAGACAAACCTAACGGTCAATCAAACATGACTGCAACCCAAAACTTTGATGTGAACTGAACTCTAAATTAAAGGAAGTATTAGACATATAGTGTTGGGAAACATAAGGAATGCTTATTTTCCTTTAAGGAGGCCACAGGTAAAGAACTATAAGGCTGTATGGAAAAACCGTCAAAAGTATCACTCACTACACTGGGATTAAACTACGCACAGTTACAGCCATTGCTAATCAGAAGGATTGGCCATTCAACATGCAGTGCCTCCTGTGTAAACTAGGAAGACATTTGCTTTATAAATAAATACAGTCAAAATGGAACACTTTATCCTTAAAATGGGTTCTTGGCTCCAATGATAGATATTTTAGGGATCACATCATTTATAAAGAATTTTAAACAACCTGAAAAAAGTGAATATGTAGAATATAGTGCTTAGAGACAATTATGGTTCTAGTCATGGTTAAGTTTAGGCCTGAGCTGGCTCTCAGTCTTATAGGACCTGGGACTACATCACAAGAGTCTGGTTACCATGAGTTCCCAGCACAGCTGTAGCCTAAGATACTTATTTTCTCATTTTAATCATCAACATTTGAGGAAAACTTCCAGGTGATGACACTGTACTCCCAGACAATTTTTCCCACACTCTCTTAACAAAGGCCCCACAGTTGAGACCAGCTGAGTCCGGCTTGGCTCATCTGAGAAACAGGAATGACTCCAGAGTGACCTTCAAAGACAAAGTGTCTATGTCCATTATCTACATTCATATGGTCTATTTAAAAGCCTGCAGCCAAGAAGTGTTTAAACTTTCTATTTAAAGCATGAGAATGCAAAAGAAAAGTTTGGCTCAAATGCCTTCATCCAAACATTTACTAACATTCTGATGTATATGTGTGTGTGTGTGTGTGTGTGTGTGTGTCATTTATTAACATGTTGATATATATATCTACTTATATATCAAACATCTTTCTAAGTAATATACTTTCATTCACAGCAACAATTTCATCTGATAGCAAATGCTTCTTTGATTTTAAAACATCATACAAAAAATATTTTTTATTTAAATAAGCATTTTGCATTGTTGCCTCTCCCTGTTGTGTGTATAAAGATGATTTTGGTGATTTGGGGGGTTTTGCTAATGCTGTGTAAACAGTTCTGCAATGGCATGCTTATAAACTCCCATGTTTATTTCCTTAGGCTCAGTTCCAGGAGACAAAAGTGCTGACTCGGCATTTACAGCATCTTTGAGGTTTACATTGTCAGGGAAAACAGCAGTGGGACAATAGAAAGGCTCAGTTTCTCTTTCTGCAGTCCCACTACTCTTTAGAAGCTCTGAATATTTGGAAGAGAATATATTTTTTTCTCTAAAGATACTTCTTTCATATTTACTGTATCTGAAGTGAAATTATATCATGCAGTGGATGGCTCAAAGAGTTGTTACAGATGAACTTTGGTGGTTTTCTTTTCCTTTAAAAACCTACAAGGTAATAGATGTCCTGTAATCTGAGGCATCTGAGATGCAGTGAAATATGATGGCCCAACCTAAGCAATTTGAGGTGTTGGCCCAGCTTTCCCTACACCCAGCAAGCTTCTGGGATCCGCTTGCCCCTGCTAACCACTTACAGCAAGCTCCGTGTGTACAAATTCAATTCAACTCTAATTCTTGTCTCCCTGCATATGGTTTGGGGAATACAGAGATGAAAGTGACAGGGCTGAGGAAAACTTAATTAGGAAGGTCATTGCATTAAAACCATGTAATGAATTTTACCTCAAACCCTTTGTGGAATAAGGCAGAATATCAAGTAAACCAAAATGTTATCTGTATAGAAGACAAACAGACATGCATTTTAAATCATCTGTCCCATGTTTCCTTGACTGTCACAGAAAACAGAACTGAAATGAGCTATATTCAAAGCCAAGAGCCTGACCCTCTAGAAAGATGTGATTGCTGCTCCCCTTAACCCACAGGATCCCCTTTTCCTTGTTATTCACATGGCCAACTCCTTTACAGTCTCCAAAATGCCCCTTGAGAACCTGGTCTGGCTCCAACTCTCTCTCCTCACTTTCAGTCCAAGCCCATTCTCTGTGTTTCCATGGTACTTCTACAATGCTTGGTGCTTTGGTGAACACCGAATACACACACTGCAGTGCCTACTGATGGACTGTTAGCAAGAGGGGGTGGGTGGCATCATGTTATATTCATTAGCAAGGCCTTGAGTAATACTGTTCTACCCAATCTGAGCTCTGGACACCTAACAGTGTTTGGAAAAGCTTCTATTAACTCAGCCAGTTATGCGAATATCAATTTTCTTATCTGCAAATGGAGTATAAAGCTAGTATTGCCCAGTTCAAGGGGTTATTTGAAGAATGAGTACTGATGCAGAATAAAAGCATTTGGCATGGGTGCTGTCCATGGGCTAGCTTACTGACTATGCATCTCTCCCAGGGGATCAATGACCTCGGAGGGGCTATGCTCTGTATCACTACTGTGATGGTCCCCAGCTACCTAATGTGAGTATATTTTCAGTAGAGATGGGTTACAGTTTTCACACAGAAGAACAAAGTTTACACCATGCACGATGAAAAGAAATGAGAAAATGGTTTTCTCTTTGGGGCTCAGGAAAAGCTTTTTTGCCTTGTGAGTGCCCTCCCACTAACTATAGAGACAGCTTTTGTTTGCTAGAGACTGGTGATGTGAAAAGCAATTGGAATGGCAGTGAGAATCTCAATAGACATGTTTTTAAAAGCAATTATACATAGTAAGAAACTTATGAGTGATTCTTAGTTCTTATTTTACCATTTATAAGATTGATTATGGGTGATGGAAAAAGAGGATCCCTCACATCCCAGCTACCTTTACATGGTCCTTAGTTGATTGTATCTGCTTCTCATCCCCACTCCAAGAGGCATGTGATCGGCTGTAGGGAACCTTACTAAGCAGCATGAATAATATGGAATGTAATATTGGATACCCAAATGGATAGAATGGTATTTAATTAATGGGCCCCAGTAATTATACTAGAATATATTAACTGTCTCACAAAGGACATGGCCAAGCTCTCACAGAGTCACAGCTGAGACACAAGAAGGACCCCGCTCTAAAAGGTTAATGCATCTCACCTTGCTTGTGCCTAAACTGATGGCTGTAGAGTTTCCTTTGAGACAGGATTCCTGGAATACTGTTGACTAGGACCATAGGAAACATGACAACCACATTTGTTATGCAGTTCCAATTTGCCAGGTGCAGACACTCTCTGTCATTTACTCTTCTCAGCAAACCTCCAGTGGGGTACACTTGTTACACAGTTAAGAGAGTAAACAACTTGCCTAAATTGCTGGGAAAGATCGGAGTATGAAAACAAACCTACCTCTACCGAAATCTAAGCCTGCGGAGATGCCCCAAGTTAGGTCTCAAATGAGCAAGGTTCCAACCAAGGGACCAAATGTTCCTCCTTGGAATGGACTTTGCTTTGCTTTCCTCCCCACCCTTATCTTTAAATTATATGATTTTAGAAAATAACATGAAATGTTATACATGCATATAATGTGCTTAGATCCAATTCACCTTCGTATCTAGCCATGCCCCCTTGGGGTAAATACCCCACCTGCCAAGCAGCCTCTCTTCTACTTTCAAGCCTATTTTCTGCCTTTATTTTTTATGTTGCAAGGGGCAGGACTGCCACAGCGCTCCAGTGGAGGTCAAGGGACAACTTCTGGAGCTGGTTCTTTCTTTCCACTGTGTGGGATCCAGGGATTGAATACAGATGACAGGCTCTCCCTTTCCCCTGAGTCAAATCACTCATTCCAATATCTTATTTTAAACCTTGAATTTGCATATGAGAGAATATATACATAGTAGTCATTTTTTGAGTCTCGCTTAGTTCACTCAATGTGAGAATCTTTCATTTTATCCATTACCTTGGCAATGGCATGATTTTTGTTCTAAGTGGAGAATAATACTACATCACATGCTTAGTGTGTTGTTTTATCCATTCGTGGGCACTTAGGCCTATTCTATAACATAATGATAATGAGAAGAGCTGCAATGAAAATGGGCGTGTAGAAATCTCTATCATGTCCTGACTTTAATTCTTTAATCATATGTCCAAGAGAGAGACAACTCAGTCATATGGTAGATTTTAGGTTTTGGAGAAAGTTTCATGCTAATTTTCATAGGCCCTGAACTAATTTGCTTTCCTATTTGCACCCTAATTGCTATGTATTAGGCCCCTTTTCCCATAGTCTCACCAGTCCTCATTGTCATTTGTTTTCTTGATGATGGTGATCATTCTGACTTGGGAGATATGGGATCTTATCTCCTTCACATATAAAGGTTTTAAAGAGTTTTTCATGTGTTTATCATCCCTTCTTTTGAGAATGGTTGGTCTATTCATTCTATTGATTGCCTGGGTTAATTCCTTTGTTTATTAATTTTTGAGTTCATCATACACTCTAGGTTATTAATCCCTTATCAGATTAACAGCTGGAAAGATGTTCTTCCACTCTGTAGACAGTATCTTCAGCACAGCTATTGCCTACTTTGCTGTGCTGAAGCTCTCCAACTTCAGCAGTCTCATTTGTTAATCCTTGAGATTTTCTCCTAACTATTGGAATCCACTTCATAAAGCCCTTGCTGCTGGTATGTGTGTCTTGAAGTGTTTCCCCTCTGCTTTTTTTCTAGCAGGTATCAAGATTCAGGTCTTCCATTAAGGTCTTTGATCCATTTTGAATTGATTTTTGTACACGATGAGAGGTGTGTACTTTCATTCCTCTATATGTGGATATCCAATTTTCCCTGCAGCACATGCTGAAGAGGCTTCATTTCTCCAGGTTGTGGTTTTGGCCCCTTTGTTCTAGGTCCTACCTTATTCTATGAGAATGAAGCGATGCCTGCTGCATTAAGAATATTGTTCTCTTCTATGGTACATGCCTATTTTATACTTTATATTTTATATATGATGTTATTACATATATTTTATATATACATACAATATATGGCACGCACATGCACACACACACACACACACACACACACACACACACTATTATTATTACCTAGCATATTTGGGGAGTTTGTGGCAATGGCTGCTCTTTAAAATGTAGTTTAAAAAGCCCAAGCAGACTTGAAACAGGTATGAGGCTGAGTATGACCTCGAACTTCTGTGAGGCAGGGGTGGGGGGAATGTGTGTGTCGTGGCACACATGTGAAGTCAGTGGACAACTTGAGTAATTGTTCTCTTCTTTTACCATATGGGTTCTGGCTGTAATTGCCTTTATCTGATGAACCATCTTGCCAATTCTACTGATTTCTCACACTCCTCTCCTAATGCTGGAATTTCAGTCATGTGCCACCTTGTTTATGCAGCCCTGGAATCAAACTGGGGACTTTGTACATGCTAGGCAAGCACTCTATCTGCTGTGCCACATTCCCCAGCCCCTCTGTTGATATTTTCTAAGGCCCTTCTTCCGAACTTTACATGAAGCACATATCAAACTTCTCTGAGTTCTTCCAACAGACCATCACATCCTTTTGTCTCCTTCCCTTCCCCCTTTACTTTCAGTCCTCTTTCACCTGGGTGCTGATTAGTTTTCGGTTTTTCTGTTGCCAACTTGATAAAAGCAAGAGTCATCTGGGAAGAGGCGGCTGCAATGAGAAAATGCTCCCTCAGATTGGCCTGTAGGCAAGTGTGTAGAGAATATTCTTCATCGATAATTGATATGGGAGGTTTGCCAATGCTGCCCTCCGAAGGTGGTCCTGGAATGTATAAGAAAGCAGGCTGAGCAAGCCATGGGGAGCAAGCCAATAAGCAGCACTCCTTTGTGATCTCTGCTTTAGTTCCTGCATCCATATTCCTGCCATTGAGTTTCTGCCTTGGCTTCCCTCAATTATGGACTGTGATTGGAATGTGTAAGCCAAATGAACCTTTTCCTCCCCAAGCTGCTTTTGGTCATGGTGTTTATCACAACAATAGAAAGCAAACTAGGACACTTAGCTAATACTTCATGGCTAATCTATTGCTTCTTCTGAGACTTTATTTTATTTCTGTTCACCACCACCCCAGATGTTTGGAGATAGCTGCTTCTAAGTCCTTCCAGAGCACCTTGCTCTTCTCTGAGCTGGATTATGTGACATAGTTAGGTGTTGGCATTAGGTGATATAGCTGTCATAAATTCCATCCTGGGTGTTTATATGAACAAGAACTTATTTTTCCATAGTTCCAGAGACTGGAAACTCCTAAGATCAAGGTCAGCTTCTGATTTGGTGGCACATAAGGGTCAACTTTGTGGATTATAGACCTTGTCTTCACTGGATAAAAAGGGGCCAGAATTCCTCTAGATCTCCTTGGTAAGGATGGTAATTTCATTCCTGAAGGCATCCCATGTCCCATGTCCCATGTCCCATGTCCCATGTCCTCTCAAAGGTCTCACTTGATAAAATTATCACCTTGTGTGCCAGGAGTTCAACACAGTATGTTTGGAGGGACAAGGGGATACTTCAAAGACTAGGTCTAAATCTGCAAGACTCACTGATGTACCTGACAACCAAGAGGAGTTAGTCACACAATAATGAGAGAAATGAGCCAGTTTTTACGTGAATGGATGACCAGTGATAGAGTAGAAATGCCTGCTGTCAGAGTGGTGACTTCAGCCATCCTTCCACACCAGCACTAAGGCCCAGCTTCTCCATATTCTTCCATTCCACTTTCCCTATGCACACTCATCACCAAGGGCAGACCTGGAGGAATGTGCTTTATGCTGTGGGAACAATAGCCCTGTCTCACCGCAGCCACACCTTCCACTCAAAAAATGTTTGCTCTCTGATTTCTCTTTCAGTGCTGGTGAAACAGGATACAACTTTCAAATATTTGATTTTAAGATTGGAGCTACAGCTAGACCTAAACAAATTGCCCATGCGTTCTTTGAGGCTATAGATCTGGGGCACACACACCCCCACATACACACACACACTAGTTTTGTTTGCACTTGTGAAAAAGTCTCTCTTATAACTCCAGGGCACTTCTGGGCATCTATTTGTTACTATAAGACACAGGTTCTAGTATGGGTTTCATCTAGTATGGGAAGCTTGTTGATTTGCTTGAAGTGGAAAACTCACAACAAAGCAAAGTGGTCATTAGTTGTATTGCAAATGCTGTGTTCATGATAAGTTTTTTTGTTGTTTTGTTTTTTCTTAAAAGCAAAGTACCAAGGCCACACTAATCATGTGCTACAAAAGAGGGGAGAAATCTCAAATAGTCACTTTAAATACCTTTTTCCCCAAAGAAATAATTAAGGTACAGTGTCAACCTGCTTCTAACCAGAGAACTGGGATCCCTGGATACAGACTTCATGCTATTCTTCTTAACTGAAGCAACTTGGGCATGTATCCAGGCTATTCCTCAAGGATCTAATATGTTAATTGAAAAAAAAACTTTAAAAAATAACTTTACAAGCAAACAGTTCATCCAATTGGAAACACATGGGATTATCTTCCAATCCTTTTTACTTCAAATCTCAGCTGCTGAAACAAAGGAAAAAACAAACCTGCAGAATTTCTCAGAGCCAAGACTGAACTAGTTACCATTCCAAGGTAGAACATGACCAACTGTAATTAAACGAGCATACACTTGAATTCCCATGTGAAAATTGAGGTACACTTAATGCAGCTGTAGGTAGACCCACTGTTTCCAGCTGCCCCTCAGCTTCCTAAGACCTCTTTAAGGCACCAGCAGCTGTAGTAGCCCTGACAAATATAGTTTTAACTGCTACTCCTTGAGGGGAGTAAACCTCCCTGTGAGACATCTCTTGGCACATACTAGGTGACTTGTTTCCCTCTCCTCACTGTTCTGTGACCTTGTTGATTAAAGTCATAAATGTATGCACAAAGCAGCACACAATAGGGAGGAGAGGATTCAGTCTTTGGACTGCTGGCCTCTTCACGATCTCTATGGCATCTATTGTCCAGAGGTTTGATATCTTAGACATCTCAATTTATCCCTTAAAACAAGGGTAGATGGCTTAAAAGGGAATGTGCTGATAACACTAGTACCCAGAGGAGTTTGAAATGGAAATCCCAACTCACTGGAGATGGGTTTGAACTAGCACAAGGAGGAACCATCGGTGGAGGGCAGAAAAAAGTGATGTGGTGTGAACAGCTACAATAGATGGATTGAGCCTTTCCAAACAACTTAGAACAAACATACCAAGGGAGATTCAGAGTGTGAAGTTCCCTTGAAGCCTAGGGAGGAATGACAAAGAATTCTCCAGACAGCCAGATCTGATTGAGCTTCAAGGCTGGAGAAAGAAGTTTAGTTCAACCACTACACTCACAGATGTACCTGTGTGTACACACAGCCATATGTTGTACTCACAATTCTCTTCTAAACAACAATCCACACCCAAGACTTAAGAAATACCTTCTTCATTAGTCAGTGACTAAGATAACCATGGTATGTTTCTCATTTACGTAATGCTGTTGTCTGGTAGAGAGGACCAGGCTAAGACATGGCTAAAACTCATAGGCATAAACTCAAGCTCACTTTGGACAATTACAATTCTTGCAGCCACTTACCCAGTCTTTTATTGCACCTGTTGGTAAGAGAGTTAAATTGGCCTGGATTCCCTCCTCAAAGCTTCTTGCACTTCCTTGAAGATAATGAAATGCTATAAAAGAGAACAATCTAAGAGAGAAGGAAAATTTTAAACTAAACCCTTCTTAGAACAATCAAAAAAAAAAACTTTAAATCTTTGATTAGTAACTGCCTTTGGTTAAGCCAAAGTCAGTTGAGGAAGTTTTGCCCATTTAGAGAGATTAGAGCCTGTGAGCTCAGCAGGTAAAGGTGCCTATGATACCTCCAAGCCTGATGATCTGAATTTAATCTGAGACCCTATGGTGGAAGGAGACAATGGAGTCCTGCTAGTTGTCTTGTGACCCCTGCAAGTGGTACACACACACATACACACACACACACACAGAGAGAGAGAGAGAGAGACAGAGAGACAGAGAGACAGAGAGACAGAGAGACAGAGAGACAGAGAGAGAACAGAGAGAGAAGAGACACAGAGAGAGACAGAGACAAACAGCAGACAGAGGGGGACAAGAGGCAGACAGACAGAGAGAGAGCTAAGCTCTTCTAAAAAGAGAGGGATTACTAAGGAAGAATATGACTTCTGGACAGCTTCAAGGTTTGTTATATATGCTTAAGAAATGTTTCCTCAAAGTTGCAGGGAGATCTGCCATCTTCTTACCTCCATTTCCCATTGCATGGCAGAAGATTAACAAGAAGGTCGGGTGTGCTTTGAAAAACATTAAGATAGGAAACAAAAGCTTACCCACATAGAACATTTCCCTCCCATTGTTGCATGTCCCTGCATTACTTCAGAAGGCTCTGGTTTGGGTTACAGAGATATCACTATCCCCTTTGATCTCTAGTCATTGAGAAGAACACTAAAAAAACGATCCTTGGAACAATGGGGAACAGAATTTCTAGGGCTACTCTGGCAAGGCCAAATGAGTACCAGTGAGAATTGGTATTCACTGGGCAGAGGAAAGGCTTTATTTCTGAAAAAGGGTTTAATTATGGTGTGGGTGAGAAACAGCTTTTTCTGAGTTAGAAGGGAGTAACGTGTGGCATTTGATGAGCATTTTCTTGATGTTTAGTTACACCCAAGAGACTGGTCTCTAGCCTTTATAAAAAAGAACAATAGGAAGAAAATACAGACAAGAATTGTTTTAGGCTTACAAGCCAGCAAACAGAAATAAGCACAGGCTTCACAAGAATGAGAGCATTACAACAGAGGCCAGGAAACAGGGCAATGACAAGAGCCAGGTATGGCCTCTACTTCTGCATTTTCAATTCATATGCACTTATCCTCTGAGTGGATAGGTTATATTCATTTTGTGTCTGTGCCTTTATGAGCAGTGCAGAACAAAGATCCTTTCCTTGACCTAGGAAACCTGTTCAAGCAGGCTGGCTAATTCTTCCTGAGTCCCAAGACTGTGCTAATTTCCTCACTGTTCTTCATAGCCCTTCTCCTTCCCTTTCCCACTAGAGAGAGAGTATGAATTGTGAGCTCCCCCCACAAATGAAGTCCCAGACTTGCTGTTCTGTATAGCTAGGCAGATGCTATTTGGTGACCTATAGTATCCTTAGCCTGTCACACAGATTCTCCCTTCATCCTGAAAAAGCTAAGAATATTTTTTTTTTCTGCTGACCTTTCATTCCTTTCCATTCCTCCATGGTCGTTTGCTTGGCTGGCTCCTCACAATTCAGCTCTCAGTATTTGTCAGAGTCCTTTGCTGTGAAAGCCTTCTGGGATATCCAGCCTGAAGCTGCTCTTGTTCTTTTCTTTGAAGGCATAACCCTGATTTATGTTCTTCATAATAGTATGACTAATCAGAAACTGTTCATCTATTGGCTTGTATGTTTCTAATCTGCCTCCTGCCTATAGAATGCAGATTTCACGAGTCGAGGAACCACCTTCCGGTCTGTATCCCCAGTATCTAATACTTGGCATACAAATAGTTGTTTAATGTCACAAAAAGGATGGGAGCACTTACTGTATTCGACCCTGACTATTTATCTTGGTTAGTCCTAGTCCACGACTGTGATATAGATGTGATTCCCATGTGACAAATAAAGGAGCTGAAGTTCAGAGACATGAACTAACTACTGGAAAGGCAGAGACAAATATAAACCCATGTGTATCTCTTTCCAGGACCATACCCTGTAGCTGCTACTCCATATACATGGGATTTTTTTTTTTAATTTTTGAGCTGATGTTGAAAACAATTTTTAATTAACCTTGCTATTTGCCTACAACTTAAAAACTGCATGAATCAACATACTGCATGGATCACCAAGATTAAGATAAAATATCCATCAACTCCCAGCACGAAAACCTTTCTTCCTTCCTTCCTTCCCTCATTCCTTTGTTCCTTCCTTCTTTTCTCCCTTCTTCATCCTTTCGCTCCTTTTTAACTATGATTTTTTTTTCTTCACATTTCTTCAAAGTGTGTTTCTCTTAAAGTAATTTTGGCAACAGTCATCTGACATAAAAATATAAATCTTGGAAGAGCTAATAAGTAGGTGTGATTTTAAAATCATGAAAATCAATTTTGAAATGACTACAAGAATTGAAACAGATATCTAGGAGAAAGGTAAATCAAAGTTGTTATGCTGGTACCCAAGTAAAACAAGTGAAAATTTCCCCAAAGCCTTGGCTGCTGTATGGAAGCACAGAAAGTGGTACAAAGAATTTTAACTTCTACTTCTGATGCCAGGAAGACATGAAGAAGAGATCCTACCTGCTCAACTATGCGATGGCTGTCTAGAGATCTGATTGAAACAAACCCTTAGGCCAAGTACACACTAAGTAGAAAAGGTCAAAAATGAATACTGAAGTCCACACAGTTGTAGAGTAATGCAGGCTCTCCAAAATTCTCTGCTATTCCAAGGCTCAGCACGGTGTTTAGGGTGTTCATTGGATGTTTAAGCTTGGTTCATTATAGACGTAGCATATTACTTGTTATTCAGGTTATCTCACATGCATAAGAGAAATTCTATTGCCCAAAAGCCATTGCTCAAACATCTGAAAGAACATCTATGAGAGAAGACTAAAGATAATGGTCAATGTCAAAACCTAAGACAGAGCATTGGACTTTAAGCTAGCTCCCTGTCAGGAGTTAGAATAAATTCTCTCCCCAAAATGAAGCTAGAAAACTTGAAAACACTGCCATTCACAACTGTTTCATGCTTTAAAAAATCAACCACTATATATAATAGTCTGGGAACTGTTTCTGCCTTTTAAACTCCTGGGCTTACTCAGATGTAAGGACAAACACCTTTAATACCGACCTTTTGTGAATCTCAGGCTAGCAAAATCTAGGACACCTGGGACTACCTAGTGAGACCCTATCTGTCTTGGTTACCTTTCTGTTGCTGTGAAAGACACCATGGCCAAGGCAACTTTAATTTGGGTTTATGGTTTCAGAGGGCTAGAGTCCACAATAGTTATGCAAAGATGTGGTGGCAGGAACAGCTGAGAGCTCACAAGTCAAACCAGAAACAGGGAACAGAGAGCACACACTTGGAATGGTATGAATCTTTTGAAACTGCAAAGGCTGTTCCCAATGCCATACTTCCTTGAACAAGGCCACGCCTCCTAATCCTTCCCGAAGAGTCCCAACCAACTGGGGACCAAGTATTTAAGTATTTGAGCCTATAGGTTCCATTCTCATTCAAACCACCACACTATCTTAAATAAATGATAGGTAGATAGATAGATAGATAGATATGTGTGTGAGAGAGAGGGGGAGAGGAAAAGAGAGAGAGGGAAAGAGAAGGGGAGAAGGAATGGGAGAGATAGCACACTGAGCTTCATCTAGGAATAGTGAGAATTTGAGATATTCTGTCCTGATGCACATCTCACCAATTTCACTCTAGCTTGTAAGTTCTGCCAAAGTAGGGCAAGTCATGTTGACCAAGAGCTTTTCTGTAAACAGGGACTCATGTATTTGGAGACATTGACAATGTATACAGTCACCACAGAAATGATGACCCTAGAAAAAGGGTGGGTTGAGAGGATCAATGGCTACCCTACAGATAGCTCAAAGTTGCATCTGGGAACTGTCTTGCTGACTGAAGCTGTACACATGGAGACCATGTATGAGAAAGCAAACCTCATGTTTCAAGTTAATATCATGTATATACCAGGCTTAAAAGAATCAAGCATATCATGTATGTACCAGGCTTAAAAGAATCAAGCAGAAGCAAAAACTGAACAAGGTTTGAAAACAGCCTGAACTTGAATCTGTGCCTCCAAGAGAGCCCACTTCAAGGAATGGATATCTTGGTAGTTCAGGTTTTAGGGCACAGCTAATATATAGTCATTGAAGGAACACTTTTAGGCTGGGGCAGGGGAGCTATAAACATAAACAAAACATAAACAATAGTGGTCACCGAGGGAAAGCATATCATAACTCTGAGTAGCTGCAAAACATGATCAGCAGAGTCCCATTTCAAAAATAATTACGCGAGACATCCCAAGCAAATGTGGCTCACATGAAAGAAAAAGTGATGGGCAATTGCAATGATCTGTTGTTACAAGGTAAGGTAGTAGGCAGACAAAGGCTTCAAAGCAGTCGTTATGAATATATTCTAAAAGTATGCTACATTGGAAGAATTCAAAGAACGTGGGATAACAGTAGATCAGCAAATAGAGGGCCGGAATAATGACCTAGGAAAGACTGAGAGATGGCAAGGAGAACTTCTGGTAGCAAAAGACACAATGGATACAAGAAAATTCACTAGAAAGCTTTGATATTCTTCCCTTTGATGGCCATAATTGCTTATGTTTAAAGTAGTAGCAGGCTTGAGAGTCAAAAAGAGTCTATGAACTAGAAATCAATAGAGGTTTTCTGATACAAAGAGCAAAGAGAAGGGAGTAGTAAGCTAACCAGCCTAAGAGGGCAGGGCCATGGAATGAGAATCTAACGGGAGAGAAGAGTTCATATGTGTACATATGTAATCCTAGCACTTGGGAGCCAGTAACAGGAGGATTGCTGTGAGTTGGAGGCCAGCATGATCTACATAATGTGTTCCAATCAAGGGCAGTTACATAATGAGACCCAGTCTACAAATGGGGGAATGTAAGGATGGAGAAGGAGGGGGGAAAACAGTTGATATAAAACTTCCCATATTTGTTTTATACTAAAGTAACTTATGTAGCCACGGATCTGAAAGAAACAAAATTAATTTAAATGCTAATAGGTCCACCACCTCTTGGCTATCATGGCCAAATCGTTAAGAGCCAAATCCCAAAAGAACTTCCTTGAGAACAGCAAGAGAAAGGTGGCTCATTGCAGAGGTGAGCATCGATACAACCCAGCTGGCTTGTCCTCAGAAGCCACTGGTGGCAGAAGGCAGAAGAGTGACATAACCACGGTGCAGGAAAGAAATCCTGTCAAACAAGAATTCCGTGTCAAACAAAACTGTTCCTAAAAGATGTGAGGAAAACAAAGGCGTTCACAAATCAACAGGCACTGCACGTATGAGTGACTGGCAGATGTGCCTTCTAAGAATGAAGGGGGGAGATTCTGCACCTGTGACAGCAGAAGGTGACACGGAACCACAGGAAGAAAGGAAGGCTCTGCCTGATAAATACGCACCCATCAATACATTTATAACATCACCCCCCAGTTTCGTTAAAAGACACAGGCTTACCTGAGAGCCATTTTAATACCATGTTGTTAGGTGTATCATAGTAATAACACAAAGGAGAAAAGATAAGAGTGAATTAAGCTGTAGCGAAGATTCTAGGTGGGCACTGGGCATGAGGCTACTGTCTCTCTGAATCATATGAGCTTTGCCCATGCTGATGCGGAGAGTCTTGTTTTCTTGGTGTCCTCTATTCTCTGTCTCTTACACGTTTTCACTTCCTCTTCTTTGGGAATCCCTGAGCTCTAAGGTGAGGGATTTGATGGCGATATCCCATGTACAGCTGAGAGAACACTCTTTTCTAAGAAGTTTGTAATTATCAGTCCATTTTGGAAATCTTTAATATAAATGACATCCTAGAAGGGGCCACATGGGTTTTGTTGGGCTGGGCTGCTTGTGAGTGTACTTCTGGTCCCATGGCAGTGATCTCATCATGTCTTCACAATCAGGCTTTGTGACCACTACAGCAGTGAGGAGGCTTCCCTGTTGTCAACATACATAAAGGCACTGTGTGATCATACCTAAAACACGCAATCGGTTCTACCAAGGCTTTCCCAGCTGATCACTGGATGAACCAGTAAGGGATCCTCTGGTTGTTCAGACTATTGTGAGAGTTGTATTCCCTGAATGGATATGACAATCAACAGGAAACAGCCAGAGATGACACTTACGTTTATTAAAAAATCTTCCAGTATCAGTCAGAGGAAAAAATCTGGATCTCAAGACCATCTTGATCAAAAAAGAGAATCACAACTCTCACCTCCTGGAAAAACCCAGATGCAGTCCAGGCTTTGGCACTAAGCTTGATTAAGTGGCTTCATTCATCATCCAAACCAATTCCTTTCCAACTTTGTCCTTAGCTCTTTACTGTAACTTTCTTATTCTGAAAGTTAGATTCCTTCAGGGTTCCAAAATGATTCAAGAACCTTATGGATTTTTACTTTTCCACATGACTGTTCGTTCCATAATGAGATAAAAGAAATGCTGGATTTCTAAGTCAAGAAATATCTCCTTGTCTCTCATTGGCCAGAGTTGAGTCATCCATTTGACCTGAGCACATGCTTATTGGCATAAACCAACCATGGTTCTATTCTAGAGCTAAGAGTAAAGTGTACTGCCTCCAAGTGTGTGTGTGTGGGATGCATGGCAAAGGTGTGAAAGAAATGTCTGTGTACTGAGAGGATTAAACTAGCAAAAGCCCATTATCCCATCAACAGGAAACATTGACTATTGTGAAGTCAGTGGCAATTAGGCCCTAGGCTCCTACCCTGTCAGCCTGAAGAGCCCTAGGATGCTGAAGGGAGTTGGGAGGGAGTGCCAAGAACACTGGGCTGCCTCTTAAGACCTGGTTGGCAGCCCAACATGTGAGTAACTGCGGAACAACAGGGGGGAGAAAAGGCCAATTGTGAATATCATTCTGGCAGTTACTGAAAGCCCTTGGGAGATGTTTATGTTAACAAGGATGACAAAAAGGTAAGAGGGACTTTTCCAAACACTTTTAGAGAACCAGTACTCACAGTGCAAATGATAGCATTTGACATTGTGTGAGGAATGTACACGCAGCAGAAGCTACAGACCAGGGTGCAACTCTTACCGATGTCTACTACTTACTTAGCCCAGACCTAGGCATTGCGTGCAGCAGGTGCAAGTCAGCGTAGTGTTTGAGAGCACAGACTGAGACACTTCCACATCTAGGAACAAATCCAAGCTTTGTCATTCATCAGTACCACATGTCATACAGAACATGAGGATGCACTGTTTGTAAAAAAAAGAAGTGACACATTTTAAAGAATTAGCAGCCGAGTAAATTAAAGCACACATCCAAGCAACGTCACTAGAAATGGTTCATAGGCACAGTTTGTTGTCATTGTTATATTGTTGTTACCTCTAAGAGGTTCAAAAGAAGTGGTCGCTCTTCTTAAGGTGCCTGTCACAAGTTGTGCGACAGGCAGGTAATGAATGTCACAAGAGAGGCAGAATTGAAATGATGGCATAGCCTCAGGAAGATGAAGTCTCTTCTCTGTATTAGGAGCTGAGAAGAGGGCCTAATGCTGTGGGAAGGATCGTGGTTAACTGGAAGTGACATCTTAGGGGCCTTTTTTCTTATATCTTTTTATGAAACCAAATCTTAAGCTTCAGTACAGAGGTTGTAAGAGACGGTCACATGAGCCATGTCACTTGTACTATCGTGTTCTCTAGAGAGAGTGAAGTACCACGTGTCTCCTCTGCTCTGTCATCCCTTACACAGGAA
This sequence comes from Rhynchomys soricoides, assembly GCA_019843965.1. NCBI lineage: Eukaryota > Metazoa > Chordata > Mammalia > Rodentia > Muridae > Rhynchomys > Rhynchomys soricoides. The sequence goes on along the minus strand of JADRCH010000167.1, from coordinate 1,637,110 downwards.
ATGGTATCATTGCTGCCTGCCCACGTGGCAAAAGGAGAGGCTATTTGATTCATGGTTTAGTTGGAGCTATTAGATTGTACTCCCAAAGGCATTTGATAATCTGTTTAACTGAACACGGTCATTTGTCTTGTTGCTGACTACTTAGCAGATGGAATTGTGTTTGGGTAATTATTATATGGACATTAATAAGACATCTTTTATTAATTAGCACTCCATGAGGTGTGCTTTTTAAAATAGAAAATTCTAGGTTGTTTGGAAATATTAATCACTGGTGCTAGCTCTGTAAATAAGTATTTGGAGGCTATCATTCTGGATTTGTTTCTGTAGATTTTTTTTTTTAAAACCTCAAGAACAAAGGCTATAGCTAACACGTTGTATCCTGTACCACCCCTCAAAAAAAAAAAAAACTGATTTTTTTTTTCCTTAGTCAGAAATGGTTTAGTTTGCAGAAATAGTTATGGACTTATTTTATTTCATTTAAATTTTCTTCAGAGGTTTTTATGGTCAAAGGATAAGTCACTTTAAAATTTAAACTGTGCCTGAAGGATAGCTTTTAATGGAAGGGTCTGTGGGCATCTCAGAAAAGATGACTGGATAGAACTAATATATCCACTCCCACCCATATACATAAATACATGCACACACATACATGCATACATCCAGGCACACCTAAACACAAACATGTATGCACATAAAGTGTCCAAGGCTGGGAATAGGCTGCTAGAAGCTTCCTCCTGGTCTGAGATTCTCTGTATATGAACAGAATCTTTTCCTCTTACATACATGTACCAGCTAGCATCTGTGAAATCTGTCTGATAGAGACTGACAGACATGCAGTTATGTAGCAAAAAGCAGCATTCTGTGCTCCAATAAGCCAGTTGGAAAGTACTTCTGAACAAAACCACACACACTGTTGCTACCTTCCCTGAAGAGCCCACTTAGTGGCTCTCAGGAAAGTATGCTTTCCACCAAAAATCTAGATCCTACACTGTTTTCTCCTGTCTGCACATACCATGGTTAATGTTTGAACACATTTTCTCAGCCTGGATATGTCTTGTGCTCTGCTCTGCTGGGTAAGGCTTTATTGTATATATCAAAGACAGCCCACACCAAGAGTTTGAAAGCTATGTTACTAGTTATAGGAGCAAACAACAGGCTAATTTGTTATTCCACAGAATTTTAAATTGATACAAAAAAGAAAATACAATCTTTCCATACTGTTTCAGATAAAAATAAAAAAACAAAAATCCCCTATAATCACTTTCATTTAAATACTGGTTCTATGTCATGAATTACGTACGATACTCACATTTTCTCAGTTTTCACTAACGTATCTTAAGCAATTACTCATGTTTAGAAGCCCATTATATAGATGAACAAATTCATGATGAGGGTGTCATAGGAAGTGAAACAGCTATTAAGAGACAGGCTGTGTCAGCAGCTGCCATTGAATGAACTAACTCAATTTTTTAAACCAATGTGTAACTCAGAAGCCAATTTTTCCCCTTGAGACAAGCTCCCGAATTGAACTGGTAAGTTTTTTACCTGTAGATCAAACATTGAGCTTCTCACTTGACAACATAGTAAGAATCTGGAGCTATCTGTGGGGATATTTAGAAACCTGTGTCCAGATGAATCTCTGTATGGCACACTGTTAAAAGGGTGTGTTAACACAGTTGGCTGCTGCCCCACAGAAGCAAGCATCAGACTGGAGGAATGTACAGATGCTGTGTCTCAGCTGGATCTGTCTTTGTTGCCTGGGCAACCGCTCTAAGAATATAAGAAATTCATTCTTCTTTTCTTTTCTTTCTTCCTCCCATCCTTCCTTCTTTTCTTCCTTTTCTATGTAAATTTGTAGGCAGGGTCAAATAATAATGCCTGGTTGCCTGGATTCACATTACCTATAGTAAAGAGGCAGAAGCCATTTTTCAGGATGTAGAAGAGAGGCAAAGCACCTGGATTCTTTCCTGTAGCAATGACTTCAGACAAGAGAAAGATCAGTTTCTGGGATCCTGGCAGCCTGTTCTGCTCATTTGTTCTCTAAGATAAACAGTCTATACTAATTTTTCCTGTGGTAGCTATAAGAAATGTTACAAAGGCAAATGCAGCTATGCGACTGTAAACTGTGGGTTTGGAAATCCATCTTGAGCTCAAAGCTTGGCGTCTCAATTTGCTAATTGTGCACCCTTAGGCAACTTATTTAACCCCTTTTAACCTCTTTCCCCATCTTAAAAAAAATGAGAACACTCTTGCAGATTTTGCATATAATTGATTTCCATTCATTTATTCAGGGTCGATTTATGTGTCAGGCATTCAACTAGATGCTAGTAAAATAGTGGTGAATTAGGAATGGTGCCTCCACAGAGGCCACATCTAGTACAAAGGGTGTATTTTGCTACTTTTATTGTTGCTGCCATCAAATACCTAACCGGAGGCAATATAAGGGAACGAGAGTTTGGTTTGGCTCAGTGTTTGAGGGTGTTGTCCATATGGTAGGAAAGCACAGTGGTAGGTGCAGAAACAGGAGGCTGCTTGCTCATATCTGGAAGGATTGGGAGACAGAAAGAGGGAAGAATCAGGGTGCACTATAAAGTTCAAAGCCCAACCACCCACTTCTTCCAGCCAGACCCCCTGTCTCCAAGGTTTTGAAATCACACCAAACAAGTGCCACCAAGCTGGAGATCAAGGGTTTATGTACGTAAACATGAGGAGGACATTATACACTCAAACCATGTCAAAGTATATGTTTAAATAGTCACTATAAGTAATGAGCTGGGAAGTGGAGGGCAGAGATGCAAATGACAGGGAACACACCCAGTTTGGGGAGTAGGGACAAACTTTCTAATAAAAATACATTCGGGTCTTAGAGGAGCATCTAATGTAGCCAGGCAAAAACCAGAAGAAATACAGTTTATAAATGATCATATTGAAAGACCAGAATGCAAGAGAAACAACAAAACACAGGAGGAAACAAAAAGTTCCAAATATAGATAAGGTGCAGCCATTCCAGAAGCATCCAAAGCGTCATGAGATTCAGAGAAGGCAGAGGTGAGAAGGGACTTGATAGTTTCCTGAACTTGGTTAGAAGGTTTGACCTTTGCTGGAACAGGTAGGTGGAGTCCTTGGAGGACAAACATGTGAGTGGTGTGTGGAGCCAGGAGAAGCTCAGCATATGTGGTGCATGTACCCAGTAACTTGAAGTTCTGGGCAGGTGATATCATTATTCTCAGCTTATCGTCATTACTCCTCCTGTTACCACAGAAAATAAAAGGGGGAAAAATCTGCCTGCGCAATGAAAAGAAGTTTAAGGTGACTGCTCCTGGAAAGACTGGTAAATCCATCCTTGACGAGCGGCAGACAGTGTGCAGAGCCCAATGCAAGCTTCTCAGCGAGCATATTCTTCCTCCTCGTTTTTTTTCTGCTCATCTGCCTCTCAGCCCCCTCAATGAATTCACACGCTTGTTAAGCAGTGAAGTCATAATTCTCTCTGGCAGTTCTGTCATTCCCATAATTGATTCTTTGCTGGAGCTTAAACATACAAGAATGCAGGTGGACCAGATCATATGTTTGCAAGGGAAGCCAGGAGCATTGGGTGGGGGAGGGGGTAGGAGGACAGGAGTGGTGGAGAGAATATTCTAACACCCCAGGCTGGAGACAGCATCCATGGAAGCAGAGGTAGACTGTGAGATGACATGTATTCATTCACCAGGGTCAAATTGCTCAACGCTTTAGTGTCAAATTCTCTGCATTCTTAGGAGGGATGATAACTGCAGATCTCAGGAAAGGGGAGGAAAACCAGACTGGTCATTTGCAGTTCTTAACCCTGTTCACTTTCCTTTACCTTGGGTCTTTCTATGGTTAGATTAATTGTGCTAAAATCTTACAGAAGTAGTAGAATATTAGTTGGAAGTCAGGTGGTCAATGATGAATTTGTAGCCTATTTTGTTTTTGGAAAACTGTGAAGGGACCAAGGTGGTGAGATTCTGACACCAGTCCTGCCATGTATGTGTGTCCTTAAGCATAACTCTAAACATTTCTATTAAATGAAGATTCTTATTTATTAACTAACATAAGTGCCCACTTAAACCAATGATTGCTGAAGACTAAGTAAGAGAAAGACGCACAAATTTAGTTTGGGTTCTGGAGTTCCTATACCATGCTGGACAGAGAATGACCCTGGCTTGAAGCAGTTAAATGGTGAGGAATGAGACTTGACAAGAAAAATACAAACACAGGTAATGGCAATCAAGGAGAACATGCTACAAGGGCCAAAGAGTGACACCGGGTAGCACTGCCACAATTCTCAAGTGAGAGAAGCCAGTATAGAGTAATACAGCTGTGTGCCAAGAATCTATAATCAGAGAACTCTACTTGGAATACCTGCCATGCCACATAGTAACTGCACATTTCAGTCACTGAGTATGAGGATCTTGGGTGCCAATATTATGTCAGATCTTGGGTTTGACTCTGGAAAGTCAATAGCCACAAGGCAGATAAAGAAGAAGCCAGGGGAAGTCACTTGTTTCCTTTGTCACTCTCTATCAAGGACACATAAATTGCAAATGTTAAAACTATTGAATTAAATATGATGAGACCTACTATACCCTCAAAGGAAGAGACCATTCTCTCAAATAGTCAAAAAAAAAAAAAGGATAAATAAAAAGCAGGCATCACTTGATTAAAATCTTAGCATTTCCATTTGGTGTTTCTAGGTATTAAATGATTCAAAAGCTCAAATGTTCTTGAAAATATTAGTCTTGTGGCTAATATGGGATTTGAGGACAGATATTTAGGTACAAACCAGCATTCATTTGTTGTCACTTTGCAAGTTTGCAAGTGAACAAAACTAATGAGTTCCATTACCAGTGCTCAACCACAGCTTTGATTTCAGAATCTCAGATAAAGGAAGGGGGCACACAATGTAAGCACTGAGGTAAGGCACTAAGGTTCCTTACAAAGCACTAAGGTAAGGTACTAAGGTTCCT